>QXTE01000096.1:3486672-3767193 GCA_003942145.1 Platysternon megacephalum
TGCCCCGCTCACCCGAGCTGCGTGCCATTGGTGGCCATCTTGGCCAGCTTGGCCATGGACTTCCCGTAGGTCTCTTCCACGGTGGCCCTGGAAGCAGAGGGAGGGGCGGGAGCATGAGGGAAGCGAACGGGCAGTGCCCGGGGGGGGGGGCGAGGAACGGCAGAGACAGCCCCAGGGCCCTGGCGGGACCCTGCCCCACTCCCGGGGCACTGGACTGCGTTGCCCCGAGCCCCAGCTCCCCCCTCGGGGCGGGACGCGCCACGCGGCTCGGGCCCAGGTGCCCCCTCCCCTACCTCTCGCGGACGAAGTCGGCCAGCTCCTTGGTGGAGACCTGCCCGTGCTTCATGTTGTGGTAGAGCACGTCGAAGCCCTGGTTCTTCTCTCCCTGCAGCGGGCGGCAGAGAGCAGAGGGTGAAGGGGGCAGACCCGGCCCCTGGGCGCTCTCCGGTGGGCTTCGGGGGCAGGGGCACCTGGGGTCCCTGGCTCTGCCTACAGGCCAGACAGGACCCTACAGGGAGTCCCCCCCACACACACAGTCGCTGCCCATTGCCGTCCCTCCCCCCAGTCCACAGCCCCAGCGCCCCCTGCCCCATGGTGACAGGCCCGAACTCTGCCCACCCCCTGGCTCAGCGTTTGCCAGGGAGCCCCCGTGGCCACTAGCACAGAGCAGCGGCCGTGGGGGGCAAGGTGGCAGGATGGCATTTGCCAGCCCTCCCCAGCACTCGTTCCAGGAGCAAGGGGTGCCGTGGGGCTGCCCTCCCTCAGCTCTAGGATCCCCTGGACTATTTCACCCCTCCCCCCAGGTCAGCCGCCCCCCCCCCACCTCCTTGTAAACAAACCAGCCACATGGCTGCCCCTCAACGCAGGTGTGGGGGGCAGTGCCGGCCACAGCCGCTGTGCAGAAAAGCAGGAGTCCAGGCAGTGCCGTGCAGGGAGAGGGGCCGGCGGGCACCTGCTCGGTGCCAAGCTCCAAGAGGCACGTGGTGCCAGCCCCGCGCGGGAAGCTGGGAGGGCTCCCACTCACGCTCTGGGGTGGGGGTGGTACGGCTGCACCTTCCCGCTACCTCAGCTCCTCCTGGAACTTCCCCCGGCCAAGCGGCGGGCACCACAGCCAGGGCTGGGCAGGGAGGGAAGAGGCCTGGGTGGCAGCGCCCCCCGGCTCTGCTGGAGCTGGGTATGAAATGCCCATGGGTCGGGGGGGGGGGCCCACATCCTGCAGCAGGGGAGAAGGGGGATGGATGGGCAATGCCACTGGAACACACCAGACCCCCCCCCCCATCCTGGGCCGGTTACCGAGGGGGGCTGTGGGCCCCCGGCGGATGAGCTCACAAGTGCCCGTGGCCAGCCCGTTCCCACCCCACGCCCAGCACCCCATGAATCAGCAGCCACAGCTGCTGGGGAGACAGGCTGGAAGTGCAGGACATGGGGGAAATCTGACCCCACCCCGGGCCGGGTAAGAAGTGGGGTGTGGGCAGAGGTGGGGGGCAGGAGGGTAAGGCATGGGAGGCAGGACTCCTGGGTTCTAGGCCCAGCTCTGGCAGATACCGTCTGGGCTGCGGTCGGCATGGCCCAGATCCGGTCCCCAGGTCCTTGGCAGACCCCTGCCCCGCACCCCTGCCTCTGGAGATTCCAGGTGGGGGTGGGGGTGGCGGAGGGAAAGGGGGCGCTGTCGCTTTAAGAAAGCCGCCTGGCAGACCGTTGGGGCAGCAAGGAGAGAGCGGCGCACGGGGCTGGCACCAGCACCCAGGTCCCGTTGCTACGGGCGATGGGGTTGCCTAGCTACAACTTTGCCCTCCTGCTTATAAACTGGATCTGGTTTGAGGAACGCAAGGGGGGGCATCGTTTGGGGGGGGGGGAAGAACGGAGACACCCCCCCACACTTCCCGGGCGCTGCGTGAGGCTCGGCTGCAGGCAGGCGGCACCAGGCTGGGCGCGCTCGGACCAGGCAGCGGGCTGGTGTCGGCTTGCGCCCGAGACAGGCCCACCCAGACCTGCTCACGGCTCACCCCCAACTGCGCAGGCGGGGGGATGCCCCCCTCCCGTCCCAGTGGGGCTGGGCAGCAGCAGGCATGTGCCCTGCGGCCATACCAGGCACGCCAGCCTCTGGACAGGCGAATGCCCCCAGCTAGCCTCACCGGAGCAGCCTCCCGTCTCCTGGCTCCCAGATCTGTGCTCTCTCCACATCTACCCCCGCCCAGAGTCTAATGGGCTCCTTGCCCCTGTACCTGGGGCAGGTCTCCCCCATCACAGCCAGGCCTCCAGGGCCAGCCTGTGACTGCCTGCAGGGCAACAGCGGGGCCCGGCTCTCCCCACGCAACGTGCATCCATCACCAAGGTATTTCTGCAGCTCCGCAGCCCTCCCGGGGCCGGTTCCCTTCCCAGCAGTGAGCTGCAGAGGTGGAGAGCCCCTAACTTCCCATGGCTGGAGGAAAGAAACTCCCCCACACACACACACACATCCCCAGAGCAGAGCACAGAGCCTGGAAATCCCCCTTTTTGGCAGAGTGGGCGTGGATGGGGCGAGGGGAAGCCCAGCCAGGGTGTTACAATGCACCAGATGGTCAGAGCCACCCAAGCCGGGGAACTCGGGGCCAGCAGACCCGTGGCCATCACGGCCCCCGGCTTCTGGGCTGCACCACAGCCCAATTGTTCGGGGAGTCCCGCCCCGCAGCTCCGCACCAGGGACAGCCTACGTCCCCAGAGCCACATCCGCCCTGCCCCACAGTCCCAGTTCAAAGCCAGAGTGCAGCAGGGACGGTCAGCCCCACGTTTCTAACCGGCAGAGGGGCAGCGCAGCCTAGGAGACAGGAGCACGACTTAGAGTCCGGTGCAAGGGGAGTCAGGACTCCGGGGTTCTCTTCCCAGCAATGCCACCAATCTGCTGCGGGACCTCAGGCAAATTACTGCCTCAGTTTCCCAGCTGTGTAATGGGGATGAGACTCCAGTAGCTTTCCTGGGGAAGGGCTTTAGGATCAGTTATCAGGCTAGCGAAAACTCTGCCCACGTGCCCTGCGGGATTCTCTGCCAGCCAGAGTCCAGGCCTGGCTCTGCACCCCTCTCTCTTCTGTCCCCAGCCTGGCCAACAACCCAGCACTCCTTCCTCTGAATTCATCCTCTGGTTCATCTGACCCCTCCAACCCAGCAGGCGGCCTTCCCCTGGCCCCATTGGGGGGGGGGGCTCACCTGCAAAGGGATTTAAACACAGCGCACAAAAGCCTCTCCCCAGGCCCTAAAGCAGCTTCCGGCAATTAACGAGGTCCTTGTGTCTTGCCTTGGAAAGTCTAATCAATTAGCCCTGGCAAACTGGCCCTGCAGCGCCCCCCGCTGGGCATCTCCCAGGGCTGCCCCGAGCTAGTGTCCAGGCCAGGCGCATACCCCGACGCAGACCCACACACCGCAGCCAGGGCCCAGCTGGAACCAGAGAAGGACTGTAGCCCCCTGTCCTCCACGCAGATCCGATTCCGGACCAGGGCCTCAGCGCTCCGCGGCGGGAAGGGCCCTGTCTTGTGGGAACAGATCCAGCCCCATGCCAGTGCCAGGGGCCGCAAACCTAGGGGACAAGAGCCATGGGGGGGGGGAGCAATGCACGCTGGGATATGTCGTCTTGCTAGGCTCTCCCTCCATCTGGGTGCCCCCAGCTTCCCCAGCAATTGCTCCCCGGTCAGCTCTGGGGTTTACGGACAGGACCCATCTCTCCAAGGACGCTAAGGAACAACCCGGCTCCATTTGAACCGCACAGCTCAGAGTCGTCCCCCCCCCACACCCCCAAAGGAGACACTTACCCAGAAATGCTCCCCAAAACAGGACATCTTGGAGCTGGGCGGGACGACGCTCCCTCCCGGATCCCGCAGCTCAGCTCTCCGGCCTCTGGAGCAAACACAGAGATCAGGTGGTGCCAAGGCAGGCTTCTTCCCGTCACGCCCCACAGGGAGCACGGCGGGACGGAGAGATCTCTGCTCCGGGGGGGGGGCGAGGAGGAGGGAGCTGCTTAACGAGACAACAAGGGGACTGGCCCATGGGGACACCGAGGAATGGGTGATATACACAATCCTCCAAGGGTGGGAACATGCTCCAGCTGTTAAAGCAAGGCAAGCGGGGCGTCAGGACTCCTGGGTTCTATTCTCAACTCCAGGAGGAAATGGGATCTAAGTGATTAGAGCTGGAGGGAACTGGGACTCCAGACTCGAGTTCTATTCCCAGCTCTACCAGACTTGTAATGGTTAACTGTTCCAGTGCCTCAGTTTCCCCACCCCCCAGGCACAGAGCCTCTCACAAGGGCAGCTTGCAGACAAGGACTCGGGAGACCTGGGTTCCATCTCGGATTCTGCCACCGACTCCCTGCATGAGTCAGTGCAGCCCCATGCCTCAGTTTCCCCACTGGAAGCAGGGCCGGCCAGCCTCCCCACAGGCTAGCAGGGATAAGCCGCACCCGCGTGATGCTAGGGTCTAACGGGGGCGAAGCGCTTTGGAACGGGGTGCACATTTCTTTTCAAAACTCATCAGCTCCCAGACCCCGCGCTGCCGTAGCCATGGAAACAGGCCGTTCTTTGTATCCCGCCCTCGCTGGAGCCCGGAGAGCGGCTGTGCCGGCGCGTGCCGCCCTGTCCTCGCCCTGCCCCCCAGACACCCGCTCCGGTCCCTGTGGTGTGTGCAGGGTGGCTCTCTCCAAACCCCAGGAGGTTTTGGACCCCGGCCGCGAGTCCCCGCACGCAGGAAGCCTCCCTCGGGGCTGGCACAAGCCAGCAAGGAGGGCTGATCAGCGCCAGGCAGCGAGCAGGTGCTAAACGCCACGGCGAGGACCCAGGGGTTGGACGCTTGAGGAACACGGCCAGGGCTGACACTGGATACGCGGCTGAATAATGAATGAGGCTCCACCGGGCTCCCGCAGCACCTCCGCCCGCCGTGTCACAGTGCTTCACAGGCAACCGCTCACCAAACCGCCTCACGCCTGGAGCACCTGCCCCATGGGGAAACTGAGGCACGGGGCAGGCTGTTGCAGAGCGAGTCAGAAAAGGGAACAGAACCCAGGAGTCCTGACTCCCAATCCTCCCTCCCCCATCCTAGCCACTAAATCCCACTCCCTTCTCAGCGCTGGGGAGAGAACCCAGGAGTCCTGGCTCCCAGCCGCGCCCGCCGGATTGCTGGAGCCCCCAGCTCAGAGGGGATCCCCGGGCCATATAACAAGGTGAGGCACAGGCACGACTTTGCAGAGACCCCCTCAGCCCACCGGGTCCCTAGTTCTCTAGCCCAGGGGTGGGGGCGCACCTGGCTGGCCTGTAACCGCCCCCTGTATCACCTGCACCCACCGCATCGTGAGGTGGGCCTGGGGTCTCTAGTTCCCAGCACAGCACCGCGGTCCATGGGGGCAGCCCCATCCCCTGGGCTCCTTCACAGCCCCCCCAGCTCTCCTCCCAGCCTACCCCTCCCCCTCCCCCTCCGCGCAGGAGAGAAAAACAGGAAACTAGAAAATATTTGCGTGCTCAGTTTTTTCCCTTCTCTCTTTCGGGCCTTGGGGTTGGGCGGGGGGCAAGTTGCTTGGTTCTTGCCCCGGTGCTGAGCTGTGACCCCATCTGCAGCAGGGCCAGCCCCCTGGGCCCCCAAACTCACCCAGTGCTGACGGGCGCACGGTCCCGGCTGGTTCATCCTCAGCTCTGTCCTCCTGGGGGACCCAGCGCTGCTGAGAGAGAGAAACCAGAAGTTAGCACAGCACCACTTCCGCTGCAGGGGCCCGGGGGGCCCACAGGCCAGTTAAGCAGAACCAACACCTGTGAGTGCCTGCTGGCTCCGCCCACATCCCTGGCCCAGCCTGGCACC
Organism: Platysternon megacephalum; assembly: GCA_003942145.1. Lineage (NCBI taxonomy): Eukaryota > Metazoa > Chordata > Testudines > Platysternidae > Platysternon > Platysternon megacephalum. Next base: position 3,492,487 of record QXTE01000096.1, read on the forward strand.
CCAGCTCCTCTTCTCGTCTGGCTGGCGCATGCGTGACACGAATGGGCAGGTCTCAACCCGAGGCATTTCCTAACCAGCCCCCACAAGCCACGTTGGCCCCTCCCACACGTGGGGCTGCTCTGCACACTTACCACCTCCCGTCCCTGGGGCTCAGGGCACTTTCTAAAGGAGGAGAACAGTTAGGGGAAACTGAGGCACAGAGGGAAGGCAACTTGCCTGAGGTCACACAGCAGAGCTGAGAACAGAACTCAGAGCTCCTGAGTCCCCGGCCAATGCTCTACCCACCACGCCCTGCTGCCTCCAACCTAGTCACACTCACCCCCAGGCATTGAAGGCTCCCGCCCCCACCACCACCGTCCGCTCTACCAGAGACACCCAGCGAGATGGGGCTTCCTGTCCCTGCTAGCCCTGCCTCTCCACAGCAGCCTCACGTGCACAGACGTGAGGCCGGGCACAGGAGCAGGGAGGGGGACCCAGACAGGAGAGAGCGGAATCCACTCCGGGAGCAATGACCCAGCGTGGAAATCGATCAAACCCGCTGACCTGCCCGGCCTGTGGGCTCAGGAATCAACAGGGGGCACCTGCCTGGCAGGGGGAGGAAGCCGGAGGCCCGTCTGCCAATGCTGGGAAGCAATCGAGGCAGTGCTGGGACGCCAGCCAGGCACACCCTTACACCGAATGGGGACGGGCTTTGCAGCCAGACTATCCTAGACGGGCCAGAGATTTCCCGATGCACCCATGGCAGCGCGGGGATGGCACCCAAGAGCTGGGCAGCCTGGCATCCCCTTCACAGCTCCTTGCCCGGCAGAGGGGATGACTCCACCAGCCCGCTTCTCTGACGGGCTTTGGCGTCCCAAGGGCGGCAAGAATCTGCTGCAATTGAGGGGGGAGGTCGGAGCCTGCTCCCATTCCCAGCCTGGAGGGCACTGTGCCAACAAAAGGGTTCATATTTCTATAGTCCCTCCTCTTTCCCCCTGCGCCTCGGCCAACGTGATCCCTGCTCGTCGGTGAAATGCAGCCACCTCTGGGACGGAACGTGGCAGCTGTTTAACTGCGCACAGCAACGCGGCACACACCAAAGAGCAGGGAACCCCCACGACAGGCTGGGATGGACAAAGCCCCCGGCTGCAGAAGGGACTCTCACCAGGTCAATGCAGGCTGCACCCTGGAGCTCTGCGTCTGAGCCATAAGACCCCCGGATCAGGTCTCACAATGCCCCCACCCCTCCGCCTTGCCAGGCAAACTGGGATCTTCTATGCACACCTCGCACAGGGGCTGGCAAGGCATGGGCCAGGCCATGGTACGGCACCCACATGGCGACAGGCAGCTGGCAGCGCTGGTGCCATCTCCGCCAGCACAGGCCCAGCAGACGCTGGTCACCTGGCAGCATGGAGGGGAGACAGAGGGATCGAGAGGCCCTAGCTGCCTTGTGACTCCCCTGGGGTGCCCCAGGGCCGGTGCCAGACTCGCACTGCCAGGATCTGACCTGCAGGGGGCGTAAACACAGCCTGGAGCGGGGGTGGGGGTCACACCTGCTGGAGTCAGCCCGGCATTTAGGGACAGGTACAGCGCCAGCCCACGGAGGGCGCTGGGCTGGGCTGGCAGGGGGCTGTGGGTCAGGACTGAGGGGCATAAGCCGAGCTCTGCCAGGGGCTGGGAGAGGAGGGGGGTACATTCGAACTGCCGCAGAGGGAAGCTTGCACAACACCCACCCACGCTGCCAATCTCTCCATTTTACAAGCACTAAAATTAACCCACAGAAGATGGAAAAGGCCCAGAGCGCAAGGAACAGAGCAAACCTGGGGGGGGGGGAGGGGGGGGAAGCCTGATCGGGTCCAGCAGCGCCGGCCCCCAGGGCAGCAAGGCCTGCGGACAGGAGTCCCCAGACGTGTCTGTCCCGGACAGGGGATATCAGGAGCTGGGGTTTAAACATTAACCTCAGCCCAGGCAGAGCAGGGCAGGGAGCACAGAGCCTGCCGTAAACATGGGGATACCCCCCCCTCCAGCCGCCTCCCCACCCTTCTCAGTACCAGGCCCCCACCCTGAACGCTGCCCCCTGCTCGCCCAAGGCCTGGCCCCGCCACATGCCCCCAGCCACTTCTAGGGCAGAGTACTTGGTTCAAGGTACTTGTATCTTCTCGAGGGGACTTGGCCCACTTTCGGGGGGCAGAGAGGGTGCAGGCCCCTGAGTTACTCCTCCCATCGGCAACGGAAGCTCGCAGGGAGGGGCTTGTGCCATCAGGCCCATTGGGTGCATCTGGCAGGGGAGTTGGACGCCTGGGTCCTTTCTCCCCAGCTGGGGCCGCTCAAACCAGCCTTCCCTCCCTGAGCAGCCAAGAGGCCCAGCACAGTCCCACGTCCTAGGATGAGCCGCGAGGGGATGGTGGGGTGGGGCAGGGCGCTGGCTGGAGGGCTCCCCGTGCCCCAGCAGTGGAGGAGGGGACAGAGACGGGGGGAGCGGGGCACGTTGCTTGCCAGCCCATCCTGGAGCCATAACCCAGGAAGCCACGCCTCCCGCTGGCTCCTTTCATGCCCCCGCCACGGCAGTTCTAGGCACCGAGACGAACCCCAGCACCCCCCGCCCAGCAGCTCCTCGGCCCTGGGTCGCTCCAGCTCCGGTCCCTGGCGCTCAGCGGAACTGACAAGCCACAAACTAACTCAGGGCCAGGAGTCGGGCGAGAAAGGGGCCAAAGCCCACAGGCTGGTCCTGGGGAAGCTGGCCAGGTGTCGCTAGGCCGGGACCATCGCTGGGGCTCCTTGGGGATACAAACCTGATCCCCTAACCCCGCTGGCTTCTCTCCACCACGTCCCCGGGACCAGCCAGCCCAGCACCCTAGCAAAACTCTGCCCTTAGGCCTCATCTCCACCAGGGTGTTCTTCGCTTGCCCGCGTTACCAGGCTTCCGAGCTCCCTCCCGGCCTTCGCTGCGACCTCAGGCCAGAGCTGCAAACTGCAGTGTCCTCCCACAGCTTTGACCTCCCGCTGGCTGCCTCGCGTTCAGAGCATCCCCTTTTCACTCCCTTGGCGAAGACAAGGCCAGAGACACCTGCCACCCGCTCCCAGAGGCATCGCTCCTCCTAGAGCCCATGGGAGTCCTGCCAGCTTATGCCAGGGCCGAGTTTGGCCCAGCCAGGTGAAGTGACTTGCCCGAAATCGCTCAAGTCCATGGCAGGGCCTGGAACAGTATCCAGGAATCCTCCCACACACGTGCCTGCCCTGATCTCTAGGGCACAGGCATTCCAACCCCCAGCTCCCCCGATCCCGAGGCCCCTGCTCTAGGCACACGAACGCACGCCTGCCTTTGATTTTCCAGGCGCCCCAGTCAAACCGACCAAGTTGCAGCCACGGGGAGACGTCTCCGGAACCCAGCGCCCAGCTGTGCAGCTCTCAGCTCTGCCCCGGGAGGGACGGAGGGGGGGACCGAGCTGGGGAAGGAATTCAGCTCTCCCAGCTAGCAACAGAAGCTGCACTGCTCCACGGGGTCATATCAGGCCAAGCTGCCACTCTGGGCAAGGCCTGAATAAGACACAAGAGGAAGATGCGTAGGGCTGGGCCTGCGGGGCACCGGGCTTGGCAGGAACCGGGCAGTGCGCTGGAGCAGATTAACACAGAAACAAACAACAAGCGTTCGTCTCAGCAGCCTGGCACTGCCCGCGCCTCCCGCGTGGACGCAGGAAATGAGCACACCAGGCCCCGATCTCACCCCCTTCCCAGAGCAGCTGCCAAACCTCCCCAGGCAACTGGTATCACCGCAAATTTGCATCAGGAAGCTCCCTCCACCCCCGGTCAGTGCTTGGCCCTGCCCCCCCCCCAAATGCCAGGGCACAAAGCCTGCCAGGGCTCTAGCTCTGGTACTGCCAGTCAGCTTCCTTCAGTCGCTGGCATAGCAGGTTTTCCCCGGCTCAGATCCAGGCGCAGGGAGAAGCTGCAATAGGAGAACATGCCCCATCGCTGAGCCAAGCTCTCAGCGGCAGAGTGAGTCCTTTCCCACTACCCTCGCCCGCCCCTGGAGGGGCTGGAACAAAGCGGCCCACGAGGCTTTCAACCCTTCCCATCGATGATCCCAAACTAGGAGCTTTACGGCTCAAGGTGCCGGGCTTCAGAACTGGCCTGAAAGCTCTGCCGAGGGCAGGCAGGGCTCTGGAGCGCTCAGCAGATCTAGCACCTATGTTTGAGGAGCCAAACGGGCCCTCCCTTAGCCACAGCCATGGATGGCCCAGTCTGGGAGCCACTGCGTGCCAACCCTGTCCTACTCTACCAGCCTAGGACTAGAGCAAGACTTGGCAGCACTTCCCACTTCCCCACTCAGCATGTGCCATGCTTGCAAAGTGGGCAATACGTTGCCCTCTAGTGGCCGGTGCATGGAGGATAACACTCTACTACTGCTACCAGCTAATGGCATTACCCCTTTGGCTCACCCAGGTCTGGGCTAAAGATCCCAGGTTCAAACCCCGCTCAGATCGGCACCAGAGCAGGTGGGAGCCGGAACGGGAGATGAGCAGAAACATTACTGGAGCTTGTCAGAGAGGGGGAGGGAGCAACGCCAGCCCCACCAGCCTGAAGCACCAGCCCCACCAACGGTGCTTCCAAGGATCCAGTCACGGCGCGGACTCTCAAAGGATCCTCATCAACCGAGATGACAAAGGGCACAAGGCCCAGACAACCCGAGCACCCCAGGGAATGAAGGTCACTGCGGACGCATCCCAGGAGGGGCAGGGAGGCAGGATGAACCTCAAAGTCCCCACCACCCACTCGCTCCAGGGGCAACGGGTCAAGGAAACCGTGGGTCATCCCAGGCCAGATGCCAACAAACGCAGCTGCTCTCCCCCTCCCGAAATGTTTCCGCCCACCTGAGCGTCAGCCCTTCATTCAAAGGAGAGGATCCGTGCATTTGCAAGGAGAGCTCCGGCCACCCACAAGCCCCTTCGCTCCAGAGGGCGTGCAGCACACAACCCACCCCAGCGAGCGCTCCCGGCAGCCGCCCACAAGCCACATCCAGCAAGCGCTCCCTGTCGCCCCACGTCAGAGGTATCAAACGGCGCGTGCTTCCATGTGCGTGGCAGATGAAAGAGAAACAGAACGTTTAAACAGCGCCTCTGAAGAACGCTTAGCGAGCTGGCGCGCTTTCGGGTCTGCTTCTCCCACACGCAAGCCGCGGCGCGGAGACAACCTGACAGCCTCGCCGGCGTTCAGGCTTCAACAGAGACAACTGCCTGGGAAGGCGTTCTCCCCCCCGCCCCCTTCCCCGACTGGCAGAAACCTGCTGGCATCTTGCACCCGCCTGAAGCCAGCCAAGGGGCAACCGCTCACCCCACACAGGGACCACGTCCTGCCTGCGCGCCAAGTAAGGTTGGGGTTAAAGAACCCCCCCCCCACACACACACACACAAATCCTTCCACATCCCCATGGTGCGGGATGAGAAATCCGAATCCGCTGCAAGGATCAGACAACGGGGGAGCCCAGCTCCGAGTCCCCGTATCCAAAGGCCTTCACCCGAGAGCGCAGACAGCCGCCCCGAACCTGCAGGGCTGGAAAATTTCAGGCAGGTGGCTTGGCTAAGGCAGCTCGGGAGCGAATCCCCCGGCCGCAGGGCCGCCACGGAGGACTCTGCAAAAATTATTAAAAGCGCCTTCCCAGCGAAGCTACGCACCTGCCAGCCCCCCCCCCAACACACACACACACACACACAATCCCCCCCAGTCTCACCTTCCTAGCACCTGGCTCGGCTCACGCCCTCCCCCGGCCCTTGCCTGCTAATGACAAACACTGGATTTTTCCAGGCCAGCTCCTCAGCTGGTGTGATTATTGTCTTCAGTGGGGCTGGGGCCCACGGCCACCAAACGGGTGGAAGAGGGGGAATCTGGCCCCCACTGGAGCTGGGGACCACAGCAAACGGGGGAAGGGGGGAAATCTGGCCCACACCAAACAGGGGAAGGGGGAATCTGGCCCCCAATGGGGCGGGGACCCACTGACACCAGCCGGGGGAAGGAGGGGAAAGTGGCCCCACCACATAGAATTCATTTTTATCCTCCCTTTCCCATGACAGACAGGCACCTGCCCCCCAGCCTGAGGGGGGGGGGGTTNGCGCCTTCCCAGCGAAGCTACGCACCTGCCAGCCCCCCCCCCAACACACACACACACACACACAATCCCCCCCAGTCTCACCTTCCTAGCACCTGGCTCGGCTCACGCCCTCCCCCGGCCCTTGCCTGCTAATGACAAACACTGGATTTTTCCAGGCCAGATCCTCAGCTGGTGTGATTATTGTCTTCAGTGGGGCTGGGGCCCACGGCCACCAAACGGGTGGAAGAGGGGGAATCTGGCCCCCACTGGAGCTGGGGACCACAGCAAACGGGGGAGGGGGGGGAAATCTGGCCCACACCAAACAGGGGAAGGGGGAATCTGGCCCCCAATGGGGCGGGGACCCACTGACACCAGCCGGAGGAAGGAGGGGAAAGTGGCCCCCCCACATAGAATTCATTCTATCCTCCCTTTCCCATGACAGACAGGCACCTGCCCCCCAGCCTGAGGGGGGGGGGTTTGCGGGGCCAGGGGTCTCCGAGCAGCAAGTCTCCGCAGGACACACCCCAGGCCCACAGAGGGGGACCCCACGCGGGGAGGGGGGCGCAGCCGGCTCGCACAAGGGAGGGGCGGCCCCCTGTATGGGGGGATCAGTGGGGCGCACGGAGGAGCGGCAGCTCCCCGCTGGCCCCCCCAGCTCCCCATGGCGAGGGCAGGTCACGGCGGCGGGATCCCAGGGGGCAGCTCCGGGGGGCCCCACCCCCGAACGGGCCCCGAGGGGGGGGGGCAGGGCAGGGCGCACTCACCTCTCCGAGCCCCGGCGCCGAGCGCAGCCGGACGCTCCCGCCCCAGTGCCCCGGCTCGGGCTGCAGCCGCCTGCCCGCCCCGCAGCCGGCCGGGCTGGAGCGGGGGCGGGACCCGCGCGGGGGCCCCTTCGGGATTGGCGGGTGGGCAGGTGGTGGTTACAAAAGGAAACAGGAGCGGCTCCTGATTGGCCCAGCCGGCGGGGATGTTGCTCTTGGCTGGATATTTGCATCTTTAAAGTGACAGCGCCCCCTTTTCCCTCCCCCTTGCTTTGTATGGTGCCGGGGGGGGAGCCGCCGAGGCACCCCCTTGCAGCCCTCCCGGAGCTGGGCTGCTCCTCTGCTGGGCGCTGCTGGGGGCAGGGACCTGGGGCTTTTGCCAGTGGCCAAAGGAGCCGGGCACTGGGCCAGGCCCAAGGGAAAAAACAATGAATAAATAATAAACCCTGAAACCTGGATCTGGGCACCTGCCGGGGAGGGGAGGGGCGTGAAGTAGGTGCCTTGGGCCTATAAACCTATCATGCCCCCTGATCGGCCCCTAATGCCCCATAGCCTCTAATCCGCCGAGATCTGGCTCGAACGCCCCTGAAGCTAATATACCTAAACCCGGCTGGATCCACTCACCCTACAAGCCAATGCCCTTAAAACTGCGTCTACGGCTCCCAACCCTAGACTGCGCCTCAGCCTGAATCCAGCCTCCCTAGCGTTGGCCGTCACACACCTGCACTGGGGTCTAATGCCCCGGCTCCATCATGTCCCAGTCCAGCCTGGCTCTAGTGCCCTCACCACGCTGCCAGGCCCAGAGGCCCTGCGCGGATATTCAGGATCAGGGTGGCCCCGGCTGGCCTGGCCTTTGTCTGCGCTGCCAGCGCTCACACTGACTGGTACGTTCCATTCCTCCGGCTGCAGCCTGAAGTGAGCTCATGGCCCTGCTCCGGCTGACACCAGGACAGGTTTGTTTTCAGGCTGGAGCCCGTCACTGACCGTTCAGCAGCTGCTGGGATGGGGGGTGGTGGGGGGTGAGGATGCGCTCACTAGACTGCCAGATGTGCCCTGACGTGCCATCAGTCTCCGTGTCCTGCTAACGGCTGGGCAACCCTCCTAATTCTCCTGCACTGAGTGGTGCCTCTCAATGGGCTTCACGTAAACACATTCATTAACCAAGGCTTGGGGCATGACTTGTTCCCGGGAACAGAGGGACAAAGTGAAGCACAAAGGAGGACAGGGACTCGCCTGAGAACATGCAGCCAGGCTGCGTCAGAGCCAGGACTACAACCCAGGCTCCTGACTCCCAGCTCCCTGTTCTAACCACTCCACTCCACTGCCACCACACGTCAGAAGCCTGGCTCCTTGCTCCTGCGCTAACCGGTGGACAACCGCTCCTCGCTGGCTGAGTTGTAGGTACTTCCCTACAGGGAACCAGCCAGAAAAAAAACCCCATCCCAAAAGGGGAAGCAGAGGAGAGCTAAAGGAAGGCTGCACCAGCTGGCCTGATGTAAGTATTTACAGTGTAAGGTTTTGCAGGCAGGGGCTGGTGCTTTGTTCTGTGTCTGTCCAGTGCCTAGCAGAGCGGGGCTCTGGGCCGTGACTGGAGCTCCTAGGCGGTATAACCCAAATGACGGCGATACTAAACCCAGCCAGACTCTTTGAGTTGGTGGATTGCTTCAGGTTTTCCTGTTAGGCAAATCACTGAAAGACATTTCTGCACCGATCTTCTTCCCCAGTGGAGCTCTGTATGGCCAGGCCTGAGCATGCAAAACTCTGGGTCAGACACCCCCAAAATCATGACAGTGACTTTAAAATCATGAGAGTTTATCAAAACATGACACATTGGAGTCTTCTTCTTTGCCTTCTGAGCCTTCAGGGCCACACTCAGGGTCAAGTTTTTCTGTGCAAGGAGAAGGGTTAGAAACGTACTTATTTTTTAATGTGAGAGACAAGGTGGATGAGGGAATATCTTTTATTACACCAACTTCTGTGGGTGAAAGAGATAAGCTTTCAAGCATCACAGAGCTCCCAGACCTGAAGAAGAGCTCTGTGCAAGCTTCTCTTTCACCCACAGAAGTGAGTCAATAAAAGATATTCCCTCCCCCACCTTGTCTCTTTCATATCCCGGAACAACAGGTCTACAACAACACGGCAAATTTCCTTCTTAATGAAAGCTGAGTTAATCCCATATTCACCTGACTTCAGGAGCTGGGGCTTTAAGAAAATCACCCAATATCACATCAAATTGTGAGAGTTGGCAACACTGAGGAGCTGGCCCATGGGGTGGGTTTAGGGAAAACATTCTTTCAAACAAGTTCTCAATGCTGGATTCTTTGCTACTTTGAGGTACGTGGGGTTTTTGTTTGTTTTTTAAAGTCTGATGCAGGAAAAAAACCCAGCTCATTTTAAAACCCTTTTAAATGGACCCCTTTTCCCTCCCAAATTGTGAGCCCATTCTCACCCACAGAAGCAAGCCGGTTCTGGTTCTCTTGCACATTCCAGACCAGCAGTTCTCAAACTGTGGTTTGCGACACCATTTTAATGGGGTCGCCAGAGCTGGTGTTAGACTTCCTGGGTCCAAAGCTGAAGCCTGAACCCCACCCCCCAAGGCTGATGCTGCAGCCTGAGGGTTACAGGCTTTGCGCCCCCCCCCTCCAGTGTGGGGCAGTGGGGCTCAGGCTTTGAGAGCCCCTGCCCTGGGCAGCAGGGCCCCCCACCTGGGGCATCAGGGCTCAGGCAGGCTCAGGCTTCCGTCCCCACTTCTGGGGTTGTGTAGTAATTTCTGTTGTCAGAAGGGGGTTGTGGTGCAATGAAGTTTGAGAACCCCTGTTCCACACAATCCCAGTGCTAAGGAGCAAAGGGAAGGAGTTGGGGTTTCTTTGTAAAGACTTGGTTCAGTTTGGAGGGGTCACAGGGAGGTCAGAGTTCACCCAAATGTTGCTGCCACCCCTTCTTTAACGTCCATGTGGTGCAACTGCCCCCAAGACACGGGGCTCATCTCTGCTCTCTGCAGGGTTACAGGGTGCAGCAGCTGAGCCCTGGAGTCAGGGAATTGGTAAAGGGGGCGGGTATGGCCATTTTCACAGCTCCCATCACCTCATGTTGTCAGTCCCATGAGGAAGTGAATCTCCCTCCCCACCCAGCCAGCAGGGAAGCGTTTCACCCCCCCTTTGCACTGGAGTTCAGGGCTGCACCAGGCCGTGGTGAAGCAGGCCCCTGGGTTTAAAGAGGTGTCATTCCAACCGATGGTTAAAACTGGGCCGGTCGGCTCAGCTGACGCCCGTCTATCCGACAACTTTTCACTTCCCTCCCAGCCGAATCCTGGGTGAAAATCCTGCCTCCTGGAGCACTCGGAGGAGAGAGGGTTCGAGGAAGGGCTGTGCGGGAAAAGAGAGACAGCAAGGACAGAGAAGAGATGCAGAGAGGCTGCTGTTGCAGAGGAGAAGCTCTCAGGCCAGGGTGTGAGGTTGGGAGCAGGGATGGTCCTGCAGGGGATGGACCACATGGACTCAAGCTGGGATCCAAGACCTTAGTGATCGGGGGGGGGGGGAACCCGCTGACCTGCTGGGAGGCTGCTCCCTCCCTTAGCAATGGCCTCAGTGGTTTGGGCCAGACTAAGCCAGGCTCAGCTGGGAGCTGCTCTGTGCAAGGCGTAACCCAATCCAACCGGCTGGGGAGTGGCCATCTCCGACCCAGGGCTGGGGAGTTAACAGCAGGTGGCTGGAGATAAAGGCAGGGAGGTGCCTTGCTGAATCTCGGGGACACACCTACCAAGCCCAGGTCTCACAGCACGCCCGTGCCAGAAGCTGGCATGAAGCCCTGGCCTCCCAAGGAAGCATGGTTCCCATGTCTGCCTCCCCAAGACTGGATGAGCAGCCTTGCCCCCTGCTGCAGCGGGCAAAGGGCCCAGTCTGAAGCCCAGAGCCAGACAGTGGGAACAGCTGGGGGATTGCTTTGTAGATCCTGGCCTGCTCTTACCAATGCACGATGAGAGTTGTAGGCACCTCGGGCTGCCCCTGCCCATGGTGGGAGCTCTCTGGCACCTGGGAAGCTGCCTGGCCGGCTCTTATCTGGCTGCTCTGGACAAGCCTTAGTTCCAGCGAGAAGCACAGAGGGGTTGACTCATCCCCCAGCTGCCCGCCTACCACAGCTAGTGCAGGCGAGGGGCTTCTAGCCCCCCAGGAGCAGCCAGGCTGAATCGTAGCTCAGGTGGACACCAGCTGGTCTCTACGTCGCACAGCAGCAATTTGGTTACAGGGGGTCAGCACAGCCCCGTGCACCCCACGCTCAGGATTCACTAGGAGGGAGGCAAAACCCAGACCCAACCTCTTCCCGTGGGCTAGTGGCTGGAGCAGAGGCCTAGGAGCCAGGTGCCCGGGGCTGCATTGCCACTTAACACCCCCACAGCTGGAGCCCCCCCTTTGGACCCGATTCACAGCAGGGCTGAGCCCCCACAGCTGCCGCTCAGGGCCTTGAGGCTTACCTGGGGCTCAGCCCCTCCAAGGACCAGCTCTGAGGTTGGGCACTGGAAACGTGGCTGCTTCTGAAACCGGGCCTGAGCGCAGGAGCTCGGAGGCGCAGGGCTGGGACAGGCCCACTCGAAGGCAGGATCCAAACCCTCTCCCCTTCCATAGAGCTGAGTGAAGGCTGCAGGGGTGGGCATCCTCGCTGGCTGCAGGTCCTGCCCCAGCTGAACGGACACAGGAGAAGCTGGGCCAAGAGCCAGCAGGCTAGGACAGTGCCCGGCCGGCAGCCCCTCTCTGCTCCACCAGCGGCTGGGTGGATTGATGAGGGAAGGGGCTGGCATGGCCTAACAGACCAGGTTAACGGGGCTGAGCAATGCCCAACCAGTCAGCTCGGAGCCCCCGGCCCCTGCAGGACACTCCCGCTTCTGAGCACAGCCAGGGCCCTGTGGGGGGGACTCAGCATCCGTGGAGTGGCTGCCTCTTGCCCCAGCAGCGGTAACCGGGGGTGCAGGAATGGCAGGGCCAGGCAGGCACGGATACCCCCAAGGCCTTATAACTGTACCAGTCCCTGATCACCACGCCGTTCCTCCCTCACTCCCCCCAGGCCAACTCCCCATCCCTCTTGCTCCTGCCCCCAGCCCCGCTCCCCCCCCCCAGAAATNGCCAATGGCAACGCACCCGCCCAGGCCTCATGCTTCCCAGGGCCTGATTTCGCTCGGCTTTAAAAAAACCACCACCCCGAGTCAGTGATTTCCATCCCCCTCCACCCCAAACTCATGGAAGGGCCTGTGCTCCCCCCAACCTGCCCAGCACCAGGGCCTTGGGGTAGCCTCCCCAGCGGGCAGCGCTCATGGTGCATGCAAGGCAGAGCCCCGTGTACAGTACGTGGGGAGGGCAGCTTGACATTACAGCCCTGCTTGGCTCCCGGCAGCCACACGGGGGGGGGGAGAGACGCCCAGCGGGGACAGGTCCAGGGGAGAGTTAGGCCTCCCGCCCGTCACGGCCTGGCCCCTCGTTTAGTCAATGCCCCTTGCTGCTGGACACTCACCCCACGTGCATCTCCCGGGGAGAGGCGAGGGGAGTTTGTTTGAGCTGAAAGAGGAGTAGGGGTCTGGCTGCAGCTCCGGCAGCTACATCACAAGGGTCCCGGCAAAGACCTCCACCCACCTGGCCCCTGATCCCCGAGAGCCAGGGGTGCAGGGCACTGCCCAGCCAGCCTCCAGCAAGGGATGCAGAGGCAGCCCCTCCTCCTGGAGCCACAGCGATTGCACGGCCTGGTTGTAATCCAGCCCTGCCCAGTGATGGAGAAACTAGTAATGCCAGGGAGGAGGGACAGCGGAAATGCTGAATACAGGCTGCTCCTCCCCCCCAGGATCTCCTCTTCTCATAGGATCAGTGAGGAGCCACCAAGGGCTGCCCTGCCAAAGGGAGCTTCGGGTGTAGCCGCTAAGATACACCTGCGCCCGGGGAGATGTAAGTTCCAGCCACGTCAGCACTAGCCCGCTGAAAACAGCCGAGCCGCTGCAGCACAAAGGGCTGGGCAGAGGCAGCCCCCAGTGCGACCAGCTGAACCCTAGGCACGGACGGGGTGGCTGGCCCCTCCCAGCACGGGCCCCGGGAGTATGACACTGCGGGGTTTAGCGTGCTCTCAACCAAGCCAGCAGTTACACCTCGAGCGCTGGGGGAGACGCAGCGTCAAGGCTGCAGCGTCGCTATGCCCCCGAGGCATGGGGGGGAAATCCACAGCCATGCCCTGGTGTAGACAGCGCTCTGCTGCTGGAAGAATCCTTCCAGCAGCCTAGCTCCTGCCCCTTGGGGAGGTGGATTAGTTTACAGGGAAGGGAGAACCCCTGTAGTGAGCAGATACCCTGGGTACGTCTACAGTGAAAATGCTACAGCTGCACTGCTGTACCACTCTGTGTGAGTCTAGCACCAATGACCCCAGCTATCTCTGGCAGCTGCATGGAACAGGCTGCTGTTAGCAGTGCTTACCCAGCCCTGGCCCTACCTGGGGTCCTCACCTTGTGGCTTGGAAGAGTTAGATCAGAGGGCAGTCGCCAAGGCGAATTCAATCCATCGTCCCTTCTGCCGAGGCTGCGAAGCATAGGCCAATTCCACCAGGGTCTGGCCTGAAGGCCCCAGCTTGATGTCTGCACTTTCCTGGCTTCGCCCAGTGAGGGGGGCTTGGTGATAGGAGAGCTGCACCCCCATAGCCTGAGGCAGGAATTTATATTGATGAAAACTGGTGCAAGAGCCTGTGTGAACAGCTGTGGCCTGTTGCGCCAGTTTGAGTCCTTGGGCAGATCAGCCCCTGAATTTTCACTGGCCGCCCCTGGGTCTTGCTCCAAGAACCCCCACAAACCCCACTGCCTCCCCCTCGTGGTGCATTTGGAACCAAGGCCGCCCGGCCCTCTAGGAAGCCACAGAGCGCACGGCAATTTGTTGGGCTAGTGTCTCTTTAATGCTTGTTCAATACATTTACCAAACCATCACATCGTGTGTGCAACATCGTGGCGTGTGTGTCGGTGCCTAAACCTCTAGCAAACCCACCCACCGCCCTGGCCTGGGAGAAGAGTCACAAGGGGGTGGAGAAACAGGTGGCTACCACCCCCCACGCCCCCAGGTTTTGAGCCATGAGGTGGGTGGAGCTCTGAGCTCCCTCCCTCACCCCCACTTTAAAAACATCTTCTAGCTACGAAAATATATAAAGCACTAAAAGGTGAAACATTCAATTCCCCTTTCCCCACCCCACCCCCCCAAACATCTCCTAGACACGTAGTACAATACAATCAAATGTAAAAAGGCCTCCAAGCCCAGTCAGGCGAGTACTGAGAACAGGATTAAACCCTTCTGCCATGGATACAAGAGGGGATGAAATCGGGGGGGGCTGGGGAGCCCCCCCTTCCCAGCAGCTCGCCTGGGGGGCGTACTGGTGCCTCACAGTGGCAATCAGATAAATAAGAACCTTCTGTGTGTAACAGTTTTGGTTTTTTTTCTTCATTTAAAAAAAAAAGTTACAAAAAAAAGGTAAGTTGCAAACTTACAAAACAGGTTAGTGTCACATTCTCTCCCCAAACTTGTTCTTCAAGATGAGTTAGAGAAAAAGAAAGATGCGAAAGCCATGGAGAAGCTGGAACGTGGCTGGGGATTCAGGCCCCCAGCGGTGCCCCCAGAGATCTGCTTGGCCTATGCAGTGGGCTGGGGTCAGCAGCAGGGACGCAGGCCGTGGCAGACAAGCGGCAGGGTTTGCAGAAGGGGGAGGTTAGCGGAAGTCGGGAGCCCCCCCCCCCGTCAGTTTTGACATAGGGATTGGAGAAAGGGGGGGGGTCATGAGACACGACTACAATTCCCCCCTCCCCGGGAGACACTCACCCACCCCCGGCCCTCATTGCTCCCAGCGATCACGCTTCACGTGAACTTTCAAACAGCCCATGAAATTTGGCTTTAAAACATTTACAGCAACATTAGTGCTTCTGAGGTCCGACATGGGGTGGGGTGGGGCGGGGCGGGAGTTGCCAGCCCAACCACCCCCACCAGGCGAGGGAGGCTGGGCTGGCATGGGAAAGCTCTAGCGGGGGGGTCACAGTTCTGCACCCCACCCTGGGAGAACCCACTCCAGGCTCCACTGCTTTGGAATGCAGGAAGCCTTCAGCCCAGTCCAGCCTCCCTCATCCCCCCACAAATTTCAGCTTCCAAACCCCCTGCCCCCTCCACTCCAACCTCTCTTAATCTGGGGCAGAGAGATTGTGTCTGCCTGGGAATCTGGCATCTCTGCAGGAGCAACGGGACCGTTGGGACTTTAATCTCCTTTTTGTGCCCCCCCAAAACGAATAGCAGCTGGGCGAAGGGCAGTAAACTGGGATACAGCCCCCCCACACTACCCCCCCCCCCCAAGTATAGCAGCCCCCCTTCCTGGCACATGGCCAAGCTGGCAGTGGCATCACTGGGGTGTATGACTCGCAAACTCGTTACACTTGTGCCCTCAGCCAGAGGCTGGGACTCCAACGGGCAGCCCCGCAGCAGGGAAGCGACTGGATGCCACCAGCGATCGGAGCCCCAGCTCAGGCTGTCCGTAGGAGCGCTGGGGCGATGCTGCAGTGAGGTGGCCCTTGCTGCATCACCTGACCGAGGTAAGGTACCTGCTTGACATCAGGGAGGTAGTGGTCCCCTGCTCCCATCACTAGGGTGAAGAGAAAAGGGCCGCGCCTGTCCCTACGCAGAGGCTGGGGGGTAGTGGCTGGGCTGGGCGGTGAGGAACAGCTATCCTGTAGCAGGCCTCAGCCCCCAACCTCTGCCAGCAATGGGGGATTACAGACCCTGCCAATCCGCGATCCAGCCCCCCTCCCGTGTGCATGCAATAACCAGACGGTGAGTGACTGTGGCGCACAGGACGCGAGAGGCGAGCGCTCAGCGTAACCCTTTCCAGTCCAGGGGAGATTCCTTCCCACTCCTCCCCCTCCTGCAAGGAGCCAGCCATGGAGAGCCTCTTCCCCAATCACCCGTGGCCAACGGGGCCTCGCCAAGTCCTGCAGGGGGAAGCCCTCCCCCCGCGTCCTGTGGGTTGCAATCTCCCCTCTGCAAAGTCCAAAGCACCTCCTCCAAGTCTGGCTGGAAAGGGTTAACGCGGGCTGCCTTCAGAACTCCACTTTGCACGCTGGGAAGGTCTCGTCCTGCATGGCCACCGTACTGTTGCTGCCCAGCACCGTGATGCCCAGCTCCTGCTGGCGCTCGTGGGTTTCCTGGTACCATTCGTGCATCACCAGCGAATCAAAGGTTGGGATCAGGGTCACCTGAGGAGACCAATTTGATACAGTCACTCAGAGGCAGCAGGGTCAAGTGGGTCTGGCCCCGCTGAGGGCAGTCACGTCTCCCCCCCTTTGTCCCGTCTAGTTCAGACCCAGGCTCTTTGTGGTGCGTCTGTGCAGCGCCCGGCCCACGGGGCTCTGATCTCAACTGGGGAGGGGGCGCTGCTGTGTTGCAAACACGCTGGTGGGGCAGACAGAGGCTGGAGCGAGGGGAGGTTCTGCCTTCCTCGAAATACGGACACAGAGAGCCTCCCCATGTCTCCAGCTGCTTCTGTGCCAGCTCAGAGCCGCCCTGCCCCCAGCCGCCACCACTTGTGCCAAACAGGGACACTCAGGCACACCAGTGACCATCCCCCAGGTGAGGTGACAGAGTTTGCAGTTCAAAGGTCAGGGCCCCTCCTGCCTCAGGAAAACCCAGCCACCCCTGCTCCAAACCACGGCTACGCGGCCGAGCCCGCACCGAGCCGACAGACAGCTGTACCCCGAGGGCCTCTGCGCTGCGGGGTTGTCGGGGTAGCTGCTCTGGCAGGAGGCGATTCCCCCCCACTCCTCGCTGACACAGCTACGCCGGCATAACTCTGCTGTTCAGACCAGGCCAGAGTCCAGTTCCTTGGTGTCTCTGCTGATTCCCCCTCCCCCCGCAACCCCCTAGCAACACCCCCCGCTGAGCCGGACACCCCAAACGATACACACCGGGGACTTCTTGGATCCGGCCAGTAGGGGGAGCAGGTTCTCCTCACAGGGGAAGGAGGCCAGCAGCATCCAGGCAGGAGGCAGAAAACCCCCACCACAGCGGAGGGCTCGGGGTTGGAGCCTGGGGCAGGGCTATGGTTACCTGAGACCCCAACGGGGCCCCCCCATGCCTGCCTGGCCGTGCTCAACGCTGCCCCCTGCTCTCGTCCCGCCGAGCCCCACCTGGACATCGCTCCCCCAGTGATGTTTGCCCGACAGCAGAGCGTCCAGGATGGGTCGCATGACGCCCTCTTTGACATGGTCGTCTCCGCTGATGACGTAGCAGAGGGAGCGGATCCGCCGGAAGAACTCCTCGTCCACCGTCCTGGCGCTCCAGGAGCCGGGGACGTAGGCCAGGTCCAAGTAGATCGGCGGCTCGGGGGGAGAAAGGGCCTTGGAGCCTGAAATTGCAAGACGGGGGGGGCCTTTTAGACACAGGGGTTAGGGCCAGGGCTCCAGCAGGGCACGTCAGGCGGCCTGGTGCACAAGGACCCCACTACTGGAGCATGACCAGTGATTTCAGGAGCCTTGATTTCAGACACCGCAGAAGGGCTCAATTTGTGCCCAGTGCGGAGTGCCCGCCCACGGTCTGGTCCTTCCAGGAACTCTGGTGGCGCCATGGGCACCAACAGCAACCCAACCCCTTCCACAGGCCACAGAGCACCCTGGGCTCCTCCGCCCCCCGAGCCAGCCAGTCCCCCCGGCCTGGGGCTGGGTTAGCATGGGAGTGACAGGCCCTGCTCCTGGCCTGGGATCAGCTGGACTCTACACCCCATCCCCACCCCCTGTGACCGTGGCAGTTACCTGCGGGAGATGATCTGCCGGCTCCCGAGAGCGGCCTGGCCCCAGCGCTGCGGCTCGTGAGCGAAGCTCTGGTGTCCCCGCCGGCCCCGAGGCGCAGGCCCTTGGCTAGGGGAAGCGTCCTGACCTTCTCTGCTGAGCCCACGGGGCCTCTGGCCTTGCTGCCCAGGGTGGAGTGTTTTGGGGTTTCGGCCTTCTGGGACATAGGGGCTGAGCCCAGGCGGGTAGGAGTCCTCTTCACTTTGCCGGCGGGCTCCTTCTTCCCTGCACGGGCCTGCTCTGCGGGCAGGGCCTCCGGATCCACCATGCAGATGCCAGGCTGGGCAGGGAGGGGGCAGGGGTCTTTCAGGGGGCCTGGAGGAGGGTCTCTGGCCCGGGAAGGGCCCCTGGCCAGGTGCTCCGACTCCTCGTCCGAGTCCAGCCCGCCGTCGGCCGTGATGGAGGGGCAGTCCTCGGTGGCAGGAGGGATGTCCGAGTCGGAGAGCGTGGGGAGGGACTCGCTCCCAGAGGTGGGGGGGGTCTCGGCGCCCTGCAGCGGCTGCAGCCGGCGGCCCTGGCTCCTCTGACCTCTCCTCTGGGCCAGGGGCTTGGCCAGCTCCTGGGAGAGGTCGCTGTCGTTGGACAGGTCCCGGGGGCTGACGTTGAGGGAGGGGGGGCGCTCGGACTTTGGGTGCTCAAACTCGCAGGGCGACACCAGGCACAGGTCCACGTCGTGGGGGGAGTCGGAGCGACGCCCGTGCCGGCGCAGCCCATCTGCCCCGTCGCTGTCCAGCCGCTGGGTGTGGTGGCAGGGCCGGATGGGCAGGGACAGCCCGCCTTTGCCCACCGAGACATCTGACTCCGGGGTCAGCCCGCCCCCCTGCGGCCGGTTCAGCTCCTCTTGGGGCGACTCACTCACCGGGGGGAGCACCTGCTCGAAGGAGACCGACAGCGACTCGTCCACCTCGGTGGAGTGGGGGGAGCCCACCTCGGCCGGCAGGGAGGGGGTGGTGATGGTGGGCGAGACATCGGGGAGCTCGTCCTTGAAGGGGCTGAGGGACAGGCAGCCCGCCTGCTTCTCCTGGGAGGAGCTGGAGCTGTCATGGGAGGAACGACAGGAGTTGAACGGTTTGTTGTCGTTGGGGCCCGACGCCGGCTCCTCTACCATGACTGCGTCCTCCACCGGGGACTGGTGGAACGGGGTGTGCCCGGCGCTGGCTGGCCCCGAGCTGGAGGGGGACATCATCTCCAGGGTCTTCTCCTCAGAGCTGCCGCATGGGTCCTCGGCGCCCTCCTGGCAGTGGTTGAGAAGCCCCGTGGGCGTCAGGTCGAAGTCCACACTGCGGTCGCTCTTGGGAGTCTTGGCGAGGGGGGAAGGGGGCCAGATGGCTTTGAGCGGGCTGGTCTCTAGGTACCGGAACCGCTGGGGGCTGTCCAGCTCCTCTGGGTCGACGCCGTTCTCCTGGCAGTCCACGGGCCCCAGCCCGGCGCACTGCCCAGCCTCCCCGTTCTCCAGCGGGGACGGCTCCAGCTCGCTCTCCGCCGTGGTGATCCCCTCGTCCGTCGACTCCTCCTTCTGCCTGGCCTCCGCGCCCGCCCACGCCGCCTCCAGGGACAGCGACTTGGAGCCTTCTGAGGCACTAGCCTCGGGGCTCGGGGGCTTCTTGCCGGCCGCACCTGCCTCCTTGGCGGCTTTGGCCTTGGGCTTCTCCGGCTCCTTCTTGAGAGTGGATTTCTTAAGGCTCCCCGTCCTGAGGGCCAGCTTGCGGGGCTCCAGCCCGGGCAGTTTGCGGGCAGGGGGCTTTGCGGCCTTCCCCTCAGCCTTGCTCTCCTTGGCATCCTTCCGCAGCAGTTCGGCTTTCCCCTCCCTCTTCACGGCCTTCACCTCCTTCCTGCCATCCGCCTTCCCCTCAGCACCATCTTCCTTCTTCAGAGGCCTCTTCTCCTCCTTCCTCACCTCCTGGGGTAGGGGCTCTTTCTTGGGCGGGGCCTTCTCCTTGCTCAGCTTCAGCTTCACATCTGGCTTGAGCTTCTCAGCTGAAGAGTCGAGCTTGGCTCTGGGGTCCTTGGCTCTCTCCTCCTCTGGCCCTGCCTTGGCCATCTCGCCCAGCCCTCTGGCCTTCTCCTTGGGCACTGGCTTCACCTCCTTCTTCTCTGCCTTGAGGGCTTTCTCCTTGGGAGCCGGGGGCCCGGCCTCTGCCAGGCTCAGTTTGGAAGCAGACCGGAGACTCTCCTTGGACGCCGACTTGAGGCTCTCCTTGCTTTCCGCCCTCTTCGGCGTGAGCTGCTTCTCGGGACGGGGAGCGGCCAGCGCCTTCAAGTCCTTCTCAGTGACCACCGGGTGCTTCAAGAACTCCAGGTGCTTCACCTTCTCCAGCCCCTCCAGGATCCTGCCCTGCGGGGTGCAGCCTGGGAACAGGACCCGGATGATCTTCTCCAAAGGGCTGGCGGGATGCCAGACCAGCAGGGCGCAGACGGAGGTCAGGCACTGCAAGGGCAGCTCCTGCTCGCTGGGGTGGCCGACGCCAGACCAGTGCTGCAGCAGGAACTCCAGCTCCTTGCTGCCCCGCACCGGGTTCAGTACGTACATGTCCAGTCTGCCAACGCCCATCTTTTGGAACAGCACCGTGGGCTCCACCTTGGGGCCGCTGTCCCTGCAGAGCAGGTTGGGCCTGATCCCCAGCTTCTCCAGGTAGCGTAGGGTCAGGCTGGCTTCGTCACAGCTCTTCAGCACCCTGGAGTTCCCCTCAATCCCCTTCAGCTTCTCGGAGGCGTTGAGGAACACGACTCCCAGCTCGGGGGAGATGAGGTTCTTCACCCAGTCCCCGTTGCTCTGGGAACCCTGCGAGGAGGGGTCCTCCTCCAGCTCAGCGACCTTCCTCTGCAGCAGGCTGTTGACCCCCGGCAGGCTGTCCGTGCCGACGTGCGTCACCAGGATGGAGTCGATCCGGTCCAGGTGGCGCACCAGCTTCCAGAAGGAGGATTTGGGGTTGGAGCCCCCGTTCACCAGGACGTTGAACCCGTTGACGGCAAAGAAGGCCGTGTCCCCCCTCCCGCCGGGGAAGACGTAGCAGCAGGGCTTGGAGAGCTTCAGGAAGCCCACCATGGTCGGGGGCTCCAGCAGGTCGAAGGGGGACTGCGGCTCCAGGGACTCTGAAAGGTACTCCACGAACTCCTGCAGCCCCTCCATCTCCGGCAGCACGCAGCCCGGGTTGATCCGCAGCTCGATGAAGTCCTGGAGGTTGTACTGCTCCAGGCTGGAGTCCTGCCACTCCCCAAAGTCAGGGCAGCTGACGGTCAGGCTGGCCTTGGCCGAAGGGTCTGCAGAGCTCAGCATCTCCCCCACCTAGAGAGAGACAAGCCAGGGTCAACGCCAGCACACGGCGGAGTTCAGCGTAAAGCGACAGGCTGCTGAGTCGTCCCTTGTCGGCAGATCCAGAGCTCCCACCAGGTCATCCCAGACACTCCACCTCCGACCCGGACTTAGACACGAGTTCCCAGAGGGGTGAGGCCAGTCGGCAGCCACCGGACAGTCCCTCCCCGCCCTCCTTCACCAGTACAGGGAAGGCCCTGGGCGGGCTGCCTTCCCCCAGCAGGCTCGGCTGTGACACCGCAGCGTCGTTCCCCCTGTGGTCCGTGCTACCGGATGACTGTGCACTGGGGCGAGCATCACTGCGAGGCCAGACTCTTCCCTTTGCATCCTGGGAACGTGCCCCACAAACTCCGAGGGCAGCAGCCCACCCACCCCGCACTCGATCCTCCAATTCTCCCCCCCCCCCACACTTCCTAGCTGAGCAGCCCGGGCTGCTGGCGTGATTCAGAGCTCCCTACCGCCGAGCAAGGCCACGTTCGCGCAGAAGCGTGGGCCTGGGACGGGGGAGCAGTTCCAGAGCTGCTGGGGAAAGGAAGCCTTCGCCATGCATGGCAAGGGGACCCGAGCTTGCCAGACTTCCGGCAAGACTGAAGCTGCTGCGACACCTGCTAGATGGTGGGGGGGGGGGGGAAGGGGCCCCATACGGGCAGTTCTGGGTGCAGCACGGAGCAACAACCCAGCTCCATGGAAAACTGCTCCATCAGCACCTCTAGAGAGACGGACTCCGCCAGCCCCACGCCCTTCCCACAGGGCTTGGCTGCTGGTGCCCCCCCCCCCACATTCAGTCAGCTTACGGCCAGCCCAGCTGGGGCTCAGGATCCAAAGGGCTAGTGAGAAAAAAGTGACCCGGGTCCAGAGGGGCCCCACACTGGAGTCACCTTCACTGCCAGCCGCCGTGTCAAGGTTCTGCAGCGTTTCCTTCAGCAGCCAGAGGTGAAAATGCACACGAGCCCTGAGCCGGGAGAGAGACACACGTCTGTCTCCGAATCAGACAGTAACGGGATCACCGAGGCCTCTCCCCCAGCCCTGCTGAGAGCCAGAGCCCCCTGAAGGAAGGCGTTTCCTGGCCCAGGGTTGACGGCCACGAGGGTTAGCCACCAAGGGGTGGATCACGGGCACTGTGCCCGGACACACCTCTTTGTCCGTGAAGATCTGGATGAAGTCCCGCAGAGAGAAGCAGCCCGTCTGCAGCATCAGCTCCCCGGTCTCCTCCACGCAGGGCCCGGCGAACACCAGCAGCTTGTGCTGGGACACGTCCGTGATCAGGTTCCGCAGCTGGGGACGGAGAATGGTTGAGTTCAGCTGTCCCCACCCAGCCCCAGCCCGCCACCCAGGCACACCGGCCTACACCAGCTCGAGGGGATCCACACAATGGAGCCGAGACCAAGCGCTGGGGGCTGGGGACCTGGCCTGCAGGCTGCTCCGAGTGGGGCGTTCGGGGTGGTGAGACAGCAGGGCGCCGGGCCTGACGGAGGGGGAGGACAACAGGACACGAGAAGATTACGGAGGGGAATGCAACCCCCCCACTCCACCCCCGCAGGGTGCTCTTGCAGCCAGTGGCCTGGCACCTCCTTGCTCCTCCCTCCCCCCCCCATGGTAAGGGCCCCATTGGACCCCGGTTCCCTCCCCACCTGCTCACCTCATCGCACAGGGACTTATCCGAAGGGTTGAGAAGCACCAGGGTCTCCAGGAGATCCCCCCGGTGGTGGAGGGTCCGCTGACCTGTCCAGGAACAAGAGGCCTTGGCGTTAAGAGCCCAGCTCCCCCCAGTCACGCCCAGGTTTTGGCCCCCACCCCCTCCAGGGAAGGGCCAGGCTGGCTGCCCAGGGCACAGGCCAGGCAGCAAGGAGCCTCCAGAGGGGAGCTCAGCAGGTGGGGAGACTGGCAGCACTCAGCTGGCACGGCCTGCCCAACGTTCGCGACCCGGCCCAGAGCAGGGAACCCCAGGCAGCTCCTGGCGGACCCAAGCGGCCGTTCAGAGCGTGCACAGTTCGCCTGCCTTCTGCACCACTGCCCCCCAGCACCTCTGGGACCCCAGGCACAGAGAGCACAGCCGGGTGGGGTTTCAGGGAGATGCCTGTGCCAGACAGTAGCCAAGGCTGGCTAAGGAGACACCTGTCAGGCAGTGCAATGCAGAGACGGCTGCCAGGCAGGACGCAGGGAGGGGCAGAGGAAGGCTGGTCTTGGGGCCGAGGCCCTGGAGCCAGGAGAGCTGGGTCCCTGGCTCTGCCACAGGCTCCAAGTAGCCTGCAGCAAGGTGCTGAGTCTGTGCCTCAGTTTCTCCATCCGGGAAGTGGGGCGATCCAAGTCAGCCCCTGGAAGGGCGATGGGGGAACATGAGAGAATGGGGTACCCGTAAGTCCTGAGGGAACACACCACAATCCCAAGTAAAGCTAAAGGTGCCGGATGGGATCGGCGCGCCGGCAGCTACCGCAGAACCCAGGTACAACGGGGAGTTTGCCCAGCACAAGCTCCAGCCATCCCCAGGCAAGACCAGTCGTTCCGGCAGCAGGCAGGGGACACAGGCCCATACAAAGACCCCGCTGCTGCATGCCCCCTTCCCAGCCTCCCCTACTCCTTTCAGCCAGGCCAAGGCAGGAGTTCCAGGCTGGGATCACGGCCGCTGCAGGACCCCGCTGGCCGGGAAGCGGAGCCGTGAGCCCGGATACAACAGAGGCCAGCAGATCTGCTGAGTCGAAGGACGAGACACCCCACCCGCCTTCCTTCCCGCTGCAGGAGAAGGAAGGAAGCGAAGGGGCTGACTCAGCCCACGAGGGGACCCCCCCCCCCCCCCCCCCCCCCCCCCCCGCGGGGGAAAGAAGAGGAGCACAGGGGGCGCCCCCCCCCCCGGGGGGCCCCCCCCCCCCCCCCCCCGTGTTCTGCCCCTGATATGGAAACGGTGCAGGAGCCGGACAGGGATTGTTTTTCAGCTACGAACACAACGCTCTCGACCCCACCGGACGACAGGCCAGGCCAGGCCTGGCCCAGAACAGCTGGACGACTTGGCCCAGCCAGTCCACTGCAGGGTTGGGAACAGACCCCGGGAGCCCTCTCCCTAGGCACGCCTGAGCTGTTCTCCCCCCACCCCCGCGAGGAAGGTCACGGGCCAGCAGAGAGCCAGGCCCACACAGGGCTGGCCCCATGCAGCCCCAGCGTTACGGCCGCTGGCGTTTCCTGCTCTGCGCCCGGACAAGGCGGCCCCAGCTCAGGAAGGCCAAGGGGACTGAAGCTGCTTTCCTGAGGCCGTCAGCTCAACCCCACCTCCTCCCTGCAGGCGTGTGTGTGTGTGTGGGGGGGGGGGGCAGACTCCACCTTTATTTGCTGGGGGTGGTCCAAGGCAGCCCAAACTGCTCCCCCCAGCCCCATTTTCCTTCCCAGGGGCAGGGCTGGGGCGTAGCCCAATGCGTGTCCAGGGACGCCACTGAGCCCCTCCCGGCCAGCAGCTGCATGGGTCTCAGCTCACCCCACCTCCCAACCGGAGCATGTGCAGCAGCGTTCCCAGGCGGGGAGCTCTCTGGCAGGGCCCATCTACCCTGCCCCCCATCATGGGCATTGCAGGACAACCATTCGGCCATGCTGCGTCCAGGGGCCCTGTCTGCTCACAGCCCCAGACCACGCTGCAGCCTGCCTGCTAGTCTGCAGCGCCGGAGCTTGGACCGTGCGTCCCTGGGGAGCCGGTGCCTTTCGCTGGAGCAGGCAGGCTCCCAAGAGCAGTCACAAGCCTAATCCCACCCCTTGCTAGAGACTCCTAGAAGCCAGAGACCCAAGCTCTGTGCCCCCGGGCACGCAGTCGGGCACCATGCAGATGGCCTCTCATGCAGACAGCTGCACTGCCCATCGCTAGAGGGCAGCAAAGGGGCAGAGAAACGAGGCTGAGTGCGGAGGAAAGGAACGGGGACTTTCCCACTGCTCGACGAGCGGGCAGTCCAGCCCCCTAGTGAACCGGGGGCACGTCTCCTACGTTAGTGCCCCAGGAAGGGAACCGGATTGGCTTTAACTCCAGGTGCACAGCCAGCTCCCCGCGTACACCCAGAGCACGGAGGAAAGCGGCTCCATTGAGCCGCTAACAATCTGCTCCGCACGCCCCAGCTCATGGGGCTCCAGGCCCACGAAGGCCAATTTACAGTCCAGGGGGGCAGGAAGATCAGAGGGACCATTAGGCCACAGGGCACCTCAGGGCGTTGACGCCGGGGAGCCCAGCTGTTTACTGCAGCTCAGACCCAGGAACGAAGCCTGCCAAGCCTGGGCCCATCAGTGGTTAAATTCCCTCTCCGTGAGCTGCTGGGCTGAGTGCCTTGGGGTCCGGAGGCCTGTACCCCACAGAACAGGGGAGCTGGGTCGCTACAGGCTGGCCTGGGACTCAGAAACCCACATTCAATTCCCTGCTCTGCCAGAAACTGACCTTGGGCAAGTCACTGCCTCGCTTTCCCCATCTGTACAACGGGCGGGCGTGACTTCCAAAGCGGGGGGGGGGAGGAGATGGGCTCAGACGCTAGGACGATTGAAGCCAGCCCAAGCTCCCAGTGCCGATGCAGCTGTATCGGCGTGGAGGCGTTTCACACCCATACAGGAATGGGATTAAGCCTTCCTGGGACGTGGCACCTTTACTGGGGCCACTATCCATTTAGAGACATCCCACCCCAACCCACAAAAACCTGTTCAGCCCAGGCCCAAGAAGCTGAGCAGGGCTGGAAGCTGCAGGCCCCCGGAGCAGCCCATGGTTCCTTCCACCCTTGGCCTCCCCCAGAGCGAAGCCTGATCGAGCACGTGGACCAGGAACAGGCCACCCCTCACCACGCCCATGTCACAAGGCCACTGGGCAGCTGCTGGAGAGCAGCGATTCAGTTACTGCTGGCCAGGGCCGCCTTTGAACCCGCAGCCTGGGGGTCAGAGGCTCCCGATCTGGTTACCAAGCCCCCGAGCCATCCCCAAGCGTGCACAGACGGGGCCTCTGTGAGCGCGGCTGCCCTAGTTTCCAGGGAGCTCGTTTAGAAGAGTGAACAAACGAACCCAAAGGAAAATATGCGGGGAGGCTGGTCTGGCCGGACTGGAGGAACCAGCCGGAGACGCCTGGCCGGGAGGGAGAGCACCACGACCGCAGCACTGGCCGCAGCGAGCCCGTTTCACAGCCAGGGAAGGTGAAGGCACCTAGAGCCGTGACAGAAGCATCAGAAGGGATTTTAACCTCATGGCTTTGGGGCGTAAGTCAGA
This sequence comes from Platysternon megacephalum, assembly GCA_003942145.1. Taxonomy (NCBI): domain Eukaryota; kingdom Metazoa; phylum Chordata; order Testudines; family Platysternidae; genus Platysternon; species Platysternon megacephalum. Next base: position 3,518,667 of record QXTE01000096.1, read on the forward strand.
CCATTAGATCCCCGAGCGAGCCAGACACAGGCAGATGTGGGACACCAGCCCAGGAGGGTATTTCTTCCACCTTTCTCCAACGCATCCAGGGCCAGCCGCTGCCAGAGATGGGCTTGAGGAAGGGCTCTTGGGCCAGGCGCCCGCGTTCACGGCCCAGCTACCTTAGACACAGGGCAGCCTGAGCTGGTCGGGAACGAAGGCGTTTCTACTCTCCGATGGCCGGTCACTTCTGGAGAGAGGCCCGTAAAACCCTCAGCGCTCGAGTTCCGGCAAGGAGACCCTGCCCTGGGCTGCCGGGACCCCTGTGCGCAGCTGGCTCAGCCCCAGCCCCTCGGACGGGATCAGTTGCTCTTCCCGGACCGACGCCGCACAGCGCTAGCCCACGAACCACCTCTCCCTGCGCCGCGGTCACGAGACGGCTACGCCAGCAGGGAGCGAAGCCAGGGAGCTCCTGGCAGCTGCCCCAGCCCCTTTCCCCTCCCGGCCAGCAGCTGCATGGGTCTCAGCTCACCCCACCTCCCAACCAGAGAACAAGGCGACAGATGAGCCCTGATGCTGGGCCGGAGGCTGCCGCTCCCTGCACTCACCTGCTGTGAGAGCCAGCAGCTCAGCACAGAGCCGGCCTGTTCTCTGGCGGGGGAATTTACAGGACTGGGCATCAGACACCCGTCCAGCCCCAGCAGCAGCCCGGGGCCGTGGGGACAATGGTGCTGATGGACTGCACGTGAGCAGCTGAAATCTGAGCAACCCTGGTCTTCTGAGCTCTCCCTGGGCTGCATGTGGGACCCACGGCAGTGCACTCTCTCCGGTGCCCCATTGGTATCCGAGGCTGGGGGAGGGTTTTACCCATAGCAGCAGCACTAGCTGGTGCCGACAGTGTTTGAACCCAGCCAGAGGAGAGGGATGCTACCGGCACAGGAGCCTCTTTAAGCTCCTTGGGGAAGGGGCTCTGCTCTGTCTGTACAGCGCCTAGCACCCCCAGACAGCCAAGCTTCTCCCCACTCTGGAGCACAAGGCCTAGCTTCCCCTCAGCCAGCCTCCGGGGGTTACACTAGGAAAGCGCAGCCAGGCCAACGTCCTGCTCCACCCATCGGGGTCCCCGAGATCTTCAGCACCCCTGGAAAGGGGATGGTCTGCAGGAGCCCGCTACGCCTCATGCAAGGAGCCCCCTGCTCTGGAGCCCTCGAGAAGGGGGTTGGGGAGGCCGTACCAAAGTGGGTTAACCCCACACAGTGGAGCAGCAGAGATCCCCCTCCCCAACACTTGTGTCTAGGCACAGATGTGGTGAACCAGCGGTTCCCCCCCGGAGTATCTGGCTACAGCGTGGTTTTGACTTGGAGTCAAGACGTCCGTCCCACTCGGAGCGAGTTAGACGGAACAAGCCCGTCCCTCGGTCTGGAGGGCCGGCCCGAGTCTAGACGCTGCAGCTGGAGGCGATGGGGCAACGCAGCCAGGAGCCAGCCTGGGCCTGACGAGGCCTCACTGGAAGGCGCATGGAGAGGGCCGCCGGCCCATCCTCCGAGCCCGGGAACTCCTCTGCGAGCTGCTCCCCAGAAAGAATCAGCGCGTTTGTCTGCTTGGAGGGGCCAGAGGCATCAGCTGAGGGAGAGCACAAGCAACTCAGCACAAAAGCAGCTTTGTAGCCCCAGCTAAATGTTTGTCCAACCCAGCAAAACTCCACCAGAAGAGGGCAAGGTCCGGGTCTGCAGCCAACCGGCAGCCCCCGCAGCAACCCCTCCCCACACAGCTGCCTCCCTGTCTATTTCCAACTCACGGGGCGGCCTGGCTTCCCCCTGCAGTCTGGGCTGAGCTGCGGATTGCAACACGAATTCAACACTGCTAAGATCCAGGCGGGGCGTGCGTGGAGGGGGGGGGTCACACGAGGTTTCTGCCGATGCAGAGCAGAACACGAGCTCCCAAACGCTGCTTCTGCTGCTGGATGTGTCAGGGCGCACGTTGCCATCTGCTCCTGGTGGGCGTAGCCAGCGCTTTGGCAAGGGCAGACAGCATGGATCTGAGTAGCATACAACCCCTCCCTCCCACCGCAGCCCCCCCAAAACCTGAGCAAAGGGGACCAGTCCTATGCACCCCCAGCCTCACAAGGAGCAGTCAGGAGGGGAGATGCTCAGATACTGCAGTACTGGGGGGCACTGGAACACCCCAGACAGGTTATTCCCAACGCTGCTTCCACAGCAGGGGGGCTGTTTGTGAAACCTCCTCCTCCCCCCCCCCCACAGCAGGGCCAGCTCGGAGCGGAGCTGCTGCCTCACTCCAGCAACGTTCAGACAGTTGGACTTGCAGTAGATTCCCCCCCAGAGCAGGGCGAGTTCTGGGCCAAGCAGCCTGGAGAGCTCCTTTAAATACTCCGGGGTGAGCCCGGGGAATCCCAGAGCGCGGGGACAGGACAGTCCCTGGGAATTCCGAACCTGAAAGCAGCGTCCTGCAGGCAGGGAGCCATCTCCAGCCAAGCCCACGACGGCAGAGGGCTAGGGGTCTGCCCAGCTGGGCAGGTGGAGACGGGAGAGGCCTGGCAGATCGCCCTTACCTTTCACAATGCTGGAGAAGGTGGCCGAGTGCCGGGACACAAACAGCTTCAGCTGCTCGTCCAGGTTGCAGGAGACGAGGTCGATGTCCCAGCAGCGGATCCCTGGGGAGAGAGAACAATCAGCACCCGCAGCTCTCAAAGGGGTGCAGAGCCCACCGCCCCGACGCTGCCAGGAGAGGCACCCGGCGCACAGAGACCAGCCACCGCAGGGATTCCCAGGGGCTGATCTTGGCTGTGACCAGTCCCCCGCGGCTAGGCAAGGAACTTCACCCTCAGCGGCTTCTGCCTCCCTGCCCACCCATGGCCCGAGGCCAGCTGCCTTGGCACAGGGGCGAGCAATCGGTCTGCTCCGAGGGCTTCACCCCTGGGGAATGCAAGCACCAGGGACCCTGTGCGAACCTGGCTACAGGGGAGAGGGAGCGGACGTGCCTGGCTGGCAGGGCAGATTCCTCTCCAGCAGCACGGACAGCGAAGCCCCCGGAGCAGTCCCCTCTAGGGCCCCCTTTGCCCAGGCGGCTGCAAGGCCAGGACAAGCCAGGGAAGGGGAACCGGGACCAGCAGAACCGCCCCAGGTGAGGAATATGCTGAGAGGGGATGGGTCAGCAGGGAGCCACCTAGGGGTGGGTCTGCTCCTGCTCTCCTCCTGCATGTGGGGGGAGGATCAGTTACCAGCCAGGTAAGTCGGGGGAACCAAGCTCCCGTCCCAGGCTCTTTAAACCCTGGCACGGCACCGGCTCGCGGAACAATCCGCATCAGGCAGAAAGGGCTGAAAAGCAGCCTCCGCCAGCAGGGCATGCTGCACCCAGTCCCGGCCGGAGAGAAGCCTGCCACCTTACAGGACTCTTCGCGCCCCCTGCCGGGCATGTGATGCCCCACCCAGCTAGCAGCCCGGGCAGCAGGGATGGGAGCTCCACCCAGGGGTCGCTGCCCCCCTCATTGCAAGTCACAGGGAATGCACAAAATGGACCGTAGGGAGGAGCACGTGACTCTGCACCGTAAGCCCTCAGGGTCACGCGAGCCGCTCACAGCCAAGGCTCGGGGACAGACCAGAGGCCCAGGTTACAGCGCACGCAAGAGAACGGCCCCGCGGTGCACGCAGAGACCCCCCCACGGCCGCACGGGGAGGGGAGGGGAGGGGGTAATGCAGACGCACGCCGGGCAATACGACGCAGTTGCCATCACTCCTGCAAGCGAGGGAGGGAGATAAAGTGACTAGAAGCCGCAGTCCTGCGCTAGGCCGGCCCCCCAGGGCTGAGCAGAGGGAGTGGCACTAAAGGCTTGTGCTGAACCTCGCCCCCCAGCCTCCCCCTTGTCCTCAATCCCACGTGCAAGCGCCAGCCTTCCCAGCAGGGCCCACGCCTCGTCTGGCTAGCGCCCAGCCCTGCAGGCGCGGCCTATCAACACGAGCAGCGTCCAGGAGACAGGAGCGTTCCTTCAACAAAACGCAGCGTGACCCCGGCGCCCTGACAGCTCCACGCAGCTGCCACTGGCCCCCCCGATTGCTGGAAGAGCCGCAGGTTCCTCAGCCTTCCTCCCGCCTGGCAGGGCGCGTCCTGGGACAGACAAGGACGTCTGGGGGCCTACGAACGGCCATGGGGGAGGAAAGGGCTTCCGGCTGCAGCAACAACAGGCCGTTTCCCTCTGCTGCTTGGCCAGGGAAAGGGCCAGCGCCCGCGGACACCCGCAGGGGCCGGGCTAGCGAGAGACAGGGCAGCGAGCTCCGCTCCCAGCCTCACGAGGAGAGGTCAGCGCAGCGCCAAGGGAGCAGGAGCTCCCCGTGCCGATCAAGGGAGCGTGGAGTCGAGTGCTGCCCTGAACCCTCGCCAGGGGCCTGTGCCCAGCAACGGGCAACCCAGCGAGCCTGGCCTTTAGCAGCCCTGCTCCAACGCTGCCCTGGTGTAACGGGGCTGCGACGAGGGAGGGAGGGGAAGGAAACGGGGGTGAAGTCGGAGGGACGTCGGTTCGGGTCGATGCTCAGCAGCAAGGAACCCGGAGGTTCCAGCCGGGATCCGAGTCCTGGGACGTTCAGCCAAAGACACGTTGGACCCAACAGGCCAGCGCTGTGCCCCTCAGCCCTGCCTCGGCGTCCCAACAGCCCCTGGGTGACGCCTGAGCACCTGACAGTCCAGCAGCTCCGGTGAGGGGCTGGGCTGCTCCCGTCCTCAGTACGTGACCGAGTCAGACGCTGCCTGCCGTGCTCCCCAGTCACGCCCGGCCCCCCTCAAGGATTGAACTCACAACCCTGGGTTTAGCAGGCCAATGCTCAAACCACTGAGCTATCCCTCCCCCCCCGTATAGGGAAGCTGGCCCTGACCAGCTGCGGCTAAGTACAGCTCAGTGACGATGGGTGTCACTTCACCTGCATTTGGAGTCACTGACTAGTCCCTGCTCACATGCACTGACTGGGTTAACCTGGGTCTCTTGCAACTAATTCAAGTCACATCCTGCTGCAAAGCAGGGTCACTCTGCTACTGGTTTGCTGCGGCTCCCACACCTCCTTCGAGCAGAGTCTGCAGGCCAGGCCAGGCCCCATACAGCTGGGCTCTGCGCTGCTCCTCACCTCAGCACTTACCAAGCCAGCCAACCGGCCCATCTCTTCTCTCCCAGCTCCGATACTGCTCGGAGACTTGCTGGAACTGCTCTGGTCTCCTGCACAAGGCAACAGAGCCAGGCTGCCTCATTCAACACCTGAGATTGAAGAGGCCCCTTGGGGGCACAATACCAGGACCGCCCTGCCTTTCCCAATGGGCGCTTACGCTGCCGAGACCTGCACGAGCCGGGGATGAGCCAGCTGCATTGCGGAGAGCTTGCTAGGACAGCGTCCGGCCCAAAACTCTCAGCAGTGGGGAGAGTGTTTTGCTGCTATGTCAACTCAGTCGACATGCTAGGAAACCCCCCCCCGACAGACTGTAGCAACAGCCCAAGGGGGCAGGAACCGTCGCCACCTCGGCTGTACACAGCACTTGACTACGATCCCTTTGTGGCTCGCTTCCTGTTTGGTGTCAGGAGAGAGGCCTGCATGACAGGGCAGTGTGTCAGCCGGAGGCTGAGCTCATCATGGGGCCCTGGAAAACGGAAAGGAACATCCACAGCAAGCCAGATAAGAACAGAGCCAGCACGAATCGTGTCACCCAGGCTTTTAAGTAACTTAAGAAGCTTCTCCCTAAGTTTGCATTAGCGCTACTGGCTGCAGGCCGGGTGACTGCCCCGCAGGCCAAAAGAGGGACAGCTGGACTGCCGGCACGGTACGCGATGCTAGCCAGGAGTGGTATCAGTGTGCTGGCAACAGAGACGAGATCAGGAGCCTTTTGTCCACGGAACTGGGTCTCGAGGCTTGTAAATAGGGTTGATGATTTCATAGGAGACTATTACACTGAAGGGAAACTGAGGCACGGATGTGCAGTGACATGCACTTGGGATGTGAAGGTCAGTTCCTGGCAAAGCCAGCAATACAGCCCAGGGGTCCCAACTCCTAGACCTCTGCTCTAAGCAGCAGACACCCCCCACCCGTCCAGTGTGGGAACAGAACCCACTGGGATGATTTTGCTGAGTGAGGACAGGTCTGGCTGGAGGGGGGATCTGCCATACTGGGTCAGATCAAAGGTCCATCTAGCCCGGTATCCTGTCTTCCGACAGTGGCCAATGCCGGGTGCCCCAGAGGGAACAAACAGAACAGGGAATCATCAAGTGATCCATCCCGTCGCCCATTCCCAGCTTCTGGCAAACAGAGGCTGGGGACACCGTCCCTGCCCATCCTGGCAAATAGCCATTGATGGACCTGTCCTCCATGAACTTATCTAGTGCTTTTGAACCTGCTCGGGCAGGAGACAGGACACCAGCAGGGGAAGAGTCCAGGGCAATTCGGACAGTTCTGAGGTGTGGGTCAGACGCAGAGTGATCAGAGCCCCCGGGGCAGCATGGTGGGGAGACTAGGTCCCAGTATGCCCACCCCGAAGACAAAGGGGGACCTGATAACATCTCTGGAGACAGCTAAGGGCTGTTATAAAGAGGATGATGATCAATTGTGCACCATGCCCACTGAAGGCAGGACAAGAAGTAATGAGCTTAATCTGCAGCAAGGGAGATTTAGGTTAGATATTAGGCAAAACTCTAAGTAAAGGATAATTAAGCTCCGGAATAGGCTTAATTAGGCGCATAGAGTCAGTATCTATGGCATTTGCCACATTTCCTAGACACCGGGACCCGGTGACACATGCTGATGCCCCAGCTGACCCCCCGCCCCCGGCTGAGTAACATCCTTCTCCAATTCGGGTTTGAAAACGAAAGGTCAGAAGGGGTCATAGCCCAACTCCCTCCAGTCACTGGCTCCAGAACACTCATGGTGAGTCAGCTCGAAGACAACAGGATCAGATGCCCCTGCTACCCACAGACAGCTTTATCCCAGGGAGCGGCTCCTCGGGGAAAGGAAGCCAACCGCGTTCCCCCCTTGCACAGCCTCCCCTGCGAGTTCAGTGCACTTTGGTTTATCCCTGCCCCAGACGGCTGGTGGAAATCTTCACAATTACACTTCTTCCCCCTTCCTTACAGGTTTCCATTTTTAACTGTCGACGGCCTCGGAGTCAGCCCCCGGTGAAATGAACTGGGCAGCTCACTCCTCAGCTACTGCTTCAGGTTCTCCCCAAGCTCCGATAAAGTGTCTTTGCAGCCGTAACGGCCCGAGGCTTTACGAGGTTCAGTCTCAGCTCTCATGTGAGAAGCCCGTCCATGCGCCCCCACTAGTCCTTCGCAGCTTCCCACACATCTGGGCAACCAGCCCCTGGGGAGAACAGAGCCACTCCGCAGGCCTGGCTGGGACATGCCTGCCTCATACGGGATGTTAACGCAGGTGGGTCAGGAGCGCCTTTAAAGGCAGCACCAAAGACATGCCTTCAGGTTCCGAACACGTTACAGGTTCCTTGACGTGCACCACTTAAGACAGGTGCACGCTTGCTTCCCCTGGAGGCACGCACCTTGCAGGAGTGACTCAGCCGCGCCAGCCTCAGCCAGACAGAAGAGCGTTCCCTCCGGCTACGGGAGCACAGCCACCTTCCCGGGCTGCTCTTCGAGAGGCAGCACGTACAGCCATCAGCTGCATTAGAAGCGGTGTTCCGAAAGCCAACGACAGCCGCTGCCTCCCCAGTTCCCGTATGCCCTTGTACAACAGCCATCTGTTCATTCCTGTCCCACGCTGGCCAGTCACACTAGCCAACTGGGCTCCTCTCCCCACTCCAGGAGAGCGGGTTTGCTCCCTGCGGCCACTAAGGCTTCAGGAATTCTAACCCCAGCTCATCAACAAACCCCAGGCCCCTGCACAGCCACTGTGCGGGGATTACAGAGACGCAGCCTGTTTCACTCCCGTCATGTCTAGTGATTTACAAACCGGCTTAGCAGGCAGGCCTCTGGCCCATTGCATGAGCTACCAGGGCAGCAAACGGGGAATGAATCCATCGGTATTTTTCCTCCACCATCCCCCAGTCTGTGGAACCGTTAGATCCTTCCAACCAAAGGGAGATGGTGCAAGATTAGGGTATTAGAAGCGATGGGGGGGGGGGAGAATGCAGAGTTGCACAAACCTTGCTCAACGTAACAGTTTTAGCCTCCTCAGGCTGCTTGCTCAGTTCACGCATGGTGTAGATCTATTTTTTGAAAGATCACTTCCAGGCCTTGAAAGCACCTTCGGCAGAAGGAGACACTAGCTCAGTTCTCACCCTGCTCACCGCTCCTCTAGTCCCCACCATTAATACAGTTTATGCCAGTGCCAGGCTAAGAACACGGAACCCCCGCAGCCAGCCAACTTTCAGCCATCCCGTCCCGGGCAAAGGTTTGAATCACTGGTTCGTTAGCAGTAAATGCAGATCCACAGCAAGTCCTGGGAGGAAGCTATGAAGCAGGTTTAATTACAACTCAGCCCTTCCTAGTTTCAGCTGGCAGTTTCCTCAATCCAGGCTGACCCACTAAGGCAGAACACACCCTGACAGACCAGAGCTCCAGATCACTTCCCGATGCCAGACAAGCTTCTCCAGGCAGACAGCTCTCCCGAGGCCCAGCGCGGGGCCAGCTGCCCCATCCATCATGTCGGATACTCCCCCGCCCCGCTCTAATTTCTTGAGTTGCAAACAGGTCCCAGCCCATCCCAGCGTTAACAAAGCAACCCCCAACCTTTGCCTGCTGCTGCTACGCTCAGCACTGTGGGCCTCCATGCACAGGGTGCCCAGGTGCAACCAGAAGTCTAGAGGGGGAAATGGGATGGAATTACACATGCAAAGGGAGCACTAAGCAATACAAGTGTCCAGAATTCACGCAGCTGGGGACAGCCCTATTGTCACCCCCACCCATGTTAAAAGCACCAAAAACTGCCCCCCATAGGAGAGACTCCCGTCAGACATAAGCAATAATGGGGGGGGGGGGGGAGAGAGAAGGGCTACACTAGACCACCACAACTGGACTTGGCATCCCCTTCCCCCACCTAGCCTGAAGTATCAACGCCCCCCACCACCCAACTCAGCAAGAAGGGAAAGGAGACGAGGTGCTTCAATGAATCGAGGGCCACTACCCACACACAGGGCACGGCTACATCTGGGGGTGTTGCACCTTGTAAGTCCATAAACCAGTGCAAAGGGGGAACTGCCCCAGTGCACATGGAGCAGCACGAAATGCAGCAGGGCAAGTGTAAGATCCAGGCCAGGCTACGCAGGGGGGTGGGAAGCAGGGCCAGGCACCAGCGCATAAAACAGCCCCCCAGGGGAAACAGCACCCGGCGGAATTAGGGCCCGGGGCACCAACGCGAACAAGGACAGCCGAGGAACGGTGCCTGGTGCACGAGTGCGGCCTCATACCCTGGCGCATGGGGGAGCCCCTGGACACAGAAGTTATGGGCCCTCCCACAGGCACCTGCACATGGGGGAGCCCCGGGAAAGCGGGGGGGGTGGGGGGCCGGACACAGGAGCTGCGTGCACCGGTGCACTGGGTGCAAGCAGGGCAATGAATGGGGCCCGCGGCGCCTCGGCCCGGGGCTGCAGCGGCGCCCGGCGGGGGGGTGCACGGCGCTGCACGGGCCCGGCGGAGGGGGGTGCACGGCGCTCCACGGGCCCGGCGGAGGGGGGTGCACGGCGCTCACCTCTCTCCAGCGCGGCCAGCACGGCGCCCAGCAGGCCGGGCCGGTGGCAGCCGCCGCCCACGATCACCAGCAGCGAGTAGCGGCGGGGCCCGGTGGGCTCGCGGGGGGGCGGCGCCTCCCCCCGGCTCGCGCGCTCCGCGGCTACCACCGCCGCCATCTTCCGGCACGGGCTCCAGCACGACGTGCGGTAGTTGGCCCCGCCCCTCCCCGCTTTTACGCCACCGCGGCGAAAAGCCCGCCCCGCTGATGTCATCGCCGGCCAATCAGGGGGCACGAAGGGAAGCCCGGCTGGGCGGGGCTCTTAAAGGGGCCGGCCACTAGGAGGGGACAATGGGGGTGGGGGTGCCAGAGGGGAAAGCCCAGGGACCAAAGGGGGTGGGGGTGGGGCTGGGGACAGCATAGATTGGGGGCTGGGGGGATTCAGAGCGGGGGGCATCAGGGCTTGGGGGACCTGGGGGGTATTGGGAATGGGGCATCGGGGCTGGGAGATCAGGGGGCATTGGGGCTAGGGGGCATCAGGGATTGGGGGACCTGGGGGGTATTGGGGATGGGGGATGGGGGGCATCAGGACTTATGGAGTCTGGGGGGCATCGGGGCTGGGGGCATCAGGGCTTGGGGGACTTATGGGGCATGGGGGGCATCAGGATTTATGGAGACTCGGGGGCATCGGGGCTGGGAGATCAGGGGGCATCAGGCTTGGGGGACCTATGGGGTATGGGGGGCATCAGGACTTATGGAGACTGGGGAGCATTGGGGACTGGGGGGCATCAAGGCTGGAGTTTGGGGACTATCAGGGCTGGGAACTGGGGAGGAAGCGGGGCTGCTCCTGCAGTGTTGCCATAAAAAGCACTTAAGTCTAGGTGCCAAGTACACCATTACAGAAGTACATAGGAGTACAAGTATGTTGTGGAGATAGTACTTATGTATTTAAAAGTACACGTGCAAGTGTTTTCAACTCCCGTGTTCCCTGCGATTGTCTGGTCAATATATGGACAACTACGTAAATAATAAAAGCACATAGTGGAAGAGAAAGAAAAAGAGCAACAATGACTTTTTATTCATCTACACAAGGCAACATGGAATAACAATGAACAAATCTTTTAGCAATGTAAATAAATGTATACATTTCCCTTCCATTGTATATAGCTGTATACCTTTGGATGCTGTAGCTTGAGGTTGTCACAACAATCCAGATCTTATAAAAAAAAAACCAGTTCCTTTGCATTTTTTCTCTAATCCTGATTCTGCAGCCAACGCAACTTAAAAAATGTCTGGGATACAGAAGCAGCAACTAATGACTTTGTACTTCTGTTACTCGCAGCTGTATCACAGATCAAAATATTCCTAAACCGTTTTCTAAGTCCCGCCTTCACATTTTCTACCAAGCAAGAAAAAGCCCTGGCAGCCAGAACTCAGGGCCTGAAGCTCCCAAGCCAGGTTCTAGGGGCCAAACAGAATATGGGATAGTGGAGAGGCAGGTGATTGTTTAAAAAAACTACACCGCTACCTCGATATAACGCGACCCGATATAACACGAATTCGGCTATAACGCGGTAAAGCAGCACTCCGGGGGGGGGGCTGCGCATTCCAGTGGATCAAAGCAGGTTCAATATAACGCGGTTTCACCTATAACGCGGTAAGATTTTTTGGTTCCGGAGGACAGCGTTATATCGAGGTAGAGGTGTATTTTGAAAAGGTACTCACAGATAAAAGAAAATTATCCTTTAAGTACTTTTAGAATGTATTGAAATACAAGCACTAAATACAGAATATGTCAAGTACTTAAGTACAAGCATGTGGAGCACTTTAAATACTTAGGTATGTACTTACATACAGGTGAACACAGGGTTGGGAGCAGTGAGGACATCAGAGCAGGGAGCTGGGGGGACGGGGCATCAAGGCAGGGACATTTGCAAAGATCAGTACTCCCCACTATGTCCATCCCTAATGACCTCTGACCCTCCCATAGCATCTTTCATTCCCATACATCCTGACTGTCTACTCACAGCCCCATCAAAGTGCAGCCACCTCTGGGGAAGGAGCAGGACATGCTGCACAAGGCCGGCCCCATAGTCAAGTGAAGCTAGGAAACATACAGGCGGAGTGATTTCTCTACCATCCCTTCAGAGCCTTGCATTGAGTAATCCACCAGGGTCTTGAATACAGAGCCAAATTTACAGACTCAAAATCTGACTAAAGATTAAAAGTTTTGGCTTGACATTCTCCCAACCAAACCTTCGTTTAAAGGGGGCATTTCAACACCTTCTGTTTAACAGGATATAAAATTCCCATCAAGCGAAACTACCCCCTTTATTAATCACACGTCATTCATAATAATACATTACAGCCTCAGTTTACAGCCGCAACTCTCCTTTAATTAAAAAAAAAAGAAAAGAACTAGAGAAGGGGCTTAAAGAAAAAAAGCCACAGGACAGCTGTATCCTAAAATGTCTTGCAGGGTTAAGCACAGGTTTGTAGGACAAACGCTTTGCTCTATGTTTTAATGCTGGTCTTTTGCTGATCTTCCCCTTTCAGAAACCAGAGGAATTTAGCTGGGGTCATTTTTGCCAGTGTTCATATTTTAGAGGACAAATGACAGGGCCTGTAGTAACATGGCTGGGATCCTGCTCTCCATGTGTCTTGATGTGCTTGCAGTTTGCCTGGTTAGCTGATTGTATCTGTGTGCTGATTATCTATGTGGCATGGGATATTTGGCGTATGGCTCAATGCTGGTTGAATACTTTTGGTATTGGAGTGAGCTGGATCTTCCAGGGCTTCATCCATGAGGGTGACTATTTCTCCCCTGCTGCTGGGGGTTGCTGCCTGGCCGAGGGAGGGCCATCTGAGTGGGAGTCTGCTATGTTGGGGGTGGATTCCCCTACTGGCCTCTTTTCTGGGCCCATCTGCAAGGGAAGGAAGCAAGTTGGAGCATCCGACTTCCCACGACTCTGCTCAGGCCATCCGCCAAGAGCTTCCCCCCACCCTGTCATCACATTGCCTGGCAAGGACACCCCAGCACTGGGAACTGCACGCTCCTCCGCCTGGCTCTGGGCATTCCTCCTGGAGGGGGGTGCAGCCCGGGTGAGCACCCACCCTCACATGCACCCTAATTCCCCTTTGCCCCACTCAGAGCACTAGACAGCGGCATCAGGACAGGCAGACAGCTGCGGCTGCCACTTCCCCCGTGTTCTGCTCGTCAGGCTTTTTGCAATCAGGACAGTTGAACTGCCACTCCCTCCAGGCTGGCACTGCTTCCCATGCCCAGGCCAGTTTGCATCTGCATCCTCACCCTGCACAGGCTGGCCAAGGATAGGAGACAGCTTACCCGGCTGGCAGCCAGCCCCACGCTCTGCTGGGTGTGAAAGGTAGAGAAAAGTCAGTCTGAAAACAAACCACCGGCGTGTGTGTGTGTCTGTGTGTGTGCGTGTGCATGCTAGGGGTGCAAGACAGTCTGCTGTCAAAGGTCACCTGCTCCTTGGCCACTTCTGCATTTCCAGTAGCACCCAAACCACAACATGTTTGCAGAAGCGGGGCTGAAAGTGGGTTATCAAATCTTACCCCACACCTGCTGCTGCTCTGGTGCATTCTCCTTGGGGGGAAGCTCCAGCGTGCACCGCCAGGAGCCTGTGTGGGTTTCTGCCCCGTGGCAATTGGTGGATTAGGTTAGATGCTCCCAATATGGATTTGGTTATCCTACAGCCCCAGCCTTAATCACGGGAGCCATTAAACACTGCACAGAAACACACCCACAGAACTGACATACCTTTGGGGCTAATGCAGCGCCCTCTGGTTTTGAGAGGGTGGCCTTCTGGTTTGGGAGCCTGGAGACTTGGGGTCTCCTGCTTCTGCTATCTCCCCGACTGTGTGTCCTCAAGCCAGTCACTGAACCGCTGTGTGTGTCAGTTCCCCACCCGCCCAATGGGGATTTGTCTCTTGCGCTAGCAGGAGCATCTCTCGCTGTGCGAATATCCAGCACCTAGCACAACTGCTCCTTGAGTTCAGAAGGGGCCTGGAGGTGCTGCTGGAATATAAACCATAGCCGTGGCCTTGGGAGGGGCCAATGTGACGTCGTGATGCAGGTGTTGTCACGACGTGACATCCTTGTCCCAGGGGATGACGTTTGAAAAGTCGCAACCCCCAAGGTCAGGCTGGCAGTGGCCAAAACTTGTGACCGTCCAGTGGCTCTTTGGTGGGTCAGGTGGGCCTTGGTCCAGGTGGGCACCCATGACACACGGCCCTTTGATGGCAGGCTCAGCAGAGAGGTGAGGATGAAATGGGCCGTGGAGTTTCTGACTCTGGGGAGGAGCCATGGCACAGGGAAGGTGCTGGGGGAAATGAACGGAGCATTCCTTGGGAAAGTCAGCTCCACGTGAGTCCCCTCTGCGAGAGACCTTGGCCACATCCTGCGCAATTCTATTTTAAAATCTAGCAACTGGGAGAAGGGACTTGTAGCCATTATCCCAGGGAAGGTGTCTTGCCCCTGGGCAGTGAAACTGGGGACTGGGGTGACGAAAACTATAGGTAGTTACACTCCACAACTAACATCTAAAGGTCTGTGCTGACGTGCAACTGATTTCACCACTGCCTGCTGGAGCCCTTCAGTGGGAAAATACAACTGACAGCTGCCACCTGCTGATCTGACTGAGAAACGAAGTGCAAGACTGGATCTCTAGTACACACATGCCCTCGTGTGTGAACGTGTGCGTGCGTGTTCACACACACACACACACACACACACTCACTCAGCTGCAGAGGGAGTTTGGTGTGCTCTATCCCTGTATGATCCTTCCCATTTTACAGATGGCAAAACTGAGTCACAGATGATTTGCCTAAGTTCACCCAGAATGGGATAGACCCCCAGGCCTCCTGGTGGCCGAGCATCTGCTTTCACCCATAGGCCCCACTGTTTCCTTTCAGAAGTGAATGAAAATGTTTCCTGATGTGGATTTTAGGCATTTCCCCGCACTTGTATAACCCACAGCACGAGTCAAACACCGGCTAACCCTAGGATGTAGCTCAACATCATTAGCCTCCTTTTCAGAGACAGAACCATATCAGCAAGACAAAACCCCAGTGTATTTTTACTGGCATTAAATGTATGCAACTTTGCATAAAATGCATAATCTGCATGGATTTACATAGCTGAATACTGAGGTGCCGAGATGGGGTGTTATAACACTGGAAGCCGCCTGCCAAAGGAGCTCCCCTTCGGGACGGCGCCTGCAGTGGTTTAAGGGCTATCGACGATTGTCTTGGAATTATGGGACGGTCTTTTTCCCTTTAAGAAGACTCACGCTGGGAGCTTCTGCTGGAGAATTGGGACTCCGCCCGCTGGGAGCACAGGTGGGCTACAGCTAAGGTGGAGGTTATGGCTGGTTGAACATTTTCCATCAAAACTTTGAAAAATTGGGTTTTCCACCAAACACTTTTTCGGGACAAGTGCCTGTTTTCTACAGACAATTTTGATTTTTCATTAAAAAAAACCCCCTCTCCAAACACCTGACAACCAAAATATTTCAGTTTGGCGCTGCGGCTGCAATGCCTCATGGGAACTGTAGTTCGGTTACCCCAAATCCCCATTCTCCTCTATGGGCCAGGCTCCCTGGCTGCACTACATCTCCCACAATGCACCATGGCTATGGAGTCCCATGATGCCTCTCCTTTCCAAGATTTTGAGTTTTGGCCGAAATTTTCAGTATTTGACTTTTCACCAAAAAAATTGAAATTTTTACGGGGGGGGGGAGGGGACATTTTTGAGCAGCTCTGGCAGGTCCGACCCAGCTTACAGGAAACATGCCTGTTTTCCAGGCAAGTCAAGGCCCTGATGCTCATGAGAAGTTGGCACGAGAACCTTCCATGGTTGCCATGGTGGCTGATGGTGACCCACGGGTGAAGAAGGGGTATAAGGGACTCCCCAGCAAGAGCTGCCTTTTTCACTTCGGATGTTGGCGCTGCTCCTTTTTCTGATTTGCTGCTCTGCACTGTGGTTCTAGTCACGATAACACCCAGGTCTCATCCAGCACATTTCATCATTTCATCTCAAAGAGCTTTACGAAGCCCAATAACAGAATTAACACCATTTTACAGATGGGGAAATTGAGGCACAGAGAGCAGAAGCAACTTGCCCTAGGTCACCCAGCAGGCCACAGCTAGGAATAGAACTGACACCTCTAGTGCCCCAGTCCAGGGCTCTGGGCAATAGGCTACACTGCTGCCAAGCCACCTGAGTTGCAAGCCCTGGTGTCTGTCAGGTTCGGGCGATGTGCCCCTGCCATCCTGCAGGAGGCTCCTGCTGGCTCAGACCTGCTGAGTCTGTCAAGCTGACCCCACCTCCTGCTCCCTGCCCCCTAGCCTGACCCAAACGGCCATGAATACAGGTGTCACTGTACAACCAGTCCCCAGTATCTGCCCATAGTAGATCACCTCTTTCCCTTTTCCCGCCTCCCCTGGCTCTTTGCCGTCTGCCTGTATCTGCTCTTTGGTGGGGGGATTGGAGGTGTGGAGAGACGCAGGCGCACGTGCAGGGAGGGGCAAAGCGTGGGGCCCACGGAGGGCACATACCAGAGCTAGCTTTGATCTCGCTAACGTGGGTACCAACAGCAGCGAAGCTGCAGCAGCACGGGTCTCAGCACAGGCTAGCCCCCTGAGTAAGAACCCAGGGGCACAGTCAGGCTTGACTCTTCCCATCCCCGAGCTAGCTGGGGTGCACCTACGGGTGCTGCAGTCACCCCCCTGGATTGCAGTGTAGACGTAACCTGAGGGGGAACAGGATGAGACGAGAAAAGTGATCCAGGAAGGGAAGGAGAGGCTAGGCCTGGGGAAGCTGCAATTGGATTCATTTGCACAGATACTACTCCCATGGGGGGGAGGGGGGATAAGACCGGGGCTCAGTTTACCCCTCTATAAATAATAAAACCTCCTAGCACTTTACAGTCGTCTGACAAAAGGAGTTCTCACTCTCCAAAGCATTCCGGCTTTCTTCCTTTTCCACACTTGTTTTTTTCCAGCCAATAAATAGCCCCTCACCCCCTAGGTGCCCCCTCAGCCTTCAAATACTTTGTTTCCCTTCTAAAATGTTTCTTGTTGCATTAACAGGGACTGTAGGGTCTTAACAAGGGTTTGGGGTTGAGAAAGAATCAACAGAACACTTTAGAAGGGGTGTGGGTGAGTGGGAAGGTTTTGATCAATTTGGAGCAAGTGCAGTGAGTTTCAAATCAAGGCCCATTGAAAGGTGTAAACAGACTGCTGGCCTGTTGGCATCACACCTGGTCCATATAGGAATTTAGACCTCAGTGCTGGCCAATCAGAGCTCCTTGAAAGGTATAAGACCCGTGTGAATGGCTCAGAAAGTTGTGAGTAGTAGCATAGGTGGGGTAGTCTGGGAAGTGAGGCTGCTGTGATGTTTTGGTTCTTTTGTGGCCTATTTTTTCTGAGTGGGGGGGCTCAGGATGGCTTTAGGAATGGGGGAGTTCTTGGGGATATTAGCTGGCTGACCTGTGGGCAGAGAAGCTTGGTATTCAGCCTGCTCCCAAACCAGACTGAGATGACTCCCCTTGTGCTGAGAGCTCTGGGTAAGTTGAACAAAGCTAAAATTCTTTGGCCTCTCTAAGGTGTTGCTGGGATTCTGGGAGGCAGTATTCCCTAGCAGGTAAAGCTGAGGAGGTGCTGTGGGGTTTCTGACTATAAGTAACTTCCTGGGGTGTTGGGTCTTGTCTGCTTGCCTCCAATGAGGGTACAAAGTCCATACATATTGACTGTCTCCAAAGCTTTGAGCTGCTTGGATAAAAGGTGCTAGGCCAGGGAATGCCTCAGGAGTTATTGGCTCAGTTACTTGGCAGAAAGTGGCAAGTGTCTGAAGTGGGTCAAAACCCCCTGACTGCTGGTGCATGGAACTAATCCAGTAACGCATAAGAACATAAGCGAACCTGGATCAGCCCAAAGGTCCATCTAGCCCAGGATCCTGTCTTCTGACAGTGGCCAGTGCCAGGTGCCCTGAGAGAATGAACAGAACAGGGATCATCTGGTGACCCCAGTCTCCAGCAGAGACAGGGGATGGGTGAGGTGCATTGGCTGCTGGATGACTTGGCTAATGTTATACCTCGGTTACAGCTGTAGGGGGAGAACTATCCCCAAATATGGAGGATAAATGCCAAGCTGCTGAGGTGGTGTAAAGAGGTGGTGTGTGGGGAGGGGGGGGGGAGTGGCCTTTGTGAGGCTAAAGGGGAGGAAATGGTGTGAAACAGCCCTAAACCATGTGGGCTGGTCCATGGCATTGGCCTGTCTCTGAACAGTCTGTGGCCTGTAGGGACGGTTCCTACTCCATCCCCACTGCTGACCTGGCTGGCAGTGCTTCGAATGTCCGTGGTGGAAGGGAGGGTTAGTGGCTCCTCCAGGCCGGAGTGACTTCTGACAGCAGGACTCCTCTGCGGAGCCTCCCTGCTCAGGGTCTGGCAAGGGGGGAGGCAGCGGATCTGGGACTAGGAGGAACAGGGCTGAAGGTGCTTCATCTGATGCCCCTCTTGGCCTCCAGATGCAGAAGGCAGGCCCCATGCTCTGCAGAGCAACCCTGCCTGCGGGACGCGTGTCGAGCAGCAGGCTGATGGCTCCGTGGTGGTCGAGGCGTTCTATACTGGGTGTTATGTCAACGAGAGAGTAAGGCCCTGTCCGGGACCCCCCCCCTTGGTGTGACTGGGATGGGTAGCAGTGCTTATGAAGGGGGTGTGAGGAGACCATGCTTGGATGTGTCTGCAAGGGCCTAGCCGTTAGTGCATGGCATGGGAGTCAGGAGCCCTGAGTTCTAATCCTGCCCCTGCCACTAACTTCCCATGTGGGGCAAGTCTCAACATCTGTGCCTCAGTTTCCACCTGTCCAAGCCTGCCCCTGAGCATCAGGAAGGCTGAGGCGTGGCTGGTGTCTGCACAGCATCCTGAGAGCCTAGGCTGGCCAGCGCTGCGAACATGTGGCATTACTAGCCTGGGGGACTTGACACGTATTCGCTCTACTCCTTCCCCCACCCCTGCCTTGGAAACACTTGCACTGACCTGGCTTCCATCCCTGGAGCTGGGAGCTAGTGATCTCACCGCTTCCAGAGTGATGTCACTGCAGCTGGAGCTGGCTTGTCCCGGATCTGCTGCTCTGGCCAGCTCAGAGGGTGGAGTCCCCCACGCAGAGGGAGAGCTTGGCCGCAGCAATGAGGGGAGGAGGATGACCCCAGTCTGTTTGGGGAGGCCTGAAATCCTCGTTTCTTCTCTCCCAGTAAAGCTGGCTCCTGGCTCTGTCCCTCGGTTAGCCTGTGGCTCAGGGCCTGCCTGTGTGGGGAGTGGTCTGGCCTAGCAGCTAGGTCAGGGAGTGAAAGTCCAATCTTGGTTTCTTGTCTGTCTTTTGCCACTGAGATGCTAAACCCGTCCAGGCCAACTGGGGCTAGGGTCTGTGACCTGGGCTAATGCTGCTGGCTCCTCAAGGGGAGAACATGGCACCGAAGGCAGAGTATCAAGGCTGGGGGGAGGGTGATCTTTGCTCTATGGGACTCGCAGCTGCCTGCTTGTCCCCTGGTGGGACTGACTCATGGGTCCATGTGCCCACCCAGGGCATGGGCTGGGGTGGCTGTGAATCCTGCTGTCCCCCTAAATCATTCATGCCCCCTGGCTCTCCTGGAATACATGGTGCTGGGGAGGGACTCTGAGTGGCTTGAACCGTCACTGGCGTATCCTCTGCTTCCTGCCTAGGATGGCAGCTTCGTGATGACCGTCCAGATCGAAGGCCCTGTGGCTTCCTACAAGGAGGAGCTGAGGTGCCCAAACCACCTTCTAGGTAAGGGGCTCTGTGCCCAGGCCAGGGAGGGCACTGCACTGTTGCTGGGATCTTCCTGAAGGAAGCTGCTGGGTGTAGCTGGAGGCCTTGTCTCTGGGCAGGCTGTACCAGGAGTTAGCTGCCTCCCTGAGGAGGGACTCGGCCATGGGAGAGGCTGTTTCCTGGTCCCACCTTTGGGGTGGATAACTGGGGTCCAGGCACTGACACTTCTCTTGTGCATGGCTGAAGAGAAGCAGAAGCTCCAGCCCCTGGTGGTGCAGGAGGCAGCCCGGCCTTGTCTGGTTCCCAGGTCTCTCTCAGCCACCCAGTGGGGCTTCCTCTGCCCATGGACAGGGTGTGGTTGGGGGCTGTCTGAGCACCCGTCTTTGCCTCTCTCCCTAGCCCGGGATGCCCCGAGCCCTAGCGTGTGCTCTGCCGTCCAGTCCTCGGCTCGGCTGCCGTGCGCTGCCCCACCCATCACACGAGGCGACTGCGAAGAGCTGGGCTGCTGCTACCAGCCTGGCGACAGGCTGACTCCCTGCTACTATGGCGACAAGGGTGAGCAAGGGCTTTCCTCCGCCGCAGGGAGCCGCTGGGGCATCTCTGCAGCAGACAGATACTGGAGGGTGTCTGGGAGGAAGAAACCTGTTGGCCTAGGGACCAGGGCCCTGGTGGGCTTTAGGACCCAGTGATGGAGTCCCTGTCCTCTGTCATTCTCATCCCAGTGACTGTCAGGGGGCAGGACTAGTTCTGGCTAGTCTTCTCCTCCCCTGTCTAGAGGCTCCTGCTTCACGGTGGGGGGTGGGCAGGGGTCCCCAGGCAAATGGCTCCAGCAGAGGCTGCAGCTCCCTGCTGAGGTGCTGCATGGCTCTTCCCCAGTGACCGCGCAGTGCTCCCCAGATGGCCAGTTCTCAGTTGCGATCTCCAGGGATGTGACCATGCCACCCCTGGACCTGAGCTCAGTGCACCTGGTCAGCGCTCACGGCAGCAGATGTGCCCCGGTGTCTCGGAACGAGGACTTTGTCGTGTATCGCTTCCCACTCTCAGCCTGCGGGACCACTGTCCAGGTAAAGGAAGGCACCTGTCAGTCAGTCCACCCTC
This sequence comes from Platysternon megacephalum, assembly GCA_003942145.1. Lineage (NCBI taxonomy): Eukaryota > Metazoa > Chordata > Testudines > Platysternidae > Platysternon > Platysternon megacephalum. Next base: position 3,539,219 of record QXTE01000096.1, read on the forward strand.
TGCTGGGCAAGGCACTTCCTGAACTCCTCACTCTCTGATGCCACCTGATTGCCCTTGAGGTTATGGGGAGGAGAGAGGGTGTCACGAACAGTCACCATGAGGCTGTATCTGATATGTCCTGAGACTATCAGACTTGCCCCTTGCAGCCTGGGGTTCTGAGCCCACAGGTCGCCCCCAAGGTTTGTGATGACGCACAAGCAGCCCACAGACCCTGCTCCCTAACGGCTGCTAATGCTTGTGTAAGTGGTTCATGGAAAGGCCAAATGGCCTTGGAGCTAAAGGGACCCGTGGGCAGGAAAAGAGGGGACATGGCACCCATTGATCTGTCTGGGTCCCTACATGGAACGAGCTTTGTGTGTCTGGTGGTAGCTGGGCTAGACTGGCCATGAAAACAGCCTGTTCAGTGTAGCTGGTAGTCTAGTGGCATGTGAACACTGGGGGTGTACTAGTCTTGGATGCCACCTGAGACTCTAGGTCGGGGGGGGGGCACGCAGCAGGCTGGTATATTGACCAGTTTCTAGTCGACTTGAGAACATGAGCGAAGTTGGGCTGGGCCTCTCCTATGCAGACTGGCTCCAGTCACAGCCTCTCAGACTTGACTCCTGCAGAAGAAGGGTGGGGGGAGGGCACAGCCTGGGCCATTAGATCTTGGTCCTGTTGGCTGTGGAGGGCTGAGCTGGCTGCCACATGTGAAGTCTCCCTTGCCCAAGAACTCAGCAGCTCCAAGAAGCTCTCCGTTGGGAAGGCCTTTCTTGTGTGTCCAGCCTCTCTTCTCCTCCTCCCTTTGCAGGCATCTGGAGACCAGAGGGTGTATGAGAATGAGCTGGTAGCAGACCGCCAAGTACTCACATCCCGTTCTGGCTCCATTACTCGGGACAGCACCTTCAGGTAACAGGCCTGGCAAAGCTTGGCGGCCTCTGCTGGAAAGGGAGGGGCCCCCTTGTCAGCCAAGCAGAGTTTGGGTCCCCCTCCTAGGGGGGAACCTCCCCTCCCAGGGAGGGGCGAGGGGATGTGCACTGGCTCTTTGTCAACCCACTGAGCTCCCTGCCTGGATCTCATCCCACTGGGGGAGGCCACCTGATCCCCCTGGAATTAGAGGATGGGGAGGGGAAGGCACTAGCCACTCACTGATGACAAGGTCTCACCCTGTCATCTGAGCATGCTCTCTGGGAGAGTCCAGAGGGGACCAGCTGTCTGGCCCTTTTCCCCACCCAGGCTGACCATCCGCTGCAGCTACTCGGCTGAGGACTTCCTCCCTGTGAACGTCGTGGTCTCCACCCTTCCTCCACCGCCACCTGTGGTCGGGCAGGGACCCCTGGCCTTGGAGATGAGGATTGCTACAGGTGACTGCATGTAGGCCTGCCAAGTGAGATGCTGCTGAAACATTTAAGTGTCTGGCCCACTTCCATGCATGGCTTGCCCCAGAGCGGTGACATGGGAGCCTTGGGCTGCCGAGTGGCACTGAAGACTGGGGACACCTGCCTGGATGGTGGGGGTGGCTCTGCTCCCAGAGCAACTGTACCCACTGGGAGGGAAGGAAATCTGGCTTGGCCATGACCTAGCCTGGATGGTCTCTTGGCACAGCTGCGCTGGTCTCTGGCCCTTCAGGGAGATCACTGTTGTCTGAAATGACTCTCCTGGTCTGCCTCCCCATGGCATGACTTGTTGTTGCCCATGGTTCAGATACTTGACCAATGCCAGTGGGATCTGGTCACCAGGAGGAGAATAGGAACCAGGGGACGTGGGTGATTCTGCCCCAGCACTTGCTCTGCAAAGCCCCCCATGAAATCGGTGATCCTGCCAGGGTCCGTGCAGGACGTGGTCATCTCATTTCATTCTTGCTGCAGATGAGCATTACAGCACCTACTACGCAGACCGTGAGTACCCAGTGGTGAAGCTTCTCCGGGACCCCGTGCACGTGGAGGTCCGCATCCTCCAGAGGATGGACCCGAGCCTGGTTCTGGTCCTGCACCAGTGCTGGGCCACCCCGAGCACCAACCCCCTGCAGCAGCCCGAGTGGCCGATCCTTGTGGATGGGTGAGTGGGAGTGGGTGGGGATGGGAGTGGGGCAGTGACTGCCAGGTGAGAAGCCTCAACCCATCACTGCTTGTGCCCTTCCAGGTGCCCTTATGAAGGTGACAACTACCAGACCCAGCTGGTGCCTGTGGGCGAGGCCTCGGGGCTGCAGTTCCCATCTCACCATCAGCGCTTCATTGTCAGCACTTTCACCTTTGTGGACGCCACCTCCCAGCGAGCGCTCTCAGGCCCGGTATGGTCCCACTCCCCAGATGGGATTAGTCCTAGGACTTCCCCTGGCCAAGCCGGTGGGTCAGGGATCCTCCTGCAAATGAAGCAGAGACTGACCTGAAGCTGCTTTGCAACCTCCTAAGGCAATTCTGCCCCTCTCCTCAGAGCTGGGTGGGGAGCACCTGAGTGGACAGAAGATCCTAATCTACCCTATGTAGCCTAGTGTGACCAGCACTGGCTTACCTGGCCTAAAGCAGACCCCATCCAGTGTCTGGAGCCAATCATGACCCTGCAGGCCAGTCTCATGGCCTTAGGCTGCAAAGGCCCATGCTGGGTCATGCCTGTGCAGCTGCATGACAAAGTTTCTGCTCTTAAGGGCTCTGCAGGAGGCAAAGAATCCCATTGCTGTAGCGGGCTGGATGTTTCTCTCCTGTGGCTGTCACGAGCTGGAAGCTCTTAGGGTGGAGGGAGGCTAGTGACCCTCTGATGCAGATCCCCCTTAATCCATCCTTGCCAAGCATGAATTCTCTGTTTCCAGGTGTATTTCCACTGCAGTGCCTCTGCCTGCATGCCCTCCGGGCTGGAACGCTGTGTAGTCCAATGCCCCACGAACCTGCAGGGGAGGAGTAAGTCTGTTCCTTCTTGGCATCTGCCTCTTGGCCCTCTCAGGCCTGTTGTGAGCCAGACCCGTGGGTCTTTCCCATTCTGTCCCCTTCACCCCTTCCCTTAGCAGACTGCCAGCCCTTCAGACCCATGGATCTGGGGTGCTGGGTTAAGACCGGCCATGGCAGGAAGGTCTCCACTCCACAGGGATGCACAGGGCATGAAGGCTTGGCTACAAGCCGTCATGGATCTTGCTAGACTGAAGCTGTCTCATCAGGCCTCCTGCAAGCTACGCCTTCAGGGGACCTCTAAGACGCACGCGCACACACCCCACTTAGACTGGCCATAGGCCTCTGGCAAGGAACCCAGGCACTAGCCAAGGGGCTTGAAATGAGACCATGGATTTCACCTTCCTGGGTGCACAATGACCACTTCTGTGGGGCCTCTTCTGCCCGAACCATGACCCTGAGCACCTCTGAGGTGGCATCTCCACTTTCTCAGGACTTTCCCATGGGGACTGGAACTGGGCTGCTGCCCCATAGGCCTTGTCTGCAAAGCCCTAGCCTGGAGGGGGGGAGGGGAGGGGTCAGCTCTTGAGGGACTGGGAAGAGAACTGTCTTGACGCTTTCCCCTCTTCCAGCGAGAAGAGCCTCCCAGAGCCAAGCATGGGGGAAGGAGCCCCTGAGCCTGGTGACAGCTGAGGGGCCTGTGGACTTCCGTGCTGGCCAGGAAGCAGAGGAAGACCTGGTCCAGGAAGGTAATGGAGCAGGCCTCGGGGGTTCCTAGGGGTGAAATGGGACCATAGCACCCACCTGCCTCACAGGACAGGTGTCATGCATTACACTGGGGGTTTGGGTACTCTGGGAATAGGGGCCAGCTCAACCTCCCAGGTCCCCTCTCCTGGAGGAGGGTGAGGGGCAATGGGCATAGTGGAAGGAGGGGCTTGTCCCTCCTTCCAGTGGTGGCTGGGCTGCTGAGCCAGGGGAGGGGACACAGAACAGCCCCCAGGCTGCTGGTGGCACCATGAGGCGGTGCTTAAACCTGGCCAGAGATGTGAGGAGCCCCTCGCTTCCCATCCGGGCCTAGTGTAAAGCTGCTTAATACTTCAGTGGCTCCCTAGCAGCCAGTCAATCGGGGGGGGGAGGTGCATCAGTCTGAGGGAGCCCCTCGGACTCCAAGCCAGTGCACCTCTTCAGTGGAGGGATGGCTGAGCTCTGCCAAGCCTTGGCAGGCCTAGTGTGGAACTGCAGGGGGGTGAGGCCCCCACAGGGCAGGGGGGGGGGGACAGGGACTAGGGCAGGATCTGGCAGTGACCTCCTGAGCACTGGTACCTGCCGGGCTGCATCCTTGCTCCTAACCAGCCCTTCCCTCCACAGGTTCCCATGGACTCGGGCCCCTGGTGGAGTGGGGAGAGGTGCTGGTGCCGCTGGCAGGGGCTGTCGGCGCGGTAGCAGTTGCTGTTGTGGTGGCGCTGGGCCTGAGGCAGCGCTGGGGCAGGCGAGGACGTGCCACTGGGACCACAAGTGCCTAAGGAATAAACCGATCAAGTGACTGATGCCTCCTGTCGTTACTGGTGTGTAGGGGAGAGTCTGCTCTGCAGTGTGGGTCTGGGGAGGGGGAGAAGCAAGGCATCCAGAGGGAGTCGAGGCACTGGGGACCCATAGCGCCAGGCAGGCCTGGCTCATCGCACCAAGAGGCAGCGCAAGGGTGCAGGCCTTGCTGACTAGGAGTGGTGCGGAGGGGGACCTGTGGGGCTGGCAGCAGCTAGTGCTTAAGGGAGGCAAATGCCCTGGTCATAGAAGGCAAAGACCCATAGGGAGAGCAGGGTGGGCCCCTCGTCAGTCTTGCCTTGCTAAAGCAGCTGGTTCTGCTGCTGAATCTCCAGTGCCCTGGGCTTCCCCCCCCCTGTATGAATGGGGGGGGGGTGGCACAGGGGGGCAGCAGACTAGACCCAGATCCCTGCATGCTGGTGTCTGAAACTAGCTCTGCAGCCTTGGCCTGGTGCCCTCGCAGCATGTCGTCCCTCAGTAGAACACACTCATCAGCTGCTACATGGGGAAGGTTAATGGACAGGGCTCTCGGGCGGAAATGAAACCCTCCGCCTACAGAAAGGCAAACAGGGGCTTCTGCACTGGCTGAGGCGGGGGCTGACCCCGATCATCTGTCTCTTCCTGCTGGCAGGAACACACGAGCTCTAAGGCACAGCAGGCCTGGCTCTGGTACAGGGGCTGGCTCAGTCGTGGGGCTGGTCTTACTGCTGTGTGAGCCCCATCCTGCTGTGGTGATTTCCACTGTTGGAACAAGCAGCCTCTGGGGTGGAGGGGATGTGTGCTCTAGACTCTCACCTATGGGCCTAGTCTGGGGCCCAGTCCATTTGCCGGGGGGGAGCTGTTGGACTCCACTGCAGAAAGAGGCTGTTTGTGGTGTAAACTCCACCTCATGGCAGTGGCTCAAGGTGAGCTCTGGTGACCGCTGGGGCCTTCCCTGCCCCGTGAGACGGGATCCAAACCCTGGCCCAGTCTGGGACGGGAGAAGTGGAACTGCCTGTGCGTAGCCGCAGGGCAGGCGGAGGATCAGGCATGCGCTGCCCCAGCTGCAGTGGGTTCCCTGTCAAGCAGGCCGGTACCTCAGCTAGCTGTGGGCAGTGAGTGAAATAACTGGCCAAGGCTCTAGCCCATCCTACCACATGGCACCAAGCAACGCCCACAGCTCGTGCTTCAGCCAGGGCACCCAGGCAATCTGCTGGGCGCTGAGAGGGGGGGACCAGCTCCCCGAGAGGGGGGGTCTTTGGGCTGGTTCTAGGCTATACCCTGTTCTCTAGCTCAAGTTGGGAGTCTCTTGTATCCTCCCTTCAAAGGGGGAAGCCAGTCCCCTTAGTTACTCCAGGCTCAGGCTTGTCAGAGTAAAGCTGCTCAAGGGACCTGGCCTAGGGTAAATCTCCTGCTTGGCCTGGAACAAACAGGTGGGGCAGGGCCAGACTGGCCTCTGCTGCCCCTCCCTGCAAGCTAAGGGGCAGGTAACTGGTGGCGTCTCTGGCCCACCTGCTACATGGGAGCAGGTTGAGCCTTGATGGTGCTAATTAACAGGGGTGAGGGCTGCAGAGGCTCAGTGGTAGCCCCGTTACTGGGGGGAACCAAAGTACGAGCTGGGCAGGGGTCTGGCCATTCCCTGGGCCACATGCTGGTGGGGGAAGGGCTCCAGCTGCTCTGCCCTGTAAGACTCTTAGGACCAGGGTGACCTAGTCTCCCACCCCAGCCTGTGGAAAGGGGCTGTGGGGTTTCCAGCAGGGCTGTGGTGGGACTCTGCTTCCTGGCCCAGCTGCTGTCTGTCATGTGACAGAGAATTGCAGCAACTGGTCTGCAGAGCAAAACATCAGGTTTCGGTTTCTTCCCCCTGGGTGCATTAGGTCAGCTGTGCCCTGTGGGGTGTGAGAAACAGCCCCTGTGGGGTGTGCTGGGTGCTCTGGGGGTGTGACAGACAGCAGGCCCTGTGCAGAAGAGGAAGGAGAACATGTCCAGAAGTGGCTGCTCCCAGAGAGGACTGAAGGCTGGGGTGACACTGCCACAGGAGCATGTGAATTCCCGTTGCTGCGGGGGGTGATTCTGAGCCCCACCTTGGGGCTCAGGCGTGAGGCTCTGCCCCCTGTGGCCTCAGGAGAAGGGAAGTTCTCTCCCCAGCTAATATCCTGGAGCTGGAGCAGTGCACTGACCATGTGCAGCTGGTATTTGCAGGGTCTATTCCCTCTGTAACTGAGCGGAGCTGGGGAGGGCAGGATACCCTGCCTCAGAAAGTGGCAGATCTCTAATGAGTTGCGGAGAGCCTGGGGGGAGAGAGGATCATTAGCATTTCCTGCTCAGGCCAGCTGGTGCCTAGCCATTGAGCAGAGCAGGTCTGTGCTGGCTGCTGGGGGGGGGGGGGGGGGGCGGCTTATATACTGCCAGGGCCTGTACTCAGCCAAAGCCGGCTGGGCTGGTGGCAGCTCAGAGCTAGGGGCCACTAGCAGCCTCTCCACGCAGTGATGGCCTTGGGCGGGAGCCTGGCTGCAGTGACTCCAGCAGGGACAGCCGGCTCTCACCCTTCCAGCTTCACCACCCATCTGCTGAGCATGTGGTTACTGGGCCGGAGCCCTGGTGAGTCTCAGGTGACTCACTGGCCTGCTAATTACCTGGGGAGCCTGGGCGGGGGCCTTCAATGGACGGGGTTGTTGGGCAGGTGCTAGCCCAGGGCTAGGCTGTGTGGCCAGTCAGTGGCTGGCTCTGGGGAGGGAAGTGAGCCCTACCAGAGGGGTAGGTTGCACCAGGCAATGCTCTGACAAGCTCCTTGTTTCTCTAACTGCGTTTCCCAGCGTGTGGCCAGTCTGGACACACGGCCATGTACTGCTGGGGCTAGACACTCCCCATCCTGCAGGGGTCACTTGGAAACTCTCCATGGGCTGGGTTTGCCCTGTCCAACAAGGCCCTGATCCTGAGCAGTCCCTTTAGGTGCTGCTGTAAATACCAGCTGAGCCAGGAAGAGCTCGACAGACGCTTTCAAGGGGCATTTGGGTACCGTGGGCCCACTGCGAGTCAACACCTCTGCAAAGCTCCTCACGGTGCCGCCAGCGCTGATGCAAAGAGGTGCCCCTGGGGCTGATCTAAATACATGCTGTCCTGCTTGGTAACCACCAGTACAACCCTCCCCTCCCCCCCCCCTCCCCCCCCCGATGGGAACAAGCTCTGTGTTGTATGCTGGGTCGGCCTGACCTGGTCTCTGCTAGGACTGTTGGTTTTACCCCGACTGATACTGTTTCACAGGGAAAAACTCTGCGTAGAGCCGGCCTGGGCGTTGTGGGAAACCTTCAGAGCAGGAAGAGGGTCCTGTGGGCAGGCAGGGCAGCGGAAACGGCACATCACTGAAAAGAGGAGGCTTGAGCCACAGGCTTGAGTACAAATCATTTAATAGGGGCCTGGCGTTAGCACCCTCGTCCATGACTGTTTGGGCTCACCACAGGCTCAGTGCGCTCTGGAAAACGAAGCAGGAGGAGGGGGGCGGGAATTTCAGGGCAGATGCAGCTTTTGAAAGAAACCGACCCCTTCAAGGGCCCATCTCCTTTACTCTCCCTGCCCGCTGGGGCCTGCTCCTCCCTTGGCCTGCCCCTTGTTCAGCCATTCACACAACTAGGCAAAGTGCACAGCAGCTGTTTTACCAGGCTGCTTCGGGAATGTTTCTCGTACCCATCTGGCACTGGAGCTAATAAACACCTGGAGAATCAGGGCCTTCAGTGTGACCATTTTCCTGCTGCACCAGCAGCTCGAGCTTCCCTTCTGCTCCAGCACGGGGAGCTCTGATGCTCATTGCAACGGGCAGTCTATGTGCACACTTCATACTGTGTCTCGGGGGGGGGGGGGCAGGTTTCTTTGCTGCTGCTACAGGCTGAGAGCACAGACAGTGCAAACACCCCCTCTATCTCCATGGGTGCAGGCTGCTGCTGGGGCATACCTTGGTCTCTGTTTATTTCCCGGTGCCAGTTTGAATTGCAGGGATGGGCTAAAGCAGATAAGATCTGGAAGCGAGAGAAAATCCCCCCATACAGGGACTGCTGCCTGTGAGGAATGCTAGAAGATTATCTGGAACCAAGTCTGATTCTCTATGCCGAGAGGTCCTAGCTGGGATGGGGGCCCTGTTGTCCAGGTGCTTGCCAAACAGAGTCAGAGATGGTCCCTGCCCCTGGGAACTCACAGTCTAAACAGACGTGTTATTATCCATGTTACCGGCCCATGAGGTTGAGTGATTTGCCCCGGTCACACCAGGAATCAATAGCAGAACTGGGGCTTGAACCTGGATCCCAGCCCTGTGCCTTAACCCCCCAGGCCAGCCTTCCTCTCATTACCTATTGCCTCCAGCACACCCCCCCTTCCTTCCTCCCCCCGCCCCCCCTTTCCTGTCATTCTGCACAGCCTGGCTCTTTGCCCAGTGTCCGGGTGAGCAGGTTCCATGCAGCAACCAGGGAGCTGGCGCGAGGGAGCAGGGAGAATGATTGGCTGGGGGGGGATGTTCCTTGGGGGTCTGCTAATCTGCGGTGTTTGCATGCGGTATGGTTTGCTCAGGTCCCCTCTTCCTGCTCCTTCCTCCCTGGGAGAGACAATCCAAAGCCACCCCTACTGGCACTGCAGGGATGCCCCTGGTGCTCAGATAACGGAGAACTCGGAGACCAGGCCTCAGCAGCCAGCTCCTGGGAGCAAAGCTCCTCCGCCTGCTTCTCTTCCCCGGCATGAGGGATTCCCAGAAGGCACTGAAGTCTCTGTGGCTGGCTCCTATGCTAGCCTCCTCGCAGCCTCTTGTGCAGGAGCCATGGCAGGGTGAGATGGGGCCAGAAAACAGCGTCCTGGCAGCTGGTACCTCAAGGCCATGTTAGAGCCACCCCCAGGCTACTCTACCCATGGCCAGGGATCAAGCTGAGACATGAGAGGCTGCAGCCAGCAGACCTCCCCCTCTGCACTGAGCAGAGAATCTTTGGTCCACAGATCTCCAGGCAGGGAAAGCGGGAGAAGGGACATGGGAAATGTAAGTGGGGCTGGGAGCTGATTCTCAGAGCTGCTGAGCCCCTGCTGGCCCCACTGAGATCAGGGGCATGGCACCTTGGAAAAGCAGGCCAGGCTGGCTTCTCCTAGCATCCCTCAGGCAGCAAGGGATCAAAGCAATGACAAACGTTGCACAGAGAGCTCCTTCCATCGCAGGCACTAGAATGGGGAGGGAGCCTTCAGGGCCATGGGGGAAGTGATGAGCTTACGTTTCCTAGCACAGGAGAAAAACCAAACCCACCTCCTGCCAGCTGCCGAAACAGGCAAGGTGGAGCGATTAGGACCAGAAGCTGCTCCGCAGGCCCCCCTCCCCCCGCCCCGTTCCTGTCCTCCTCACAAGCACTTGAGGATGTAGAAGTTGCAGGCCGTCCTGCGGGGGCAGCTGCAGAGTCTCCCGATCCGGGCTCCTTTCCTCACGGCACACGGCTCTCCGGCGTCGCACTAGGGGAGAGAACTCGGGTTGGGACAGCCGGTCGGATGCCCCTGGTTCAAAGCTGCCGCCCGCCTGGCGGACAGCTCATTCCCAGGCACTGATCTGTTCTGTCAGGGCTTATACAGAGCTGCAAATGTGCATGGGACACGCCCCCCCCCCCCCCCCCCCCCCCCCCCCCCCCCCCCCCCCCCCCCCCCCCCCCCNCCTGTGACTGTCGGGTAAGGGCCTTGGAGTAAACGGAACTGGGATCACGCTGGCCCCTGCTGGCCTGAGACACTACAAATCTACGGCGGCCGAACGAGGAGTTTATAGGGCAAAACCTTGTCTCGGGAGCCACCTCAGATGTTGCATTGTTCGCATTTTGGTTACTGGGTGTTGTCCCCTAAGAATGGGGGTGGGGGTGGGGAAGGGCCCTCTGGATGGTGGCCTGTGTTTGCAGAGAGCTGGGAGATGGCTGGCCTGCTTCCAGAGCATGGGAGACCTGCCTGCGTAACCGCTGGCAGGGCAGAATGGGGTGGTGGGTGGGGGGTGGTTAATCGTATCTTTCAAGGAGGCAAACATGGGGGCTGGGAGAGCCCCCATTGCTCATACTGGTGGGGGGACTGTGCCGGAGCAGGGAGCAGGGCGGATTTGAGCTGGGAATGTGGCAGGGGAGTTACATTGGGGATGGGAAGGAAGCTACCTGAGCTGTAACCTGAGCCAGGAGGGGGGTGGGAGAAGTGACACCTTCGGCCGGGAGACTGAACAAAGGAGAGGAGGAGCAGGGGGAGGGGGAGACCTGCTGGAGGAGTTTTTTTTAGTTTCAGTTTTTGGGCTGGGTGGGGAAACGCAGGGAACCCCAAGCTGGGGGCTAAGTTCCCTAAACCCCCCAAAAGGACTTGATTGAGGGGTTCTGGTTGTACCTACAAGTTCTGCTTGGGACTGTGTTCCTGTCATCTAATAAATCTTCCATTTTACTGGCTGGCTGAGAGTCACGGTGAATCCCAGGAAGAGGGGTGCAGAGCCCTGACTCCCCACTCTCCGTGACAGGCTGGTGGGGGGACGCTCTCACTGGCAGGGGCACACGGGATGTCTCCATTGCTCAGGCTGGTGGGGGGGACGCAGGGCTGGGAGAGCCCCCGTTGCTCAGGCTGGTGGGGGGACGCAGGGCTGGGGGAACCCCCGTTGCTCAGGCTGGTGGGGGGAGGCAGGGCTGGGGGAGCCCCCGTTGCTCAGGCTGGTGGGGGGACGTTTACCCCCCCAGGGCTTTGTTAAAGCCTCAGCCCTGAGCCAGATGTGGGCGGAGCGAGCTGCGAGGGCCCGAAATAAAGGCTCCTTACCGAGGGCACTGAGCCCAGCTTCTTCTCTATGGAGGGCAGCCGCTCCGTCTTCAGTTTCTCCAGCACCTCTTGGAGAGCTTCAATCTGCGGGCGAGAGAGAGCGAGTGGGGCGGGCGCTCAGCAGGGCGCCAGGGGCCTCATCTCCAGCCGGCCGCTGCACAGCGGGGACCAGGGATCGGTCGCCCCGGCTATTAGCGTGACAAGAGGGCCAGCTTGTCACAAGCACCGGCGTCGTAGGCCACGGCTACGCTATGGGTGCCGCCCTAGTGTAGACATTTCCTGCCGCGGCCGAAGGGGTTTCCCTTCCACCTGCCTGAGCCGCAGTAGCCTGGGCGATGGAAGAATTCGCCCACCCCCCTAGCAGTGTCGATGCGGGGGGAGGTCGTCTTAACTCCATCACTCGGGTGTGAATTTCTCACGCCCCTGAGCGGGTGCTCAGAATTGTCAGTGAAGGTCAATGGGGCTTAGGAGCTTAGGTCACTGAGGTGGGCTGGAAAGCTTCACCCTGCCTAGGGCTGCACAGGCACACACAGGACATCGGCATGGACAGCACGGCTTGGCATAGCTGCGCCAGCTTAAATCTGGCTCGTGCTGGTAACCATAGTAGCGTGGGCATGGCGGCATGGGCTGGGAACCGGAGTACAAGCCTACCGGCGAGCCTGCGGCTGTAGTCTAGCTCCCCCGGCTACCCTCCCGGTGTGACCCATGCTAGCTAGATCAAGGCTAGGCCGGGTGTGCCGACCTGCGCTGTAATCACATTTGACTGGCCGTGTAGCTGTACCCTGAGCGAGAGATGGTCCCCGCCCCACAGAATAGACACACTGCAAGGCAGAATTATTGCGCTCCGAGAGATTCAGTGACTCCCCCGAGGAACTGACCCCAAAGTGCCAGCCCCGCGCCTTAGCCACAAGCCCAACTGCTCTGCTTTCAAAGCCCCTGAATCAGTATCTCTAGGGGGTCGTTTGGGTGACCGGCACCAACAAACCAGGACTGGTGCTTCCTGCGTTCTCCTGGTGCTTTAGCCTCAAACCCCCTGTCCCAGCAGGGAGGCGTGTTTATTCTGCAGCTGCACCGGCGTTGTCCCGTTGCTTAGGATTTTAGCCGTCACTCCGCGACGGAGGGCGCTGAAGGGTGTGTGATCGGACTTAGGCAGCTAAGGATGCAGTTCTAGGTGATTTTGAAAAGCCCACTAGCCACCTGTCTGCACCTTTACAAAGCTGGGCCTCACTTTGTAAAAGGGGGGTGATGACTCTTCTTTTCACCTCCCCATTCTCTGCCTTGGCTGCTTAGACTGGGAGCTCTTTAAAGCAAGGACTGTTCTCACTGCGCATCTGTGCAGCGCCTGGCACCATGCGGGCCCTGACCTTAGTTCAGGATTCGAGATGCTGTGACAACACAGTAAATACTCTCCCTCTCGCTCAGTATTGATGGTCCCTATTACTGCAGGATTTAAGTGCCTCTTGAAGTATTATTTCCCATTCTGTTACCCAGGACAAGCAGGGATCTATGTAGAACTCTCTCAGGTAGTGAGAAGGTATCTTTGTATCTTTCTGGCCCTATCCACTCTTGTTACGTTAACTCCTTGAAGCTCTACGGCCTGTTGCTATTGAGACCCTGGATAAAATGTGGCACAAAAGGAGCGTTAGATGCACATGCACTAGAACAGCCATTTGCTGACAAACTTTAAAAACGGAGACCAAATAAACAGCATGAAAGCTCAGAAATTCAGAGCCCTGAGCCATATTTCTTTTCCCAATAGCCCACCTCGAGCACTGAAAGTCTAGTTCAAAAGTTTAAAACATTAATTAAAACACTAGATCCAGAAAAATCACCCACTCGAATACATTTGCATCCAGGGTCAAGAAATGAAAGTGACGATAAAGCAGTGGGATCCATTCATTTTCTTTATGCAACCATCTGTACAAGGAGGCTGGGTGTGTTTTAATCTAATTATAATGGCATATTTACTATTCGTTTCCTGTCGGTTTTAACCGAGCAACAGCTATAAATCAGTGCAATAAAAACCAATCAGCTTTTTAAAGAAAGTGCCTGGTTTCACCTTTAGCAAACCAACAGCCGTGACTGATTTCTGTCTGGGCGAGAGAGGAGAGTCTAGTTGTCACTGTTACTTAGATAGACCCGCTTCCTAGACACTTGCTGGCCTGTTTGTTCTGGACAGAGGAAGCCGCTTTCTATCTATCTGATCCGATTGCAGTAGCATGCAAGTGAGTTTATCCTTGCCGTACCCAGGCATTTCCCTGGTTCAGCAAAGGACTTGAGGCCATGCTATTGAACGGGGGCCTGAAAGAGACCAGAGTACATCTCCCCTTTGGGCTGTGATTGCCAGCCGGGGTAGAGGTGTGCCGGCAAGCACTGATGGACCCAATATGCTAAAACCAGCACTGCCCAGGGTCCCAGGCAGGGTTGTGCTCGGGGCAGCTAGCCCCTGATGAGGGCTCGCGTGCCTACGTCCGCCTGAGCTGGAAATCACACCTCCGGGGTGGCGGCGAAGGGACCCGCTGCCAGGGGGGTTCAATGGGCGTTGGGCAGGGCCGTAGAAAAAAATCTCAGCCTAAGCGACTTGCCCAAGGTCACCCGGTGTCAGTGGCAGGGCCGGGAAATGACCCCGGAGGCCCCGCTCAGGGCCTGAGGCACACGCCCATCCTCCCACCTCGCCCTTGAGGAGAAGGGCAGCCCCTGGCCCGCTGCCCCCCGTCCCTAGGCTCCTTCACCCCTTACCAGGTCCTTTTCTTCTTGGCTTTTGCTAGCCCGGCTGTCTGCAGCCCTGGGGCCCAGGGTCTCCTGGCCGGCGGCCAGCAGGAAGAGCAGCGAGCAGCCCAGGCAGAGCCGGCAGAGGCGGGAGCTGCCCATGGTCCTGAAGCTCAGGCGTGACCCCCTTGGCTCCATCGGCGCTCGGCTTTATACAGCGTCTCGCCGGCACTTTGAATGCGGAGCGACACCTCCTCAGGCGCCGGATTGGTGGAAACGGCTTCTCCGGGGGCGGGGGCGGCCTAGGGGGGGAGCCGGGGCTGTCTGGTAGCACCAGGCCACCTGTGATGGATTTTAGCCTCCTGGCTCCAGGGCTCCCCCCCCCCCACCAGCCAGCTCCCCACGGGGCCCCTGAGTGCCAGGAGCACCCTGCCACTGGGCACGGGCCCGACGCTGGGCAGGGGCCCTGCCGGGGGCTGAAGCAAGCCCTGGCTCAGGGGGTGCAGCACAAGCCAAGGGGCTCTGGACCAGCTGGGTTCTAATCCCATTCCCGCCAGGTAGCTCTGCCAGTCCCACCTTTCCTGCCTCGGTTTCCCCAGTCTGTACAAGAGTTACTGATGCTTGAGCCGCCTTTGCAAAGAGCCGGGGCCCCCAACTGCTGGAGCCCGTTGAGGGGAGGCGAAACCCCGGTTTCATTTAGGCCCTAAGCTCTGCGAGGAACCCGGCTCGGGAGCGAAGCAAACGGACGGGGCAAAGGCTGCTTGAGAGACAGGCCGTAACTCAGGCTGCCTGGCTCAGCGAGTCTGGAGTAGGTGGAGACAAGGCCCAAGCGCTGCGCTTAGCAGCTTAACTCCAAAGGGTGGAAAATCAATGGATGCAACGGGCCAGGGCTGGGACCCCCAGAGCCTCGTCGCAGAGCGATTCCACCTTGTCAAGAAGCATCAGGGCTGATCCACCAGGACGCTGTGTCCCCGCCGGTAAATCACTGGAGCTGTCCGGCCCACACACACTAATGGGCCGGCGGGGACCAGCCAGCCCCTGAGGCTGGAGCAGGGGATTTCCTCGGCGTGTGGCGGGGGCTGGAAAGCGGCAGACAGGCCCGAGAAGGGATTTCTCTTTGAAGGCTACAGAGTGATGGGGCTCTGGCTGTGTGATGTCACCCTTCAGAGGCGCACAGACGTTAAGGGCAGGAGGGACCATCATGATCTGGTCTGACCTGCACATCGCAGGCCCCAGAACCTCACCCACCCACTGCTGTAAGAGACCCCTGACCTCTGGCTGGGTCACTGACATCCTCAAATCATGGTTTAAAATCTTCAAGTTGCAGAGAATCCACCGTTCCCACTAGTTTAAACCCGCAAGTGACCCGTGCCCCATGCTGCAGAGGAAGGCGAAAACCCCCCAGGGTCTCTGCCAATATGACCAGGGGGAAATTCCTTCCCAAGCCCACATATGGCGATTAGTTAGACCATGAGCATGTGGGCAAGACCCGCCAGCCGGACCCCTGGGAAAGAATTCTCTGTAGTAACTCAGAGCCCTCCCCAGCTCGTGTCCCGTCGCCGACCGTTGGAGATATTTGCTGCTAGCCGTCGCTGATCGGCTACCCGCCCTTGGAGGCAGTCCCCTCAGCCCGGGATCTAGGGGCTGGGACATCCTGGGCCCTAGCCCCTGCTTGGACCACAATAGGTGCATCGTCGCTAGGGGGGGGAAGGGCCTGCAGGAGTCTCATTAACACCTGCAAGGTAAAATTCTAGGGCCAATGAGGCAGGTGATAGTTTTCACATGAATTAGTAGGTTGAAGTACAGACACTGGGGGAGTGCAGGGCCTCAGGGCAGGTAATCGGCCCAGCCTGCCCCACCGCTGGTGGGCAGAGGCCTCAGGAGGAAGCCGGGTAGTACGGGCGGGCTGCGGAGGGGAGCCGTGGGGCCGGATTGGGCTGGAGAGCTGAGCTGCCAGAGTGGGCAGATAGTCCATCCCTTCCGGGTACTCCAACGCTCCGTCTACACTACGAGCGAGGGGGCGAGTCCCCTGCCCGGGGGCACGTGCTCTCACCGCGCCCATCACACGGCTCATGCAAGCCCATGAGCTGGCGTCAGTATAAATAGCTGCATCGCTGAGCACGTGCCAGGTGGACTTGTACCTGTCATGGGCTCAGCCGTGCCCCCAGGGCCGCGACCATGGCGATTTATAGTCCTGTTCGCTCCCCTGCACCTGCACACGAGCAGGGGGATCAGGCCGTAGTGTAGGCAGCGCCTGAGCCACCTGGGCCAAGGGTGAGACCAGGGAAGCCCCAAGCGGGTGCAGGCCGGGGAGTCGGTTCTGTGCACAGGGGGCTTGTGCTGGGGCTGCCAGGGAGCCGAGCGTCAGCCTAGACCAGCTCCCTGAGGAACTACAAACCGCTCAGGCCTCACTGGATTCTGCCTCGTGTCGTTCCCACGGCAGGTGAAGACAAGGCCCAGCTGCCTGGCGGGAGGAGGAACGTTCCTCTGACGCAGCTGGTGCCGGCTGTCGCTGGGCTCTGCTGCAGGCTGAGTCCCGTGTTCCGATCACGCCTCGCGGCCACCGAGCAGCTCGCCCCAGCGCTGCAATGAAACGAACCAGCCAGGCTCCCCCTCCCCAGAACATCCTCCCAGGAGCGAGCTGCAGCCGCCCCGCGCCAGGGACTGGGCAAACAGTGACGCAGGTTTCTGTGCAGCCAGCACCCGCGGGAGCAGCGAGGTCTGCACACGCCCCCTCAGCCGCCGTCACCCTCCCAGGGCAGGGGCAGCAATTCACTGAGCAAACATTACTTCCCCCCCACCCACCGCCCTGCGACTTCTCAGCCTCCTGCCCCCTCGCCAAGCAGCCCCAGAGCTGAGCCCAGCAGGTCCCCGCAAACAGCAGCTGGCTGCAAGCTGCAGCCATGCTGACCGTGGGTGAGTAACTTCGTTTGTCAGATGCCGGCAGCACGGCCTCATCTCCCCTGCCCCAGGAGCCCTGTGCCGAGAGCTGTGCCTGGCACTCCGCTCTGGCTGGGCAGATCAGCCCAATCTAGTGGCAGGGAGTTCCCCACACCCAGAGGGTTTCACCCGGACCAGCGTTCGGGGCAGGCCGGCTGGAGAGCAAGGCAGCCCTTTGCGTCGCTAGGACAGTTGCTTTGCAAGTGGGCCTGGGTGGGCGTCTTCCAAGGGGGAGCTGGTGAGACTCACGCAGCTGGGGCTTTCCGTTCCTTTGCAATAGATTTGATGATATTTTCACTCTCCGGGGGCAGGGGCGGGGGGCACTAGCGGCTGGGGTTACAAGGCCTGGGTGCAGAGCAGGCTCCCCAGCCCCCCGGCCAGCTGAGATCAGCGCCGGCTGTAAACACAATTTGTTTTGCTGAGTCCTTATTGGCACCTGCTGCTGGGCCCCGAGCCATAAATCCTGGCAGCAGGATCAGCAGCAGTTAGCTGCTGAGCGCCGGAGGAATCAACTGGCCGTCCCCGAGGGAGGCGGCTCCGTCAGCCTCTCACGGCTCCAGGCCCCGTGCTGTGGCTGAAGGATCCGGGGGGGGGAAGCAGGGGGCTGAGGGCAGATTCCCTGCTGGGCCCCCCAAGCTAGAGCAGCACTGAGGGGGAGCAAGCCAAGGCTACTGCTTCCCGGTGAGGATGCGGGACTGGGAGTGGGGAGGAAGTTACCTGTCAGCTCTGTGTTCTTGGGGCGCCAGGGCGCAGCATCCAGCCTGTCTGGCTCACAAAGGACACCCCCCTCCCAGCCTCTGCTTGGACCACAACCGATCGGAAGACAGACTTACAGAAAGCAATGACAAGGCCGTGGGAGACACCTAAGCCCCTCCGGACAAGGGTGACGGATTAAGGGAACTCCCCTGGCCTCGTTTGCATCGAAGAGGGGACAGGGAGGCATCCCCATTAGCATACAGAATAGAGAACCGAGATCCCAAGGCAAGAACCGCACTGGGACCAGAAAAGCAGGGAAGCAGTGCATCCTGGGAGATCTCTGCTCCAGATGTTAATAAACCCGCCTGCCCACACCCAGCTCAGCCGTTATCAGACCGATTCTAGTAATAAATCCGTTATTGGGATCCAAAATACTGAAGCTGCCTAATTGCATTGTGAGCTTCCTGGAAGGAACACCGCCCCTAGCCAGGAATGAGCAGTTCCTATTGTCTAGCCTGAACAAAACAACTTTGATATACTCCTCTGAGTCATCAGTTTACCCACAAACAAATCTAGTGTTCTCCCTCGAACCACTGTTCTTTTGCTACAAAAACCCCGACCCACGCTCCAGTAAGTGCTCTGACGCCTGGATCCAAAATCTGCATCAGTTCCATGGGGACTTCATCTTCTCCTGACCGATCGTGCTGGGGGCTCTGCCTGTCTCCAGCACTCCGGACCCTCAGCTACCACCATCACCTGGGGCCCCCAATTGATTCATGCTTCACAGAGCAGTGAGACCCCAGCTCTCTCTCCCGCTCTCTTTTTTTCCCTACTCTAGGTATAGTTTTCTAAACCTGATTTTTGTAATCAAATTTCAGCTAGATTGACTATTGTAACAGTTTTGTTTGTTTGGCTCCCCTTGTATGGTTATTCCTGGCAATAAATAACTTTTATGGTTAAGGTGGTTGCTTCCCTCCCTCCCTCTCTTTTGTGTTTTTA
The DNA here is from genome assembly GCA_003942145.1 of Platysternon megacephalum. NCBI lineage: Eukaryota > Metazoa > Chordata > Testudines > Platysternidae > Platysternon > Platysternon megacephalum. The sequence goes on from QXTE01000096.1 coordinate 3,557,725, forward strand.
GCTTCCCCATTCGCTCTGCAGCGACACTTCTCGTACCTAAGCTAAAGATCCCTGCAGCGCCCAAAACTCCTGTGGGGTTTGCTCATCAAGTGGGTTACGACCAGAACAATTGTGATGTGAAAGGGGAGAGGGAGGTGCTGAACCTGGGGCATAGGAGGGGGACAGGTTGGAGGTGCTGCTTGACCCGGTCCGCTCAGACCCGCTCTGTTAACATGTGTGTGTGTGAACCGAGCTGCATTGGGAGGGAACTTGCAGCAGGGAGAACACAAGTGAGACAAGCAGAACATTGAGAGAATTACAGACCCCGCCCACCCCAGAAGAGTAATCCAAATGAGCGTGCCCCAAAATAATGGGAAAAGCTGGTAACAGGGAGATTTAAGGCACCAGGGCAAATCCTTGCATTTACGAAGGGCTCACGATTGTACAGGCAGGACGGGGACTTTGGCTTCACCTTCAAGCCGGGCGCAGAGCGTGTGCAGCCGAGGCCTATGCTCACAGGCCCGAGCGGGGCGAGGGGCTGATGCGGAGTCGCACCCCAGCAGCTCCTTGAGGCACCGCAGCGCTGGGGGCTGCCCAGACCCAGGCCCTAGCCACAGGACGAAGGCAGGAGCATTCTGCCCATTTTACAGAGGCACGGAGAGATGCAGCGACTTGATCAAGGCCACCCAGGGAGTTTGTGGCAGAGCCAGGACTCGAACCCAGGACTCACAGGGACCATCCAATCATCTAGCCTGCTCCTTCTGTGTGTCACAGGCTCGAGAACTGCACCCAGTGACCCCCCCCCCCCCCATGGCCTCTCCCCTGAAAAGCCACCCAGCCTTGGAGGGGTGTGAACTCCTACGGGTGTAGGGCACAAACCAGCTCCTTAGCCCCTCCCCCGCCGCCCGTCCAGAGCAATAACCTCCCTGGAGCACAGGGTCTAACAAACCCCTTTTATTGGAAACTGCCGACGGGCCCCAGCCATCCCGTCTGCGCACGCCTGCCGCTGGGGAGCGACGCCTCCACCCCCAGGACTCCAGCCGGCCTCGGAGCCAGCGCGGGACGAAGGCGGCTTCCGTCCTCTCCCTCCCCGGGGTGCCCGGTGAGCTGGTACCCAGCACTGCAGAGTCCCAGTCCTCAACGCAGGAGCGCGGCGACCTCTGGCCCACGGTGCCGCTGCCTCAAGCCCGCCGGGGGGAGCAAGGAGCCAGACCCAGCTGCAAGGAGGAACGGGGGAGGGATGAGGGGGAGGAGCCGAGCTGACGCTGCTGCCCCCTGCTGGGGGGCTCCCCCAGAGCTTCCCCGCTCAGACAGGGGAGGAGGCTGTGGAGGCAGCAGAGGGATGGATTGCCCTAGAGATCCCTGGGGTGTGGGGGGGGGGGGGGGCACTCATCCGCTCCCAAGGGTCTCCGTGGAGGCTTAGTCTCATCACGACGCAGCTGGGCACAACTGGCCACGTCCGCAGGCACCTGGTGGAATAGCTGGGGGGGGGCGGGGGGGGGAATAAAGACTGAGGGGCACTGGCGGATCTGGGGGCAAGGAAGGGCCCTGTGCCACTCGGACCTGATCACTTCCTGCCCCACAGCCGGGAGCCAGCGCCCGGTAAATACCCACAGGGGCTCATCTCCCTCCACCCCCACCCCCGATATCCACACGGTGCAAACCAACCTGCCCCTAACTGCGCAGGGACGACTTCTTCCACCGTGGCCCCTGCTTTGGAGGGGGGGTTGCTGCCTCCGCCCGGCCTTGTCTGAGTCCCTGCAAGGCACGAAAGGGTTAACGTGTAGCACTCAAAGGCTGCCAGTTCGAATCCAGCCCGAGGCATGTGCCAGCTCAGTGCCTGGCTGCTCCCCTGTTCCTCTGCCCCCCCCCCCCCCCCCCCCCCCCCCCCAACAAGCCCCCTACAGTGAGGGGAGCCCCTCAGGACATCCAGCCCATGTCCCACCGAGCCCCTCCCCCATTTAGCTCCATCCCACGAGGCTAAACTCAGAGCGGCTCACGCCCAGCACCGCCAGCCACCCTCCGCAGCGAGGGGGGGTGGTACCGCCAGTGGCCGGTGCAGCCCCGGCCCCCACCCTGCAGCACCGGGGAGAGGGGCAAGACAGCCCCACCGCCACGGGGGCAGATCCCCACCCGGCCAGGCCTTACCATGTAGAAGCCAGTGTGGTACCCGCTCATGTACCAGGCCAGGAGCATGCAGGCCAGGGCCCCCCCCTCATCGTCCTCTGCGCACAGCGGGTCCAGAAGCAGTGGCGGAGGGGGAGGGACGACCTGGAAAAGCCGCAGCAGAGTTCCTGGTCAGGGACCTGCCCTTGCAGAGATCCCCCCTCCCCTGGGGGGGGGGGGCGCGCACCCTGGGGGGTTTACCTGATCCCCCCTGCCCGCGTGGCTCCAGAGTGGGGGCTCCGGGCCCCCCTCTCCCATGCCAGGAGCCCTCCCCACACTGATGCACAAATCAACAGCCCACTGGCGCCACCTAGTGGCTTCTTTGTGCTCCAGCCTGCGGGGGGGCTGCCCCCCCCCCCCCCTCGCCTCCCAGAGAGGGTAGTGACAGCCTGGGCAAAGCTGGGGGTGCAGCAGCTGGGGGTCCATGCCAAGCTCAGGGGGGTGGCCACTGGCTTCATAGCTTGGGGAGCTGGCAACCCCGAGATCAGATGCTGCAGGATGGCAGCTGGCCCTGGAAGTCTGGCCAGAGCGTGGACGGCCAGAGATGGCAGCGGGCTACCAATACTGCCCTTTAAGAGCCCCCGGGCTTTGGGTTCTGCACTAGTTTGCCCCCTCCTCCAGCCCGGGAGATCAAGAGCCAGGGCCCTTTCCCGCAGGGCGGGATTCGCGGCAGCTCTGGGTTTGCCGTAGAAACGGGTCCCCGAGGAGGAGCGCGTCCACTCACCGGGGGGCCGGCGGATCTGCGGGGCGGGGGGCCGAAGGGCAGCAAGGGACCCGGCCACCAGGAGCCGCTCTGAAAGGGAGGCAGAGAGCGCGCCCAGCGGGCATGAGCCCAGAGAGAGGACAGGGATGCGACCCCAGCGGGCCAGGGGTGGAGAGGGCCCCACGGTGTGATCCCAGCATCTCCCACCAGCCGTTCCAAAACCACAGTGGGGCCCCCAGACCCTAATGGGCTGCCCCCATCCTTCCCCTCCCCCCCCCGCCCCCGAGTCTGGGCTAGGTGGGGAGGGGGCCCTGACATTTAAAGGGAACCACTTTCTGGGGGTGGAACGTGGCCAGGGCAGGAGAAGGGGCTAATCTCACTGCTCCTGACACAGCGCCCCCTACGGCACAGGTACAGAACTGACTCCGCCCCCCCCCCCCCCCCCCCCCCCNAGGGAGAGCTCCCCCCTCTGAGACACCTCGTTCCCATGCAGCAGCCAGGGCTTTCCCCCTGGTGAGTTAGAGAGATATACCTATCTCATAGAGCTGGAAGGGACCCCGAAGGGTCATCGAGTCCAGCCCCCTACCTTCACTAGCAGGACCAATTTTGCCCCAGATCCCTAAGTGGCCCCCTCAAGGATTGAACTTGACTCCCCCAGAGTCTCCCATTCAAGTCCTGTGCAGACCAAACCCTGCTTAGCTGCAGGGCTCTCAGGTTGCAGCTTGCGTTCTTCTCCCTGCAATGCTGGGGGGGCGGAGAGGAAATGTGGGGAGGGGGCTGCGGTTTAAGCTCCCCCAGGTCACTGTCCCGCTGGGGCAATCCCAGGCACTCACCTTGGGCAGCGGGGGGAAGTAATGCGCCCACTCCCCTTTCGTGCTCTGCCTCCTCCAGCCATGGGGCGGCTCGCGGGGGAAGCTGGGGCTGCGTCCCCTGGGCACTCTGGGGGTGTCCGCTTCAGCCTTGCCAAGGAGACACAAGGATCAGAGCAAAGCGTGCCCCTGCCGTGCCCTGTGCCGCGTCTGGCACTGCCACCAGCACCCAGCAGGGACAGTGCCAGACCTGCGACCCCCCTCACCTGCCCCAGGGGACCCCACAGAGAAGGGGGGAGGCACAGAGCTGGCAGGGGATCAGACAAGGGAGAGAAGCGGGGACACTGACTGCAGGGGAGAGCGCCCCCTACTGAGCCCCCCACCCCGCCCCCTGCAGCACAACGCCCCCTAGCACTGAGCTTTGGGGGTAATCGGGGGAAGTGAAGAGAAAGGGAAGTGGAGAGAAAAACGGGGTGAGGGAGGACGCATGAGTGGGCAGAGTTAAGGGGAAGGGAAGTTAATGGGGGACTCGGGGCTGCTGCAGCGATTACAGCCGAGATCTCCCCTCCCCCCAATCAGTCCCTCACTAACAGAGCCCCCTTCACACACACCCCAGCCGCTCCTTTAATGGCCCTCACTCCCCCTCCCATGGGGGGCCACTCACCCTCCAGCTGCCCAGGTCCCCATCCACGGCCCCGCACGGGGGCAGCAGCTCCTCCAGCGCCTGCTGTTCCTTGTTCCCGTAGCCGACAAACTCCACCAGGCACGTCCCCGCCGCGGCGTCCACCGACTGCACCGTGGCCGGGTAGAGCAGCCCGTCCTCCGACCAGATGGCGCTGCAGGCGTCGCCCGCCTTCCACTGGGGGGCGGCACCAACCGGGGCTCACCCGAGAGCCCATCACACAGACAGCCTGGCTGCTAGGGACCCCCCGGGGCCCCAGAGTCTGTGTCTGCCTCGGGGTCCCGGCCAAACCCCAGCTCGGGTCAGCACCTTCCACCTCCCCCTGCAGCGTCAGAGGGAGGCAGAGCTCTGCTGTGTGTTGGGAATCGGACTCAGGTGTCCTGAATCCCAGACCTGGGCTCTGGTCACGAGGCCCCGTTCCCTTCCTGCACTGGGAACAGAACCCAGGCGTCCTGACGCTCTCCCCTGCTCTAACCATTCAACCGCACTCCCCCCACCCCACCCCGAGAACAGTCCTGGCTCCCAGTCCTGTGCTCTAACCACCACACCACACCGCCTCCCATTGAGATGGGTGAATCTGTGAGCAGATAGTTTCCCCGTAGGGTGGGTGAAGTGCCCAGGTTAAGGGGGGCGAACCAGGCCCCTCTGGCTAACCCTGCCAGCGTCCCCCCTGCGCAGCCCCACCCTGCAGCATCTCACCATTCTCCGGGGCTCCAGTGAGTCGTCCGGGCTCCCGTCAGGGGGGAACAGGTCCCGCAGCCTCTGCTCCTCCCGATTGCCGTAGTGCTCATACTCCACCACGCAGGCGTCCCCCTCCTCGCTCAGGGAGACGACACGGGCCAGGTAGAGCAGCCCGTCTCCAGACCAGACGGCACAGCAGCTGTCACCCACCTTCCACTGCGGGGAGACACAGGGAGGGGCCTCAGGGCTGCGGCCGGGATGCACGTCAGCACGGGTAACGGATGAGCCGTAGCCCACACTACCCAGCATGAACCATCATTGTGCAACGCACACACTAGTGCAGCATTTGCACTATTCCACGCTCCGCCCCCACCCCAGCGCTGGATCCTGCAGAACCCCAGGGATGACTCCTTGCCCTCACCCCTCTCCAGATTCCCACAGGGCCCTCCCCTCTGGGTGTGCACAGTCTGTGTGGCCAGGAGAGGGCAAATGAGAGCCCCACCCACCATGGGGGCGGAGCCAAGAGGAGTCCCTCCCCTTAAAGGGACAGAAACCAGCACCCCCAGGACCCAGGGCTGAGTTTGCTATGTGATGCCAATGGTTTCTCCTGTCCTGGTGGAGCCAACAGAAGTAGGATGGGCTGGTTCTACAGCAGGTAACAGATCGCTTCTTGTTCTGTACTCACCTGGGAGCCTTCCTCCTCTTTCTCCTCCTCCTCCACATCTCCCTCGCTCTCGGCTCCGCTGGAGGCTGAGGACTCGGAGCTCTTGGATGCCTGGTCCTTGTCGCCAGCTCCCAGGGTGTCCTGCAGTTTTGGAGATACTGTGGCAGCTGAGAGAGGGATGGGGATTTGGGAGGAGCAGCTGCTCTGTCTCCCCGTCCTCCTGAGACAGGCTGGAAGGACCAACCTTTCCCCGCAGGGCTGGGGGAGCATCAGACATGGAGAGGGAGGGGACATCCCAGAGCAGGCGGGCAAAGGCAGCTCTCAGACCTGGGCAAGCAGCCAGGTCACTGCCCCATAGGGAGCACAGACTGCAGCCTCTGCCCCAATCCTACGGGGGCTGGGGTCAGCGAGACCTGGAGCAGGCAGCTGGGGGGGGGGCACATCCAACAAGGAGGGACACAGGGGGAAGCTTCCCCAGAAGTTCGGTTTGGAGAACCCGAGTGCCTCACCTTATAGAAGCGGACGGCTCGGTCGTAGGAGCGGATCAGAGCGCAGTCGTCGGACGCGGCGCAGTCTGCATTCTGCAAACAGCACGTACCCCATTACAGAGGATCGTCTACATACACAACACAGGGCTGCGTCCTTCGGCTGAGCCCAGCCACCAGAATCAGCTACCCAGAGAGAGTATGACATACGCTGGCAGACAGAGAGGCAACCGCATGCCCCGATCCTGTACCGGGACCTGGTAACGCCGACTCCCGCAGAATCGAGCCCTTAGCACTTGCAAGTAGGAACGTTCGCTTTATTCCCAGCCAACTCGCATGATTGGTGTGAAAGTTGCCAAGCTCTTGAGATCCTGGGATCACAAGAGAATCTCGGCTTTCATTTAAAAATCCTAACCGTTTCTAGCCCACCGAGTTGCAGAGGAAAGCTTGAAAGCATGAGCCCAGAAATCTCAAGCCTCAGAAAGCCAAACAAAAAAAAGGACCCTAAATCTTAATATTTTTAAGGCAATCTCACGTTTTCTGATTCATGGTTGTGTATGCTGGGAGGTGGTGATGCTGAGATAAGAAAGTAAAGGCATGCCAGTGGGAGTTCACCCAGAGCAGCCGGCACCTCCCGAGTCTTACCCTGAAAAGCTACAGTCCTGATTAGCCTGGACACATTAAACCATCCCCCCTGGAGAAACTCCGATCCGCCGGAAGTGGATTAATGACACCTCAGGCTTCGCCATGCGGTACAAGGCAGGTGTGTTTTTCCCCTTTTTCAGATGGGAAAAGTCCAAGTCACACAGCGTGAAACCGGCAGAGCTGGGAATAAAAACCCAGGCCACTGCTCTACCCACTAGGCCATGCTGTTTCCCAATCAAGGTAAATACGAGTGCTACCTGAACTCAGCAGGGCTGCTCACAGGCTTAAAGTTAAGCACCTGCTTAGTTCTGTGCAGGATCAGGGCCCCTTGTAAACAAATCACAAAGCAAGCTGGGCAGCAGTGTTCCCCCCACCCCCATAACGTGGGGCAGGGGCTCATTCACTCCTAAAACCCCAGACAAGAAAACCCCCACAAGTAAGAAGGTTTGGCACTGCTGAAACCTTTGTAACAAACCAATCAGTGTCACTGCTGTAATATTCAAACCAAGAAGTATACAGGCATTTCTCCACCGTATACAATCCTCGGGGTAGGAAATAAATACTATAATGATGGTTTCCTACTTCTCCAGGGGGTGCAACCACCCCACTGCACCCTACAGCGAGGGCTGGATTCCAGGGTATTCTAACCAGCCCCCAGCAGCTAAAATCCCTTTTAGGGGAGGGGGCAGACCCAGCTCTCCCATTTCCCCCCTTTGAACTTCGTGTAAATCAGAACATAAATGACTCCAGCTTTTTCTTTTTAAATGCAGATTCTTCACCTTGTTTTGCGGGGGGGGGGGCACACTGAGTCCTATCTGTGAGCTTCCCCCCGAAAAAAAGTCTGGGGAGGAAGCCCCCCCCCCCCCAGGATTTTAGAGGCCAAACTCTGGGGGCCTGAAGCCCAGTGGGAATCTCCAGCAGTTCCAGAGTCTGACGCATTTGGGTTGCAACCTGCCCCCCCATCACTTACCTGGTGCCCCTCCTTCTGATACACTATCTCCCCCGCACACTCAGCCATTGCAATCGAAGCCTGCCCCCCTAATGCACCATCGCAGGGCAGGAGCAGCCTGCCCCCAGCCCACAACTTCTTGCAAAGAGTCCATGCATGCATGCAGGGCCTGTCTCAAGGCTCCCTGGGAAATGTAGTTTTCTTCACCCTCACCCCTGGCCGCGTTCTACAGCGCAGCCGGGGAGGCTTGGACTACAGCCCCCAGAGGGCATTGCTCTCCCGCCACAGAGTGGGGGCTGGCAGGCGGAGCGCCGGTCTGTTCTGCACAGCGCCCCCTGTAGGTAGGAGGTACACGGCGCCGCCTAGGGATGGCAAATGTTCACAGGCTGTGCTGGGAGAGGGAGGGAGTAACGAGCTGTGTCGGTGCTCAGCTCAGGCTGGGTTATCAGGATTAGGACGTGATCTCAGGCTCCACACGGGGAGGCTAAAAACCAGAGTCCCCCCTGGGAGGAAGGCTTCCTTGTGGTTCGGGGACTAGATGGAACCCAAGAGACTGGGGCTCAGGCCTGCTGCAGATTTCCTGGGCGATGCTAGGCGAGTCACCGCATCTCTTTGTGCCTCAGTTTCCCATCTGTAAAGCGGGGATAATGATCCTGCCTTGGCTAGTTAGATAGCAAACTCTGTGGGGCAGAGACTCTCTCTCACTCTGTGTCTGTGGGGCCCCAGCGGGCTCTCTAGACCCTCCTGGAAATGTAAAGAAAAACACTAAACAAATTCTAGCTGCCATGAAACACGACGACGATTTAACAACATGCAGCTGTGACCACTGCAGCCCCTCTGCAAGGAGAAGAAAAAGCTCTGGCCCAGGGGAAGCAATGGTTAAAGCTGCCAAAACTCCGCAACACCCAAGGCTGCGTGGACAATTTCTCCGGGAAGCTAAGGCACCTCTGTGTGGCCTTCGGTCCACTGCTCCCTGGGAAGGTTTGTGCCGGAGAGGAGAGGTGCCTCCCTTTCTCCTTGTCCGAGCAGCACCGCCTGCTATGGACGGGCCATGGATGGGGCTCCCAGATGGCTGTACGTCTCGGTGATCTATTCTTCTGAGCGATTTCATCAGGAGTGAAAGGTCCACAGCCCTGATGAAAATCAGGCCCCAGGTACCTGAGAGCTTCCAACATTTCAAGTGGCTAAAGCAGGATGCATTTAAAAAAAAAAATCAATCAAGTAATTACATTCTGGGGAAGGTTTGCTGTAGCAGCTATTATAACAAAATAACAAAAGAAACTAAGCCCAACAAATGTCTCTCTGTCTGTCTTCACCCCTGACCAATTCTGAAACGACTGTCAGCACCCAAATTTATTTCGTTAATGAATTTTACAGCCAGTTTTGGCTAGAACAAAAGTAAGTATTCACCCCCAGCAAAACAGCAGCTTCCGTTCCTCTGCAGAGTGTTCCCGGCAGCTGGACAAACTGATCGATGTGGCAGGTTTTGTCTTTTTGCAGTTCAGGTGAAGGCTGCTGCTGCTGCTGGCACTTCATGTGGGAAAAGATATTGGTTTGGCACAGAGTGTGCATTCCTCACCATCCACGCCTCTTCATACACAGGGGGGCCAGGTTGCTAGGCGAGAGGATTTTTTCCCAGGTAACTTCTCATGTCAGTTACTATTTCCCGTCCAATGCTGAATAAAGCATGGCTGTGGGTGATCAAACAGGAATTTTACATGTTCTGGAATCACAGAGAATCTTGCCTGGCCATTTATCAAGTCATTCACTGGAGATATTTTATGCCAAAATTCATCCATTCTCATAGTGCATATTCCAGAAGTGCATCACAGATCTGATCATCCTAAATTTGGAAATTTGGTGCGCACTGATCACATCGGGTTCCCGATCAGTTATCACCTCTATTTCGCAGAAAGATGCTGATAAACGACGATGGTTGGATTCACAAAAGCCAGGCTCTTAAATTCAGGGTCTTCTAACAACACTGCCATCTTTGTCATGTAATCCAGTGCTTTGCAAAAATAACTGCACAGCTTCAACCAAGAATGTTTGATATGGGCTTGGATGGATCATGTTTTCCTTTCTTGCCGAGTGACGTGTCCCAAAGCCCATATAACCACTTCAGATGCCGGCCACTGCCCAGAAGAGCCCTTGTCATTTAGTTCTAACATTTTCACGTGCAGCTATCCCAGAGGGTTGCACAGATATCTCTGTATAGCATCATCATTGCTGGGGCCAAAGGCGAATCTCCGGCGCTTCGGTTTGGAGAAGTACAGTGAACCTGTTAATCATGGGCCACACTGCATACAAAACCAATAAATACACCTGCATCAAAGGACCCTAGATGCTCACCAATGTTCCCGTGGTCCTGCAGCACCTCTTTGCTCTTCCTCATCCAAGGTACTGACAAAGGAGGAGCATATCCCAAGTAGCCAAGGTACGTTCAAATCTCTCCAAAGCCCGCCAGGGCATTTTCACATGCTTCACAATTATCTTCAGGCTGGCATTGCAAAATGCCGGGTATTTATTCAGCGAGGCTACCATTTTGACACTTCCCTGACAGTGACCATTAATGTCAATGATCAAACCCTCAACTTTCATCGCCAATGATTTTCGATGCGTGCTCTGCCATTAAGTGCATGAGGTGGCAGGGGCATACGCTCCTTGGTTCATTGTTTGCTTAGTTCTCATTCGAGATAATACACTGTGGTGCTTACCGGACATGTCTGCAGCATTATCTGCCAAATACGTAGAACGTTTATTCCAGGCAACGTTGTGTTTTGATAGCACACGGTTGGTTCCATCCGAAAAATTCCTGAGATTTATTTGATGTGCAAAGTAACCATATTTACAAACTCCATAGCTGTAAGACTGTATGTTTCTGGGTGTTTGCATGTAACCAAGAATGGTAAATATTTCTCGACCTCGTCCGAACTAGCATCCAAAGCAAAATATCATTCAAGGCCTTCAATCACACAATGTTCATTTGCAAATGCTTTAGGTGCGACTGTCCCTTGTATAACGGGTCACTTTTGTGGAAGCACATGCAGAGCCCTTGGCAATTTGGGAGTCTGGGAGCATTGTTTTAAATAAAGGACTAGCATGATCACTGCTAGCACGAGGGACGTTATGCTCCAAAAGACATTCTGTAAATCAGACTTCAGCTTTGGTTATGCTATCACTCATTTTTGACCCAGCAGATGGGAACAAAGTTGCCCATGATTTTGACTGTCACAGCCTTGGCACCGCTCACATGTTTCTCCATAGCAATATGTCTTGAAGTATCTTTGTATTCGCCGTGACTAGCAGAAAAATCAGCTCTGCATTGCTCACGAAAAGAAGATGTTCGCCCTCACCTTGATTTTTGTAGAAAATGGTGCTGGGCCTGCCAAGTGTCTTTAAACGGACAAAGACTTTCACATTTGTCTTGGACCAACCCTCAGTGTCTTCATGAGTCATGGCTGTTGCTGAGTCTTTCGGGGGGTAATTTTATTTTTATTTATTTGATAATCCTGCAATTTCTGGCCTATGCTCAAGTTTCATTTTTAATCGTGCGAGACTCCGCTGCCGATACGATAACCCAATCCCGGCCGTGACTCATTTTAACGCTCGCGCGGTGCGGCCGGTTGTGGCTTTCTAAACTCCTTCTCAAATTACAACTCAACTCCTCCTGGGCATGGCGTTCCCAGCGAAAGTGAGGGGTTTAATGACACACAGAGGGTGAGAGTCATAAAAAGAAACATGAGCGTGACCACCCAGTAGAAACACGTGGAGTTGTGACTTTGCACAAGTGAAATACTGCTTTGCGGCTACGCTTGCACACTCAGTTTGATTGTATTTTCGTTCACTCATAGTAACTGATTCTACTTTAACACAGCAAGCTTAATGCGGGAAATGTTCTGCTTCAACCAGGAGAGAGGGTTGTGGGGGTCAAAGTGGGACAATCCCCCCCAAACCCAGAACTGTTGGGAGGAACGGTGTCTCAATTTGGCTCCCAGAAATCAGCAAACACTGGGGATCGCTAGCTAGATTGGGCCTCCTTCTCAATTTCCTTGCACCTGGTGTAGTCACTTACATTCCTGCAAACTGGCTCACTGGCAGCGTGACACCTCCGTTGTGCAATAGTGTAAATACCCGCCCACGGGGCAGGTCAACGGAGAACCAGGGCTATTTGTTTGGTCTCCTACCTCCCCACGAGCCCATATTTTAGATGAGCTTTCCATACACACACAGAAACTGCACCATCTGAAACGACTGCTCGTCATTAAACTCTGCTCCATGTGCTACTCTAAATACCAATCAACAACTAATTTCCTTGAACGAGCCAGGGACAGGCTTTTTACTCTTCCCTGCCAAAAAATAATAAGTCATGAATATTTATTTCAAGTGTAATTGATTGGAGTCATGATTTTATCCTTGCCTGCCAGGTTCTGAGCAATCAGAATAACTGCAGCTACAGCCAGGAGACGGGTTCTGGAGCAGATGCCGCTGTCCCAGGCTTTCACCCTGGAAAGAAAAAGACACAAGGACTGATGGGGTTGATATTTTTCAAATGCCAGAGAAGTTTCTAAGTCCATATTTGGGCACCTGAATAAGTGGCTGGATCTGCCGAGGTCCTTTAGAAGCAACCTCAGTGAAATCGTGGTGAGCAGCACCTTTTAAAATCAGCCTACTTCTCTCAATCCCTACATCCAGTCTCAAAGGCGCCTAAGGGAATTCGCTACTCAGCACCCAGGGGGATCTGGGCACCCAACTCCAGCCTTAAGTGCCTATTCATTTTAGGCACGTTTTGGAGTGATCGTTTCTGAAATTCCAACCCATCAGCCGAGCTGCCCCCACGGCCTTTGCATGAGACACCTTGATTCCAATCTCACCCCCCTCCTCGGAGTAAATCCAGAGTAACTTCCCTGAAGCCAACGCGGTCACAAAGTCAGTGAGAAAAGAATGTGGCCCTGTTGTCTTTATCATCATTGCTGCATCTAGCACCGAAAACCTGATCTTATCTAGACCAATAAACCCTCCCAGGAGACACCGCCCGTCCCTCCCTTTAAATCAGGGTTAAAAAAACAAGTGATCAGCAATACTGCATGGTGCCTTGCTTGGGGTGTCTGGTTTTCAACTGACTGGCAGGAGTTGGATTGTCCCAAGGACTTGCTAAAGTTCCTGGCGTGCTGCCCAAGGTCCTCATGTGATCCTCCCGAGGCAGCTGCAGGTTGTTCCCAGTGGTCTCACAGCTGGCTGTGCCCGTCTGGTTTTGAAATGGAATCCACAGATGGCCATGTTGATTTGCTCTCCTTCAGGCCAGATACTAATCTCAGTTAGGCTAGACTCATGGAATATCAGGGGTGGAAGGGACCTCAGGAGGTATCTAGTCCAACCCCCTGCTCAAAGCAGGACCAATCCCCAGACAGATTTTTTGCCCCAGATCCCTAAGTGGCCCCCTCAAGGATTGAACTCACAACCCCTGGGTTTAGCAGGCCAATGCTCAAACCACTGAGCTATCCCTCCCCCCCGGATGTCCACAGTCAGCAAAGAGTTAAGACTGTGGACATCCATAAAGAGAAAGTGGCTCGCAGAGAGAGAGGTATTTTGACAACCAATAAGAACACATCAAGAACTCATAAAATTATAGCGCCAGCGAACATGGAGCGTCCTGTAAGGTACATTTGAAACCCTATCGACTATACCGTGCTGGATGATGTCGGCCATGGAGTAAAGGTGAGAATCCATGTACATTTTGAAGACTTATTTGAACTGAATGCGGTGGGAATTTTAGTTGAGATTAAAATACTTCGTGCTTGGTGCTGCTGTGAGGAGTGGGGGGTTGATACAAACGTACCCAGGAGCAGCACAGGCACAAAGTGAGATTTTTATGTTGAGCTCTTGGGCAATTTCTGCTTATAAACGTGTGACTGCCTGAAGTAACCACAAACCAGGAAACAATGGCTCATGATTCTGATGGGTATTTCATAACAATGCAATTGCACTAATGACTCCCTCCAGGAGGGGTCAGTGGGGTGACTCCGGCTTTGCACCGGGGTAACTGAGATCAGCCTCCAGCCCTTTACCAAGCTGCCATGTGAGCCGTGAATGATATTTTCAGTTCCTCTCTGAACAATGGTTGTTCGGCTCAGCAGGGTCTGGATGAGGTGTGGAACCAGCCCATCTTTTCTGGAAGAAATGAGGACGCTTTCTGTCAGACGCACTCGGGAGCTAGAACTGAGCCAGCACCCTGTTGCAGGCAGATCGTCCTTTGTGCAAAGCCGAACTGAATGCAGAGAGAGTGGCTCTGGCTGTGGCTCTAGGCTGGGACCCAGAATAGCTGGGTTCCCTTCCTGGTTCTGCCCGCGTGACTTTGGCCAAGTCTCTTTGTCTCAGCTTCCCTGCTTGGAACTGGGGATAATAATCCGTCCTTTCCTCCCACGCTTTGTCTGTCCTGGCTAGTTAGATCACAAACTCCTCAGGGCAGGAACTCTTACCATGGATCTGTATAGGGCCGGGCACACCGGGACCCTGTTCCCAATCGGGGCCTCTCCACCCAGCTCTAATACAAACAATAATGACTGAAACTTTGACATGTGCTGAAAATGCCACCTGGGGCGCTGTCCCATTCCACAATCGACAGCCAGGGGAGGGAGACGTCAGTTCTGCTGGATTTCAGACCCACTTGAAAAGCTTAGGGTGAGAAGCTTGGCCATGTGGGTCCCAATCAGCTCTCACCAAACGCAAGCGACCAGCTGCTGCTTTTAAAAATCCCGGGCAGGCTCCACAGCGGGAGGAATTCGCCAGCGCTCTGGGGGTGTCAACGTTGCTATGCTGGTGGTTTGCACTGATTGGTCCATTTCCCCGGCTGCCCTTGCAACCAGATGGAAATGATTTGCATCCACGTCACAGAACAGAATCATAGACATGCCGGGCTGGAAGGGACCTCAAGACGTCATCAAATCCGGCCCCCTGCGCTGAGGCAGGACCAAGGAAACCTAGACCATCCCTGATGGGTGTTTGTCCAACCTGGGCTTAAAATCCTCCCATGAGGGCGATTCCACAACCTCCCTAACGCTTAACTAGCCTTCTACCTAGAAAGATTTTCCTAATAGCTAACCTAAATCTCTCTTGCTGCAAAATAAACCAATTACTTCTTGTCCTGCTCTCGGTGGCCATAGAGAACAATTGTTCCCTGCCCTCACCATAATCGGGATGTCCTTTCCCATTTGTCAGTGGGATATTGTGATGGTTAAAGTATAACAGGGTTCAAACAAGACCTCCATTGATGGCTACTAGCCAAGGGGGGGTGACCCTAAACCTCTGACTGCCCGAAATCAGGAGGGGAACTCAGGGGTGGATTGCTCCAGAATTGCCCTGTTCTGTGCATTCCCCAGGAAGCTCTGGTACCGGCCGCTCTAGGAAACAGGAAACTGGGCTAGATAGAGCACGGGTCTGACCCAGTACAGCAGCTCTTATGTGCTTATGAGTCAGAAATTCCCTTTCCCTTGGAAACCAAAGTCAAAATTGAAGCAAATAAGTCTGAGAACCTGGAAAACCCCTCAGCTCTATTCTTTATAAAAGTGCCAGTGTTTTTCCATTCCATGAGTTCTTCTGGGCCCAGGATTTATCTGCTAGCCCGGCCATAGGACAGTTTTATGAATGGCAGGGTGTGCCAGCATCCTGTGCACTCGGCGATGGGGACATAGCGTGATGTGCTGTGGAGAAGGCTCATGTGGAGGAGCCGGTGGCTGTGAGAGAGGAGCAGAGACAGAGAGGGAGAGACGTGGTTACAAGAAGAGACGTTAAGGTGGAGCTGCAGTCAGAAAAGTGGCTCTAAAACAGGCCCCGTCTTAACCAGCAGGGACTTTTGTGATGTGTAAATGAAATAAATATAACAGTCAAGACGATGTGCCTTCCTGCCACACACACACCACACCCCCTTGCACACTCACGGTGTGCACCGTCCCCTGGCACGCCCCTCGCACACTCACGCTGTGCACCACTACACCGCACATACTCACCCCGTGCAGCCTGGCCCAGCACAGCCCCTTGCACACTCATGCTATGCACCATCGCACAGCACAACCTCCTGACACACATCTACACGCTGCAGAAACACATCTACAATCCTCCCACCCTCAGTCCTCTCATTCTCGCACCTTCTCACATGCACACTCCAAACCCTCACACAGCGCGCCCTTGCACACTCGCAAGCCCCCCCCCAAACATCCTCCACCGCACGCTCTCCCCTTGCACACCACACACACACATACATGTAACCAGTAAGAGAATCAGCCCTGCCACCACCCCCAGGCACCTATAAATACTCACGGCTCATAACCTGTGCTTTGCCGGCAGGTGCTTCCCACACAATGGAGCACGTCTGTGCCTCGTGTCTGTGCTGGACGCACACGCCCAGCCCGGCAGCCTTGTCGTCACAGCCCCCCCCCTTCCCCCAGCTGCTCACACTCCTGCCACGCTGCTGGGAAGCGCTGGGGAGTGAGCTGCTGCCTGTAGCTACCCGTGGAGTCCATGTGCTCGTTTGTCCCTTTTGGCACATGGCAGCAAGCATGGCCGGCCACGTGACCCCAGCACCCCCTCCCCCAGGGTGGGAGACCTGGCTCAGAGCGAAGGGCTCAGGTGGATGGGGGGGGGAGGGGGGGAGATGACACTCTCTGTCTCCATGGCAAGAGGTAGTTGGTACATGCAGCTGCTGCCAATCCCCTCTCCAGCCAACCAGGCCCAGGAGCCCTCTGGCCTGGAATCCCATCTCCAAAGCTCTCCTCCCCATAATGCCCCTAATTCTGCAGCTCTATACGCTGATGGGTGGGGGGTGGTTCCTTCCTGAGCCCTGCCCGCCCCCATCTCACACCCTGATTGGTGAGCACCGAGAGCCCACAGCTGCAAACATCCTGGCCCCCCGCCAAGGACCCCTCTTCTCTAGGGCTGTTTGCCTGGCTCAACCCCTGCGGCAGCGAGTTCCACAGGTGAAAGCGACAGCACGGGGCTGAAAGTCACGATCCACCTGGGGTCAAGATGGGGGCAGCCTGCTGGGAGCGGCTTGTTTCTTTCCTGCGCCCCGCTTGGCTGGGGGGTGCCGAGTGGCCAGGTGGCCTTTCGCTCTGGGTTGTGGGGTGGCAGACACAAAATCTGTTTCTGCCAAACTCCTCTCCCTAAATGGGCCGGGCCTGATCTCCCAGCCCGAGGTCACTGTCAGCAAGGCTGAGCTGGTGCCCGCGGGGTCTGGCTGCCAGGAGCCGCGCTGAGCTGGTGAATAGGAATAGGATCCGTGCGGGGTCTGGCTGGCCTGTGACTCGTCCTCGGCAGGACGGCCACAGCAGCTGCTCATCCTTTGTGCTCGTCTCAGCGCTGAGCCGGGCAGCCAGGGTCAGACACCCAGGTGGAGACGTTCCCTGATGCCAGGATCTGCAGACAGGTAACACGTGTCCATCCAGGAATGGATGGCCAGCCACACGCAAGAGCAGACACAACACACACAGCTGCACCCTTACCCACAAACAACACATACGCCCATACACACAGACAACACTCACGCCCACCTGAGCACGCACACACGTGCGCGAGGGGGCACGCAACACATACATCTGCCTCCACCCGTGTGCACCCCACACTCAGCTGCCCACCCAACGCGTACACAGCCCTGAGTACACGGAACACACACGCGTGCCTACCCAGCAAGTGCCCACACCAACCGTGCACGCAAGTGTGCACGCTCACCCACCCACCCACCCACGTGCATGCAGGTACACACTGCCTGCCCCCCAGCTCCAGGGATTAAGAACAAGAATGAAGCAGCCACAGCACAGCCGGTTGCCTAGAAAATCTGGGCAGGGGTCAAGAGGAGGGCAGGGGAGAAGGGGGGCTTCCCCCACATGCCCCACACATCACCTGGCCCTGCACACACCGCAGCTGGGACCGACACATGCCCGGCACAGTGGGGTCACTCAGGCAGCACCAGCTGCCACTCACCCAGACACGCGTGCTGCTAATCAGCCCCTGCAGCTGGACCAAAGCCACGTGAATGGCCCCGGGGCTGGATCCACAGCTGGGGTCAGCCAGCCTCGCTCCGGTCCCCCAGATGTTCCCAGCTGCTGGCGCCGAAGTCCCCTCTGTTAATCTCCCAGGGCCACTGGCTCGAAGGTGTTTGCTGCTCTGGGCAAGCCAGGAAATAGGCGCATCTCCCCCCGGTGCATCCACGCAGGGAGCTGACAGGTTCCAGGACTCCCCTTCCCTCGCCAAGCCCCACCTGCAGCTAGAGCGGAGCCAGCCCTGGGCTGCCCCCCTGGCAGAGCTGGGCAAGGGCTGCCCTGTCTCCTGCCAGCCAGGCACGTTCACGCCGGTTCTGCCTGCACCGTGGCGGGCAAAGCTCAGGGGCTCCTGCAGGCGGGATCTCCTGGAGGCGAGGAAGGTTTCTGGGGGTCACTAGTTTCAGGCACTGCAGTGATCAGCGATAGCGAGAAAGGTGGGGGCTGGAGAGAGGGTGGGGTGTATATGGAGAGGTAAATGGGGGGGCTGGACAGGGCTAGAGGGAGGGGTGACGTGCTCCTGACCCGGAGAGGACGTGGCTGGAGCAGGGGGTGCCTCGGTAATTACCCGGAGAGGACGTGGCTGGAGCAGGGGGTGTCTCTCAGTAATTACCCCCCTCCCCCAGCTTTGCTATAGCAGCAGCTGCCTCCAGCCCCATCTGGCCGCCCAGACCAAGCCCTGCAGCCTCCCACAGGGAAACCAGGTGAATGGAAACACTGTCGCCCTGGCAACCAGGTAGGAGCCCCAGATGTCACCTGAGCGCCCCACCCAGGAAGCACCAGGGGAGCAGGCCCCAGGCAGGGCTGGTGGGAGCCAGGCCGAGGCCTGGGAAGAGCTAAGGGCTTGGGGGGATCAGAGTCTGTCGCAGCCCCCCAAGCCTGTGGAAGCAGCTCCCCAGAGCTGCCTCCTCACAGGAGCTGGGCTCTGGCTCCAGCTGGCACCTCCCAGGGAGGGCTGAGTGCCTCCTGCCGGCTCTCCCGCGGCCAAAGTCCCCTGCTCACGTGGTCCCCACCTGGCTGTTGATGGCAGCTGCATGCGCTGACGTCCCAGTGTCCACGGATACAGGGGCACAGTGCAGCCTGCCTGCACCCACCACTCCCCCGCCCCCCCTCTGCACCCAACGCTGGGCCCTCGCCACGGGGCCACGCTGCACCCCTGGCATCTTGGGGAACCTCTGGCTGACATCAGACACACACACTTCCTGCAGCCCCAGAAACAGGCCAGCTGCAAACTGCGTCCCCAGCCCCGTCTCTGGGCTCAGGCTGCTGCCTCTCTGCAGCTCCCGGGCCGAGTTTGCTGCAGGATAAATCCCGATCAGCTTAAAGACAAACACTGCGCTGGCCAAGCCGGAGTGCGGCTGGCCTGTGGCAGTGAGCATGGAGCTGGCAGGCTGCCCTGGGCCGACACAGAACGTTCTCTGACTGCAGCCGGAGGGAACGGAGAACAACAGGATGGGGAGGCTGGGCCTTCAAAACAAGCCGAGCGGAGAGGGAAATCGGATCCGCCTGGGGCGTGCAAGTAGAGGCGGTTTCGGTGGGTCTCTGCCTGCCTGCGGCTCGTATTAACTAGATGATACAGCCCTACGAACACAGCTCGAGCCAAGCCCTTCGCTTGGTCCACCATCAGATCTGCCCCATTGCACAGCAGGGGAAGGCCCTTCCGATACCACGGCGAGCCGGGCAGTACCCAAACCTACACAGAAGAGAACTGCACAGAGAGCAAAGGGGAGGCCAACACTGGAGGCTTTTTGAGTCCCTCAGTTCTGGGGGTCCCACCTCAAGACACCTTGAAGAGGGGCACCTCTGAAAACCAGGCCCCTTTCAGATGTCTCAAGTTGCACCCCCAAAATCAGCACCCACTTTCTGTCACCTTATCTTGCCGTGACAGTCTGTGAGCTGCCACCATGCTGGGTCAGCAGGTGGCAGCAACCAACCACAGTTCCATCCCGGTGAAATGCCCTACCCGGGCACGCAGCCCCCCACTGCAGAGGATGGCGCTGTCGGGGGGGGTGGTGGTCGGGACCGACACGGGGAGACGCGTGGCAAACTAACAATGCATGGAAACAACAGGAGGTTTTAACTGGAACACGGCCCGGAGCCTTCACCGCTTAACAGATCTGGGGCTTGAAGACTCAGAGATGCACAGATCCCAGGGTTAGGAGGGACCAGCATGATCAGCTAGTCTGACCTCCTGCACATCGCAGGGCACAGAACCTCGCCCGCCCACACCTGGAACCGCCCCCAAATAATTCCCGTTGGAACCAGAGCAGATCTTTTAGGAAAACAGCCAGTCTGGATTTTAAACCGGCCAGCGATGGAGAACCCATCACGACGCTTCACGAATTGCTCTGATGGCTACGCTCCCGGTGCGAGATGCACGTCTTATGTCCAGTCCGACTCTATCCAGCTTCACCTGACAGCCATGTAACCTTGCTACACCATCGTGTGCTGGGGGGAAAGCCCATTAGCAAAGGTTTGTTCCCTGGGTTGGTACTCGCAGACTGTGGTCAAGGCACCCCTTAGCCACGCGAAGGAGGCTTGTCATGCTCGGGGCGGGGGGAGCGTTTCGATAGCTATCGCCTGAGAGTCTCAGCTCGGACCTTTGTAGCCCACCCAGTGGCAGAGAAAAGCTCAAACACGTGGCCCCTGCAGGCTCCCAGACCAGGAGCCAAACGAAAAGGATCTCGTGAGTTGTTAAGTCAATCTCATGATTTGGAGGGGGTGGGGGGCGATTCCAGATTTGGGGACGCTTGGAGACGGCAGTACTCTGTGTCTGTCCAGCGCCTAGCGGCCTGGCTCAGGAAAGTCACTTCGAAGTGCCACGATCCCGCAAGGAAAGCGGAGGAAGAATGCTAACGAGGAGCATGGCTCATCAGCAGGGGTAGCCATCCCCGAGCCAGGACTGAGGGTGACTCCCCCCCTACGCCCACTACAGCCCGGCCTACCAGCGGGGCGGTCTGCAGGGCCGGGGATGGCCAGCGTGAGTCCCTCGGGACCTGCTGTTAGCTCCGATCTTTGCAACCTCCTTATTCACATGACTCAAAACGCTACAGCGTTCAGCGAGGGTCACTGACCATCACCCAGGATCTCACCGCCTCAGCTTCCCCGGGGGCGGCAGTAATTACCCCGGGGGCGGCAGTGGGAAAAAGCAAGCGGGAAAAATCGAGACGGGGGTGGGGGAGTAATAGGCGCCTATATAAGACAAAGCCCCAAATATCGGGACTGTCCCTATAAAATCGGGACTTCTGGTCACCCTATACCCCACCGAGGGAGGGGCTGATTAGTCAATGTCTGTAAGGCACTTTCAGAATAAAAGCCCCTTGTAAGGGCTACTACATGTGCTTAACGTATTGTTATAATTGCTGCAATAGGGTTACTACGGAGTCTGGATCTATCACCGTGTTTAGCTGCCTTATCTATCCACCCCCATACACTTCCCACTGTCTATCCATCCAGCCCCATACGCACCCCTCTATCCATCCATCACCCCATACGCGCCCATCTATCCCCATATGCACCCCTCTATCTATCCCTATACACACCCCTCTATCCATCCATCACCCCATACGTGCCCATCTATCCCCATATACACCCCTCTGTCTAGGCAGCCATCCTCAGATCTCCATATACACCCACCTATGTATCTATCCCGTGCACACCCTTTGTCTACCCATCCATCCATTGATCTCCATACGCACCCCTCAATCTATCCCTCCACACCCATCCATCCCCCTCCACACCCTGCTATCCCTCTGCCATACCTCTAGAGTTCCCACCCCAGCTGTCTCTCGGGCCCAGAGCCGCCTAGGGATTTGGGTGCCTCCCCAGCCTGGGGGATCTGGGCCGATGCCCAGGGGACTCCCACTGAGATCAAGGGAGGGGTTTTTTGGAGTGCAACTCCCCAGAGCTGTTTGCACTACAGGCCACAAGCCGATCCGCCAGCCTGCTCTGCACGCCGTGCCCGCTAGGTGGCGGCCTTGCCCGCCGCCAGCTCCCTCCGCCGGCTGGTTCGGCATTGCCGGGCGGTAAAGTCACCGGCCCGGCTGGTTGGCTCCGCGCCCGGCAGCTACCGGCCGGGTTTGCAATGACAACACCCAGCCAGCCCCGAGCGCCCCAGGCAGGAAGGGTCAGAGGTGGGAGAAACTCGCCCCTCTGCAGCCTGAGCCCCAGGCCCCCAGCGCTACATACACGTCATTCAGTGCAACCCCCGGGCGGACCTCGGAGCCCACCTGGCCTGGGCCTGCAACTCCAGATTGACCAGCCGGGCGGCAAGTCCTGGGGTGTTTTGCAAATCCAGCTGGGGCTAATCCCCCCCCGTTAGCCTCGAGCCTATTGCAACACGCGCTGTTTTGCACCGGGGACTTTCTACCTCTGCAAAAGTTCAGGCTCCAGGCTTGACCTCCCACCTGCTTTGCAGAGCGGAATGTTATGCGAACCTCGCAACCCCCCCCCCCCGAGCTCGCTTTGGGAAATGCATGGAAAACAAAGCCCCCTGGCAGCTCCGCTGCTCGGGAGAGCACACGGGGTCTTGTTTGAGTGCCCGGGTTTGTTTCTCTGCCTGAAATAAATCTGGCCACCCAAGCGGCGCCCTGCAGCGGCAGCGCCAACACCGTCTGTGTGCACAGCCCCGCACCGGGGCTCTGAGCCGCCTGGCAGAGAAGGGGACAACCTAGACCCGGTCCCAGCCGAGGAAACATGATGCACGCTGCAGGGGTTGTTGTGAAACGAGTCACAACGTCTCTGCGAGCTGCAGAAACCATGACTGGCCCGAAAACCTCATGATTAACTCATCCTTTCCCCTCTGCCGCCTACACAGCACACAGCTGGGTGCTCTTCGTTTTCTGCCTACGAGGTGGAACGGGTCTCGCCCTGTTCACATGGGGGGGAGAGGGGCGGCAAAGGGCCCTTGCAGAGCAGGGGATTCACTAGACAAGTTTGCTGTTTGCAGCCCCAGAGCTCAAGTCCTAGGAATATAGACACCCCCCCCCCACACACACACACACACACACCACCACCACACACAGCTCCAGCAGCTCGGAATTTGCTCCGGAGTGGAAGAGAATAACTATTCTCCCTTTCAAGTATCAGAGGGGTAGCCGTGTTAGTCTGGATCTGTAAAAGCAAAGAATCCTGTGGCACCTTATAGACTAACAGACGTTTTGCAGCATGAGCTTTCGTGGGTGAATCCCCACTTCTTCGGATGCAAGTAGTTTTTCCACTACTTACATCCGAAGAAGTGGGGATTCACCCACGAAAGCTCATGCTGCAAAACGTCTGTTAGTCTATAAGGTGCCACAGGATTCTTTGCTGCTTTTATTCTCCCTTTGCATAACGTCCCTGCTTTTCCTTTGCAAAATGCATCCTCGCCTGGATGTGATTTTTGTCCCGGAACAGCTGCAGACCAAGCCCGGGGAAGGATGGCGGGGGGGGAAAGGTTTCCTGGGACAGCGGGAGGGGTGGGGGGATTTCCATGGCCATGCGTTTTAATTCAAACTCTTGGGATATTTATTTCCTCTAAAAATAGCGCATCCAAATTCTCCAGCCAGGGATCTCGCCTAGGTTTGTTTTCCCCTGGACAAACCTGCCCCCTCGGCTGCCAGCCCAGAGCTGTGTGGAAATCCCATGCCTCTGCCCAGCACAGGAACAAAAACTGCTGGGAAATTTCAATCGAAACTCTCTCGTGTTGTGTATTTTTTTTTAAGCAAATCCACCCCCTTGCAAAACTTCCCCGCCCCACGTGGGGGCCACTTGCTGGTTTCCCCAGAGCGAGAACCAATCAGCTGGCACCGGGTTTTTTTCCTTTGTGACCGAGGAACCAATAGGAAAGGAGAGGCCACGCCCCCTGCTGCAAGGCGATAAAAGGCGCCTTCAGCGGTTGCTGCTTCTGAGACTGTTTGGCGGAGCCGGGGTGGTTGATTCGGAGTGGCACCGGATTGACTGGCAGGTGGCGTTTCTGACATCGCGCGGAGATTAGCGCCGAGAGGAGCGAGCCTGGTTCCTCCAGTGGATTATTGCTCGGCTCCTGCCTTCTGGGTTGCGGCTGCCGGGGAGCCTCGGCTCAGGGGGTTGCTGCTTCTCCCTCCCGACTTCAAGCCATTGTGGATTATAATTGCAACATGACCCTGGAAGAGCTGGTGGCTTGTGACAACGCTGCCCCAAAGTAAGTGTCTCCCTCCTGTGCGGAGCCGCAGCAGCCTTGGCATGCGGCTCCCCGAGCCGCCCTCTATGTCCCCGAGCCGCCCTCTCGGTCCCCGAGCCGCCCGGTCCTAATGTGGTTCTCCCCCCTCTCTCCCCCCCAGGATGCAGACGGTGAGCGAAGCGCTGGAACAGCTGCTGGCGGCTGCTCAGAGGCAGGACTGTCTGACCGTCGGCGTCTATGAGTCGGCCAAGCTCATGAATGTGTAAGTAGCTCTGGCCCTCAGCTGACGTGGCTGGTGGAAAAGGGTGCGGGGGGGGGGTTGTGCCCAGCTCCCTTAGAGCTGTTGGAGCTGGTGCTGTGGTGGGGATCTGTGTGTGAACGGTGCAAGAGATGCAAGCTCTGGCATTGGCTGTTGCTTGCTCAGGAGCAGCCGTGGGGGGGTGGATGGCTGAGACTCAGTTCCTTAGATGGACAGTCAATTTGCGGGGTCTGGCTTCCCCCTGATCCTGACCCGCCTGGTGCTTCCCCCTGATCCTGACCCGCCTGGTGCTTCCCCCTGATCCTGACCCGCCTGGTGCTTCCCCCTTGCCTGCAGGGATCCAGACAGCGTGGTGCTTTGCCTCCTCGCCATTGATGAAGAGGATGAGGGTGACATCGCCTTGCAAATCCACTTCACCCTCATCCAGGCTTTCTGCTGCGACAATGACATCAACATCCTGCGGGTGTCTGGCATGCAGCGGCTGGCCAAGGTCCTCGGGGAGAGCTCGGAGGACAACAGCGAACCCCGGGACCTGCACTGCATCTTAGTGACGGTGAGTCCCCTGTGGTGGGCTGGGTGCCAGGGGTTGCCGAGCGGGGAGGGAGCCCATCACCTGGGAGCCAATCGCACACCCTGTAGGGGAGAGCGTGTATTGTGCACTGGTGCTGATGCTGGGCTAAAATTGGCAGCCCTGTGACCTGGGGCCGAGCCAAGCTGCTTCAGTGCTGTGTGTGTTACCGAATAGCCAATGGTGTGGGTCACCGCTCAAGTATGTCTGGTGAATGGGCTGGGGTGACGTCCAGCAGGTTTGTGTGTGTTGCTAACGGTTGGATCTGTGTGTTCTCTCCCACCAGAATCCCCACACCGATTCCTGGAAGAGCCAAGGTTTGGAGGAAGTGGCCAGTTACTGTGAGGAAAGCCGCTGCAATAACCAGTGGGTCCCTTACGTCCCGCTGCTGGAGCGTTGAGCCGGGCGCCGCCTTCTCGTTTTGTGCTGAATTCCTGTTTTTTTTTAACCAAAAAAAAACAACATTTAAAAAAATAAAAAACCACCCCATCAAAATCAAAACTAAGGAGTAACGGAGAGAGAGCCTGGGCCGGCAGCGACGGTGTGCGTGGAAAGGGAGGTGCGCCAGGGGACTGGCGATGGCAAAGGGGCTGTGACTGCGTGGAGACCGTTAAAGGAGCAGCTCGCTGGAGCAGGCTGGCAGGAGATGTGCTTGGGGGAATGACTGAATCCAGGCGACTGACTCCTCGGATGTGAGGAGCGCTTGAATCCTGTACGCAAGGCACGACGTGTTTCTCTGACTGCGAGGGGCGTGGATGCCACTGATCCATGGCAAGGGACTGGATTTCCCTCTGCTCCCTTTCTCTGCAGCGGGAGCGGGCATGGCCACATTTAGCCAAGGACTTAATGTGGCAGGGTGGGGAAGAGACTGGATTTTTATTTTATTTTTTTTGCATCTGCTTTGTGTTGTGGATGGAAGATGAGGACTGAAAAGGACAGTTGCAAATGAACTCTTTATTTTTTCAATGGACAGAATGTCTTATATTTATAAACTCAAGATTGCAATTTTTTTCTTTGCACTCAAGCCACTAAAAGAGTCTGTCTATATATTCTTGTACGATGAACTTGCAATAAATTTCTGAAATCTAAATATCACTTCCTCTTGCATTCTCTCTTCCCCCCCCCCTCCAGCTGTAACATTTCCCGGCTCCTGCATGTTGCATCAGAGCAGCATGTCCTGTACTCTGTGAGCGGATCAGGATGTAGCTGTGTTCTTAAACCAGCTTCCAGGAGCCAGCCCTGTTCTCGCTCTTTGCAAAACACTGCGGCTTTCTGGCTCTGAGGCGCCACCACTTCTCTAAATTGACAGAGGCTTAAACAAGCAGCAATTAAGGGCTGGCCTGTTGCAAAATGCCATGTGAGCGCCTGGCTGGTGCAGCCTCCTGCCTAGTCTGCAGCGAAACAGGATTTTGTCTGGTTTCAGGGTGTGGAGGAAGGAGCACGGGCCAAGTTCGGAGAGTCGGGGCTAACGAGAAGTGCTAATTAGGTCCTTAAATTGACACTCTCAAAGCCTCCTTTTCTCCCCTGCGTGCAGATTGGGAGGGGAAAATACACTTCTCTCCTCCTTTGAGCCTTGTGGGCAGAAAAACCACCCCCCCCCCTCCCCATGGCTCTTCTGCAGGGTGGGGGCACTAGGTGTCCTCTGCTAAACCAGCCCCTGCCTGTGCAGCATAAACAGGAACCTAGACACGGGGTTTTTTTTTTTAGATGCCAGGTATTTAAAAGGGCACCAGCCCCAATTGTCGGCTACGGGCAGCAGTGACTGGCTAGCAAAAGTAGCCTTTAATTTAAACAAGCCATGCACGCAGGCTCAGCTAATGGGAGATCTTGCCTAACATCACCTGCTGTGCCAGTGTAATGGGGGGGGGGGCTGTCCCACCCTCTCAAGATCACGCTCTACTGCTTTCAATCTATTCCACTGCTGGTGTCCCCATTTTGCAGGGAGGGAAACTGAGGCACAGAGGGGGGAAAGGGGCTTACCCTAGCCTTGCTGTGTGACCTTGGGCAAGTGGAGCCTGGGTCTCCTGAGCCTCACGCCGGCTCCTCCTGACAGGCTGAGGTATTGGGTCAGGAGGAAATACAGGCGTGACCTGCCCCATGGTTTGGGGCTTGTTTGACCCAGGGGTTAATGGGGTGGAGGGGACAATAGGGTTGGCTGCCCGGCAGCATCCGCCTTTCTCCACTGCTGCGGCTAGGCCCCTCGGCTGCCAGTCTGCGATGGTTTACACTTCCAAGCCCACCGGGCCTGCGTCTTTCCATGGGCGTAGGGAGCCCATGGGCTAGGCCCATGCCCTGGACACTCAGAAACACACACACACACACCCCCCACGCTGAGAGCTGCCTTCAGTTCCCGTGTCCCATCTCATCCTGCAGTGAAGCCGACCCTCGGCACAGCTATCGCTTTCAATTCTGGAGTGTGACCTGCCCGGAGAAAGCAAAATCCAGGCTGAACAGCTGCTTTCCTGTGGTCAGGGCTCCCCGTGACACCCCTGGGGCAGGGAGTCAGGCTTGAGGGGAAACCCTGGTGCTTCTGCAGGGAACAAAGTGTTTGTGAAGAGCTAAGACAAGAGGAGGGTTTCTAGGAAGCGGACATGAGAGAATCTAATGGAGTCAGGGTTCCTCTGCACAAAAATACTCCTGCCCCCCCCCCCTCGCAACCTGCAAGATTTGCAAGCCCCCCCCCACGTCCTTGCAGCTTTGTGCCAGAGCTTGAAAATCCAGAATTGCAACTGAGTGGGACCCGCAAGAAACAAACATGAAACTGACAAATCTCCCCAAACTAGAAGAACCTAAATAAATAATATGGAAGAAAGTGGGGGGGGGGGGGGCTGTTTGGGGAAAAAAGGGGGGTAGGTGTATTAAATGCACATGCAGTTGCACAGGTAGATGGGGGGGGTCATTGCACTCGCACGCACACACACACACATAGCCTTTTACACATGCAGCAATGGCGGCAAGGGCACATGATGCACCTGTTTGCAGCCTGAGGGTGCGCCCGTCCCGTAGGTGTGCAGTTCCGTGTGTGCTAGCCCATGCGTGTTCCCGTGGGCGTGCAGCTCCGTGTGTGCTAGCCCATGCGTGTTCCCGTGGGTGTGCAGCTCCGTGTGTGCTAGCCCATGCGTGTTCCCATGGGTGTGTGTGCGTGTGGGTGTCCATGGGCATGCAGTCGCCACTGCCCCTGACTCCTGTTGTTAAGGCCCCAGTATGTACTCCCTGCTCCACCCCCTCGCCGGCGGCTGGGGGGTTGGGAATGGGCAATGGAGCCTTGCTCCCCCCTTCGCCTGCTGGTTAGACTCCAGCCAGGGGGACTCCAAGGGGTGACCTCCCAAGCTGTCACCAACTCCCCGCCCCCCAGAGAGCTGCCCGTGTCCCCGGCTGGGCAGCCCCCGGCTCGTGGGCGTGGGGAACGAGGGGGTGGCGTGGTGGGCGCTGCCGGGGATTTCGCTGCCATACAGGAAGCTGCCCTTTGAGCACAACTCCCCCAGGCTGTGTGGGCAGGGGGTGGTTCTGAGCCCTGCCAGGAGCAGGCTGCCTCACCCTCCCTGAGCCAGGGAACGCCCCCCAGCTCCGGGCAGACCTGCTGGCTGCTCGGCACCCACATGCCCACACTGTGCGCTTCGGGGGGGCTTCTCCCAGCCACATGGGCTCAGCAGAAATCCCCTGCGCCGCCTCCAGCCGGAGGGACTCGGCGCCCAGTGTCTCCATGATGAAGTCACCACAACCACCAACCACACAGGAGGCAGCTGAGCAGCGAGTGATGCTCCCAGCCCGGAGGGGCGGAGAGGAGAGGGAGGCTGACACCATCTGATCCCCAGGGGCCAGGTGAGGGAGGGATGGAGGAGAGGGGGATACGACACCCTCCATTACAAGAGACACATCCCCACCGCCTTATGCCCTCCCTGGGTACCTGCCCCCCGACCCCACGGCAGCCAACAGGAATCGTTCCACCCTGGATCAGGCCCCCTAAGGGAAGCAGCCACTCAGGAGCCGCGCCCACCTCTTCCTGCCCTGCTCTGAGGCTTGTTGGAAACAGGGCAGCGAGGTGTGTGCTCGCTCGCAGGCCGAGGGGGGCGGGGGGTACAGAGGAATGGGCGTATGGGGCACGGCTTTGCCCTTCTGTGTTGCGGGATGGGGAGCTGAGCCCTGGAGACAGAGCCCCCCCTCCTGGCCCTATGGTGGGCAGGGGGCTGCCACGCAGGGCTGAGAGCCACCGGCATAGAGCAGGCTATGAGGGACATCAGCCTGTGCTGCACCCATTCTGGGCCTAAAGAGAGGGTTTGGGGGGGAGGGGAGAGCATGTCTAGTGGTCAGAGCAGAGGGGCCTGGGAGTCAGGACTCCTGGGCTCCAGTCTCAGCTCTGCCACTGACTCACTTGGGGACGTCCCAGCCCTGCTCCGTGCCTCAGTTTCCCCATCGCTGAAATGGACGTGATAACCCTACCTCCCCCACACACCCTCCCTTCCTGGGGAAGGAGCAAAGGCTACACGGTGCTCTGAGAGCCTCAGTCACAAGATGCTGGCGGCCTGTGCAGTGTAGCTATTTAATGACTCAGGCACCAGGGCTGCCGGTTTCCCCAGAACAAACTGCATGGCCAAGGCTGGGCTGGAAGTGTTCAGGAAGAGGGGAGAGCTGGGGATTCCCCTGGGAGAAGCCACAGGGAGAGGATGACACGCAAGGCCGTGAAGCATTCTGCGCCTGACCTGGCAGCAGCTGCCGAACAGGTGGCAAGGGCTATGCAAATCGAGCCAGGTGGCCAAACAAGCCAATAAGGAAGTGATGCAGCTGATTCTGGCTTAGCGCTCACCCAGGAGCCCCTTCTAGGGTCGAGCCCCACTCTTTCTGTTCAGCCCCTAAATCCTCACTCCCACGTGTAACTCGGTTTGGTGGGTCTCAGCCTATCCCCCATGGCTGACACATGCCCACAGCATCTGGCCTGATTAGCCAGCTCCCCCTGGGCCTATCCTGGGAGCAGGGTCAGGAGTGAGGTGCAGCGGGAAGCCCAGGGTGGGGCCTAGGATAGCAGCTCAGAAGCTAGGTCTCTGGGGAGGCCCAGGGGCCACATCTGCTAGTGCTGCTCTCTCATGCTCCTAGCCCTGCTACAGGCAGGGTCAGCGTCTACTCCAGGGGTGTCCTTGCCCCCAGGGCTCCCGGTCTCCTTTGGAGCAGGGCACAGGGCGGCCGGCTTGTCACATACCACCTCAGAGAGCCCTGATGGACTGAGATGGGCTGGTGAGAGCAGACTCTAGTGTGCAGAGGCACGAGCCTAGGGGTGCACACATTTTCCCGTGCACCTCCACCTGCAGGCTCCCCTTGCACATGCACAGAACATGCACGTGCATCCCCAGCGTGTGCACAGGCATCGGGGGCTGGAAACACCTGAGCGGGTTGCATGCACGAGTGTGTGTGTCGGCTTCTGCACTCGCCCCCAGGGCTGTCCCCTCCTGCAGGGGGGCAGCAGTGAACCAATGCCGCGGCCATTCCCGGGGGCGGGGGGATTGGCAGCTTGGATGACATGAGTTTGGTTGGGTCTCAGCCCAAGTCCACGTCATTGACCCTTGTCACCACTTTGGCAGCCTTGGCAGAGAACCCGAGGACTGACTGGGCCATGGGGGCACAAGTCCCCTGTCACCTCTAGTCCTTCCTGAAGGGGCAACTTTTCCCTGCTGCCGCCCACACTTACCGGGATCGCAGGTTACTGGCTGCCCATTGCCGGGGCATCAATCCACCCCCTGCGGGAAGGGATGGGTTAAATAACCGAACAAACCTGGAGACACGTCCCCTTATTTCACAGGAACAGGGGTAAGCAAAGCTTTGAAGCCATCAATGGAGCGACACTGATTTCGCCCTCTGGTGATCTGGCCCATTGACTCCAGTGGAGCTGGGCTAGTTTACACCATCTGCGGCTCTGGCCCCAAGGTCGGTTTCCAAACACCTGCCGCTGCTGTCCCTGCCTTAGGGAGCAGTCGTGCACGTAATGGAATGTTCGCATTTGCAAAGGCAGTAACACGTTGCACGAGCATCAACACTTTGCACGTTTGCGCCATGGCTCTCAGAGCAACTGACAAAGGTGCCATTAGCCTTAACTTCCAAATGGAGAAACCAAGGCACGGGGGTAGGATTTGTCCAACATCACACAGGGAGTCAGTAGGAAAGCCAGGAAGAGAACCGGCCCTGCTCCAACCTCTAGGCAACATCATCCTCCCAGCATCCGGGGGCGAACCCAGGAGTCCTGGCTCCCCATCCCCTGCTCTACCTCTGAGAGCCAGGAAAAGCACCTGGGAATCATGAATTCTAGTCCCCCTGCGCTAACTATTCACCCTCATTCTTCTACCAGAACCCAGGTGTCCTGAAGCCCACCCCTCCCCCTGTGCTAGTTATTAGACTAGGCATCTGCACTATAACGGCCCTTTGCCACTTGTCCACCTGCAGGAAACACGCAGCTTAAAAACCCTGCCCAGCTCCAGCTCTACCGTGTAGCACGCGAGATCAGCACTTCCTCCTCGTTGGTTTCACTCCTGTAGGCACAGCTTCCCCCCCCCGCGCACACACACACACACACACCTCACACTCACACCTTTCCTTCCTCGCTCAGAGTTGTTGTTACGCTGCCTTTCCAACGTCAGTGCTTCTGATGACAATAACCCTCATTAGCAAACAGCGTGACACAGTTTGGTGTGGGAGGAGGGAGAGCGGGGTCCGACAGGCGCTGACGAGGCACGTTCGTTAATGACACCCTCCCTAGCACCTTCCAGCCGAGGATCTCCAAGCACTTCCCCAATATTAACAAATGCAGCCTCCTAGCACCACTCAAGAAGTATTACACCCTTTTTTTACAGATGGGGAAACTAAGGTGCAGAGCAGTGAAGTGACTTGCACAAGGCCACGCAGAGAAGCAGAGCCAGGCATAGAACCCAGGAGTTCTGACTCCCAGTCTCCCCCTCCAACCGCCCCAGAAGTGGCTGCATTTCAGCGCTGTGGGGTGCATTTATTTTGCAAAACACTCTGGGCTCCTCACCCCAGGTGCACAGCTCCTTGGTGATGCAGGATTTCACTGAACGCCCTGAAACAGAGCCAGCTTTCTCTCTGCATCCCTCCACTGTGCCCCATGTCCCCCAGCCGGCCTGCTCTCTGCTGCACACCACTCCTTGCCTCCACCACACCCACTGCCTCTGTCACCGCCACACCAACCCCTGATGACCCGGGGCCCTGGGGATGGAAGAACATTGTGTTCCAAAGGCTGCACTAACTTGTACCTCTGCAGCTTCCAAAGGCACAGGCTGGAGCGCTGATAAGGACTCACACCCTGCAAGCTGCTGCAATCAGCTTTCGCCAAACCAGGGGGGCTAATCTAGCAGCCTGCAAAGAGCGCTGCTGGTTGGGTCTCTAGGAGCGGAGTGGAACCAGCTCCGGCTTCCCCCAGGACCTTGTTTCTGGGGTGGGGGGGTGAAGGTGGTGCTGCTAGGATAGGTCATGTGGTGCATGTCAGTACCCCCAGGGGCAGGCAGTTAGTCCCAGCTGATCGGTAAGCACCAGTTGTTAACCCTGTTTTGGGGACTGAAGTGCTGCAGCAGCTACTGGGTTCATTTCACCTCCACAGGCACGCGACGCCCTGCAGCGAGCTCTCGCTGTTCACGACGCTCCGTCTCGCCGCCTGTTGGGCTAGTATTAATGATTAGTGACGCACTGGGAAGGTGTTGGTCCTTCTTAGTTCACTGTTCAGCGCCAAAGCTGCCTCTGCCGGGTTCAAGCCAGCCGGGAGGCGTCCTGGTGGCGGGAGACTGGCACGTCCTGGGGCTGGGACGCAAGCAGCCGTGGCAGGCCATGACTTGCCAAAGGAAAAGGAATCATCTGGTGCAAAGTGGATGGGCCCCGGCACAGCGCCGTCTCCAGAGCCCCCGCCGGGTGGGACCCAGAATTTCTGGCCCAGCCCGTGACCTTAGCAAGCAGGTCGCTGGAGACGAGCGTGCGATCCTGCCTCCCAGCACAGGGCAGAGCGGGCAGCGGCTGTTTGCATGGCATTCCCGGCTGCCTGGGCACAGAGCTGAGCAGCCCCACCCCCAGAACAATAGAGAACCCCCCCCCTAGCAGAGAACAATGGAGAATCCCCCCCACCCCGTCTCCATAAAGAACAGGGGGAGCCTGCAGGGTGCTGAGCACCTTGGGAATCCGTTGCGCGGGGTCGTCCATGGTTTTGCACGTCCATGGTTGTGCTGGGCTCTGGGTGTGTCTGTGCGTGTGTGCACGGGGGGTTGCACATCTTGGCTAGCTCAAGCCCTGAGCCTCCATTGCTCCTCACTACCTCAGCTCCCCGTTCAAGCAGCAGAGACGGAGACGCTGTTTGTGCCCTGACCTGATTTAACCTGCTGGTCTGTCCCAGCTTCACCCCAGGGCTGGGCGGGGAGCAGAGGCAGCTTTGCACACACACTCGCTCACCTCTCTGCATCAGCCCCACCCGGCCACCTGCACAATACAGCCCCTCAGTGGGGAGAGGAACTGGTCTGCGGTCGCGTCAGTGGGGCCGGCCAGTGGAAAGCGCCTTCCTGGCCCTTGGGTTCAGCTCCCAGGTCCCTGAAAACTGAGGGCTGCATCCTCAGCTTGTCCTTGAGTCTGACCAGGCAGCTTGGCTTGGGCCCATCCCCTGCAGACACAAGCACATTCCACGCTGCACCTACCTGAATGTTGCTGGCTCCTGGTCCCGCTCAAAGCCTGGCCCGCCTGCCACAGGAGCGTATACACTGCGTGCAGCTGGCATTGCCCAGCCTGGGTGCTGCACAGACCCGGCCACGGCACAGCTGAGTGCCACTGCAGCTCTGCTAACCCACGGCCCAGGCCTCTGCACGCTGCCCGGACTGCCACACCCCATGGAGCTTCCCCCACCTTGTGCCTTTCAGGCCCCACCGCCCATTTTGTTCCCCTGAGCCCCTCGGCTCGGGCCTGTGCCCACCACTCAGCGGCAGGAGCTCCACGGCCAGAGAGGCCAACCCATTGGCAGTGCCCCGGAGACCGGCTCTGGGGTCCCCTCCCCTGTGCCTCGGCTCCAGCAGACGGATGCAACCCTGAGCGCCTTGTTGTGGCTGCTGCTTTTCCTGCCCTGGGACGGTTTCTCTCCCATACAAGGGGAGGAGGCTGGGGCTGGGTCAGATACATAGATAGCGGCCGGGTGATTCGTCTGGGACAGGACGCAGCATTATCAGCTCTGCCAAGCCCGAGGCAACGGTCTGGGGCCTGGCCTGGATGTCCCGAGTTGCCACGGGAGGTGGAGGAACCCCGAGGAGGTCACAGAGCCCGGGGGATGCTGCCTTGGCTCTCACCCTGCCCCAGAGCCACCTGGACGGGACTTCGTCTCCTGCTCTAACCCCTAGACCCTACTGTCCTCCCAGAACTGGGGACAGAACCCAGGAGGCCTGACTCCCAGCCCCTCGCTCTCCCCACCAGATGAGTTTAGGGCTCTCGCAGGTTTCACTTTATTTACCCCATTGTTACAGGCGTTCTGGGGGCTCCCTGGGCTCCGTAGAATTGCCCCCTCTGTCCCCCCACCTGGTCAGCCCTGGCTCTCGGCCTAAGCCCGTTCGTGTTCCGGCCCCGAGCAGGGTCCCACTCGGTGCCGCAGCTTGTATCTAGCCCAGTTTGCATCCGGTTCAGGTGGCTACAAACGCTCCATCGTCCCCATGCCAGGCGTGGTGGGTTGGCACCATCCCCGGCCTGTTGCCAAGTGAAACCCAGCTGTGATTTCTTCTTTGTCTCAGAGGCCGGGGGCTGGCGTCCCTGTGAGACGGGCTCCGCAAACACGGCCAGCGGGAGAACAGCGGCAGGGTGCACGTAGCCCGGGGTTGTGTGGGGTGAAGAAGGGGAGCGGCTGGGCTGGGACAGGTGCCCCAGGGAAAGTGGGGGCCACGCAGAAGAAAACACAGTGTCCTGGCTGCCAGTAAACAATGCTGCACAGACCCACACACACGCACAACATGCGCACACGCTAGTGATACCTGGATCCCCCCCGCACAGCCCCTGCAGCCCTGCCCCCAGCGTCCCGCCCCTGGCCCTCCACACCCCCGCCTGGCACGCCCGCCCCCGGCCCTGGGCCTGTCAGGTTGGCGCTCCCCTGTAATTAGGCTGCATCGCGCCACGCTGGCTCAGCCCTCACACAGCCCCACTTGGCTCCTGACCAAGCGGACGCCTCGCATCCCAGCACAGACAGAAAAGGGCTTCGCGGGCCGCAGGCACTTCCGGCTGCCCCGCCCTGCCCTCGGTGATGGGGAGATGGAGCAGGGATCAGGGCCCCCACTAGTCACACACTCCTCGCTGAGCTGGAAACAGAACCCAGGAGTCCTGACTCCCAGGCCCCTGCTCCAACCACTAGACCCCACTCCCCTCCCAGAGTCAGGAGTAGAACCCAGGCAGGAAGCGGCTCGGACTCTGCACAGGAGTGGCCGGGGGTGCCAGCTGTAGGGCAGTGGGAAACCAAGCCTGTCCTGGCTCAGCTCGGGGGCTTTTCACCAGTCCAAAGCAGGGGTAAACGCCACCGCTCCGATCTGCCGTGGCAGGCAGGGGAGAGCCAGGCCCCCAGCGCCTGGGGCAGTCCCCATGCGGCAGGAAAAGCAGCACGGGAGGGTCAGCCCAGCCTGGGCGACGGGCGAGCACTCTGGCCTCCTGCTGTGGGCTCTTGCAGAAGTCAGCTCAGAGGCAGCGTGGACTGGTGGGTAGAGCGCCAGACCAGGACTCAGGACACCTGGGCTCTTGTCCCACCGTGCCTCAGTTTCCCCTCCTGCCCTTTGTCTGTTTAGACTGGCAGCTCTTTGGGGCAGGGCCTGGCTCTGACTGTGTCTGTGCAGCGCCCGGCACAACGGGATCCTGACTTTGGCTGGGGCCTCTTGGTGCTCCCAGAATAACAGGGGGCTGGGGGGTTTCAATGTGCCGGGCCACCAAGAGCCAGAAAGGGGCCCTGGCCACTGGAATTCTAGCCAATGACAAACCAGCCAGCACCAGCAGTCCAGCCCCTCCCCCGCCTTCTGGGGCTGAACATTCCCATGTACTTAAAAAATGAGGAACCCCCCCCCCGCACCCCACCGCTGTGCCCCTGTCCCCTGCAGCCCCGCTGGATCTGCCCAAAGGGCAGGGGAGCCCAGGCTCCGGCCCAGCAGGCGTGAGGTCAAGTCACGGTGGGGGAGGGGGGAGGGGAGCAGTAAGGTGGGCTCCAGATAAACCAAAAAAGGGCAGGAATGCGGGGCCGGATCTGCCTCTTCCTGTCCCTGACAATGTCTCCAGCCTTATCTCAGCCTCTCAGGAGCGAGGGGGCCGCAGCTGGAGAGGCGCTTGGGGCAGCAACTCTGAGCCCTTTCAAAAGCCTGGGGCTCTGAGCTGCGGGGCACACCACGCCCCAGGGAGGAATCCCCGTCATCCTGCCCCTTGCTGAGCCACTGACACTAGTGCAAATTGACCATTTTGCACTAGTGCAACCGACTGCCCCCGGTGCAGGGTCCTGCAGCTGCACCCCGCAGCTCTGGGGCAGGCGGCCCTGGATTTGCTGAGTCTCCAGCGCCCTGCACCTCCTGCCTTTGCACCAGTGCACAGTGAGCCCGGGGTGGGAGCGGCAATATCTCCCGGGGGGCAAGGTGCGGGAGCGTCGGGTCCCTCTTGCCAATGGGCTGACCCAGGCCAGAGGGCCTGAATTTCCACCGCCCGGCCTCGTATAGTCGTGCACACTTGTGTGAAGTGAGTATGAAACACTCCCCGTTGGTGCGAAGCACACGTCTCACTGGACAGCCTTCGCAGCCCCCATGTACGTTGCTTTAATGACTGGCCTGGCGATGCCCCCCCCGGCCTGGCAGGAGAGTGAGCTCACTCCCTGCTCCATACAGCCAGGCGGGTGAGGAGGGGGCTGGGCTGTGAAGACCCCACCCGGCTGCTGCTCTTGGGATGTCATTCCCTGAGGACGCTTTGCTAAGCTCGTCCCTGGCACAAGGCGTGTCGCTGTCCCTACAGGCAGCAGCCATCATTTATGTGGGGCCTTACAAAGGTGGGAAACTGAGGCAGAGAAGGGCTGTGACATGCCCAAGGTCACCCAGTGAACTATGAGCAGAGCAGGGACTAAAATCCATCTGCACCTGCTCTAACCACTAGCCCCCACTCCCCTCCCAGAGCTGGGGATAGACGCCGGAGACCTGACTCCCAGCCCCACCTGCTCTAACCACTACCCCCCACTCCCCTCCCAGAGCTGGGGATAGACGCCAGAGTCCTGACTCCCAGCCCCACCTGCTCTACCCACTAGTCCCCATTCCCTTCCCAGAGCTGGGGATTGACGCCGGAGTCCTGACTCCAGCCCTATCGGCTCCAACATGTTCTTAAATCCCTGGGGCTGGAATACATCCCTTGGGTGCTGACTCATGTACCAGGTACCTGCCAACAAAATCTCCCCTCCCCCCCGCCCCCCACTGCAGCCCTTGGTACCAGGTAAGTCACCACCCATGGTTTGTAGGGCGTTGCTGAAAGACGGGGCTCAGCAGTGAAGGGGTTAAAAGGGGCCAGGGGCCGCGGCGAAAGGGGGAGCAGAGCCCGCGTCCGAGCCCGGGGCCAGGTGACGCTCGGCTGGGGAGCTGGCAGCCACACGCCCCGGCGGACAGGTTCTGTGGCCTCGTCCCTTTGAAGTGGCACCTCCCAGGGGTGGGGAGGCCGATTAGCTGGAGGACGCCGGGGGCCCCGGCGGGCTGCCGGATTTCCGGCCGCGGTGGGAACGATCCCGGCAGCAGCGGGCAGCGCCAGGCCAGACGACGCTGGGCGGGGGGGTTGTTATTCTCTGCAGCGCTACTCCTGGTTTCCTCAGCCCGGCGCGGAGCAGCTGCCAGGCACAACGGAACCAGCTGGGGCTGCGGATCAGAAAGCCCCCGGCGTGGCCGCGGCCCGTCAGCTGCTGCCGCACACGGGCACTTGTTGACAGCCTCTCCCCGGGGCGTTGGGGCTGCTCGGTTCTTTACCTGCGCGGCGCCAAGAGCGCGAGGCATGTTCTGGCCTGGTTCAGGCCGGTTGCCGCTGAAGTCGATGGGCCAGATCCTCTGCTCTGCTGATTTGCCCCAGCCGAGGATTAGGCCCAGCAGAGTTGCACCGGGGAAGGGGTGTGTGTGTGAACGGTCCCCAGAGGAGAGCGCACCCCGTGTGGTTCCAGGCAGTTTGGCTGCCCCCTCCCCAACCTTAAAGCTCCCTCCCAATTGGAATCGGCAGCTTTTGGGGAGGGGGGGGGGGCGGCAGCCAAAGCGTGGGGCGACGCATCCCGCGGATAAGGGGGTGACTCAGAGAGTTTATCGCCCCCGAGACCCTTTTCCCCCCCCTCCTGAACCCCCAGGCTGGGCCCCTGCCCCCAAGCCCTTGGATCTTAGGCTGCGGGGAAAGCTTGGCAGAGGGGCGCCGGGGCAGGGACGGAAGCTGAGAGCCGGGCACGAGCTCAGACTCTGGTGGGGCTGCGGCAGAGGGGTTCTCCATTGGAATTGGGGGGGGAGGGGGGCTGGATGCGTTGGTGATGGGAACCGGGAGGCGCCGTCCCGTCGTTGGAATGGATTGAGGGAGGCAAAACCGGGACCAGGTCTGTGCCCTGAGGCAGGATGAGAGAGCGGGACAGACCGGTGGGGAGGCGGGAGAGAGAGAAAAGGACAGTCAGGCCCCTGCCCCCTGGCAACACACTCAGGGTTCCCCCTCCAGCCCAGCCCGGTCCCCAGGGAGAGGGCGCAGCTGCAGGGCGCCCCCTGCCTGTCCAGATCCAGCCCCTGACCCCGGCCCCCCTCGACAGGCTGTGGCTGCGTTATGGGACCAGCCCGAGTCCTTCCCCAGCTGCTGCAGGGTCAGCGCGCTGGCTCTTTTGACCAGCCAGCTGCTCGCGTCTGTGCCTGACCAGTAGCCAAACTCCCTTAGTGGCCAGAGATGAACGAACCCCAGTGCCTGCCCCTAGGACCCGAGAACTCACGACAATGGGCCAAGGGCCTTCCCCCTGTAGGTCGCTGGTTCAAATCCAGCCCCAAGGCCGCCGGGACTGGGTAGCATTTGTTGCGTGTAATGAGTTAGTGAGTCTCAGCTGCCCCTGCTGTTTGCAACTTGCAGCAGAGGATGAGGGATAAGCTAGGGGCTGAACCATGTGGGGGCATGGGGCTGGGTCCCATGCCGGGGTCCCTCAGGTCTGATTCACCCACACCCAGGCGCTGTCTGCATGCCACCCCGGGGCAGATCTGGCTCTCTGCGCCTGGTTAAGGTGGCACCATCAGCCGTGCCAAGCTACCCGCCCTATGCACCAGCTGCCGCCAACGTCTCAGCGGAGCCGTGAGGGACGCAGGCTGGCGGGTGGGCGGGGAGCTTACCTGCAGCACCTGGGGAGAGAGGGGGGTTGCTGACTTGCTGGGGGTTGGGAGCAGTGCCCAGCTTTGGGCCTGGAGTTCCCGGCGTGCTTTGGGAGTGAGTCCCGGGACAGGGCTGGGCTCCGTCCCGGCTGGGCAGCAGGACGGCATGTTCGCTCAGGCTGGGCAGGGGGCCAGCTGCTGGGGAAAGTGTCATGGAAGTGACAGCACCAAGCGCGGGCTCCTGGCCTTAAAGGGGCCCAGCCCCATTCTGAGGAGGGGCTGGGAGCGAGACCGGGCAGAGGCTGGCCTGAGCTGCCCAAGGAAAGAGGGGGTTTGGCTCCTTGGAGACCCCCAGCCCTGCTCCCCACCGTCTGACTCTCAGCTGACGTACACCAGTGTAAATGCCATTGCTAGCAATGGGCCAGGGCCCTCGGCTGGTGCAAACTGGCCGGAGCAGGCAGGGGGGTATCTGCTGTGCTGACGGAGCTGTGCGCTGCCAACCCCTGGGACACGCTCCCACGGCCATCGCAGGAGAAGCAGGTGGAGGTACCACAGGCGCTCACCGCTCGCCCTGGCCAGACACACCAGGGAAGGGGGCACAGGGGAGCCCAGGAGCACAAACCTGTATCGAGTGCAGCCCGTGCACAGTCAGCATAGGAGACCCAGGCTCACAGATGCTGGGTGAGCTATACGGCTGGAGCAGGGGGCTGGGACGCCTGGGTTCTACTCCTGACTCTGGGAGGGGAGTGGGGGTCTAGTGGTTGGAGCAGGGGGCTGGGAGTCAGGACTCCTGGGTTCTGTTTCCAGCTCAGCGAGAAGAGTGTGGCTAGTGGTTGGGGTCGGGGGGGGGGCGTAGTTTGTCAGGCCTCCTGGCTTCTATGCAGTGTTGTAGCACTGACTCAGTGTGTGACCTTTCACTGCCCTGTGCCTCAGTTTTCCCACCTGTAAAATGGGGATAAATGCTTCCCAGCCTCCAACGATTGTTATGAGGCTGCTGCCCATAAAGCCCTGTGAGGTCCCAAGACAAAAGGTGCTAACGAAGCCCAAGTGAAGAATTAATTGTCCTCGAGCTGCTGTCCAGCACACAAAGGGGGTGGTTAAACAGACTTCGAGGCAAGGTCTGGGGCAGGAGGGGTAATGACACTGCTTGTGGTTAAGAAGGGCATGAAGACACTCAGACGTGTGGAGGGGGCAGAGGGACTGAGCTGTGTATAAAGCAAAAGGGAACAATTACCGTGGGGGGAAGGCAGAAGAGACTCTGAAATGAGTCGCCTGATTTTTCACAAGAGCTCAGCACCTTGCACTTTTGCTTCCCCCCACCCCCACACATTCAAAAATCACAAATACGGCCCACAAAAATCACGAGATTGGCTTAAAAATCACAAGATCTTAACAAGAGTCACACATTTGGGTTTCATGTTCTTTGCCTTCCGGTTCCTGCCCCTTTAGGGCTGCATTTCTCCATGCCCAGGAGGCCTAGAAACTTTTTTGTTTTGGTCCTCAGTGGAAACTGAGAGTCTTGAGTCATCCCAGGACTCCAGGAGCTGGGGATTTAAGAGAAAACACCCAAGCCTTCCAAGACTCTCAGTAAAGTTACTAGAGCTGTGTTACTACCGATGCTGTGTGCTGAGTGCTTGGGAAACCTCTGGCCCTGAGCGGGGGCTCACCTTGAAAATCTGCCTTTTCAGTTATTCTCATTCCTCCGCATCCCATTTGCACACGCGTGTGACTTCACACACACGACTCGGCCCATAAAGCTACCCCGTGCTACGTGTTTGCAGGCTGGGGCGGGGAGCGGCGGGGGGTCCTTACAATACCAGCGGGAGCCAACTAGCCTGACAGTGCTGCAAACCCTACTGCAGTTTGGTAATTTAGCTGTGAGTGAGTTGCGGAATCCAGCACCCTGGGGCCAGCCAAGGGGCTTGTGCAAACGACCCGCAGCCTTTGCTAAGAGCCTGGTTATTGCTCAGCTTTCCCAAAACAGAACCATGTCCCCGGGGACACAGTATTGCCTAGTGGCTAGAGCGCCCCGTGGGGACTCACAAGACCTGAGTTCTAATCCCAGCTCTGCTGGCTGACTGTGGGCAAATTGTTTCCCCAGGCCGTGCCTCAGTTTCCCTTCCCCAGAGTTTGTCAGAGCGAGGTCTGGCTCTCCCCATGGGTCTGTGCAGCACCTGACACAATGGAGGGGTCACTAGATGCTACTGTAATAAGAGGAACTATGTGAAATGTTGGAGGTGCAGGATGAAATGCTGGGGGGGGGGGGTCCGAGCGGGTGTGAAGCTGGGGGGCCAAGGGGCGGCAGCTTCCCCAAATTTCAGATGGGCCCTGAGCAGTGAGCTCTTTGCCACCGGGAGGCAAATGACGAATTATCGCTTATTCCGCCCGAGCAGCGCTCCACCCGAGTAGGGTTTTCTTGACGCCGTTTAATCTAAACTCCCCAGTCCTGCAGCGTTCCACGTGGCCTGGAGAGCCAGGCCTCGGTCTCGTGGGCTCATGGCCGTCCCCATCCTAAATGGAAAAGGCAAGAGCTCAGAAGTTACCAAAACCTGACCAGACTCCACTGGGACGGGCGCCCATCGCCGATGGCATGAAATGGCCCCTTGCTGGCAACCTCAGCAGAGAGGCTGAGGGCTGAACAGGCCGTGAGGACTGAGGGTCCCTCTCCACTCCCTGGGCGAGTTCCCTACCTTAACTGGG
The DNA here is from genome assembly GCA_003942145.1 of Platysternon megacephalum. NCBI lineage: Eukaryota > Metazoa > Chordata > Testudines > Platysternidae > Platysternon > Platysternon megacephalum. The sequence goes on from QXTE01000096.1 coordinate 3,599,500, forward strand.
CAAGGAGGCAGTGTGGCCTAGGGGATAGAGTGCTGGATTCAGGACCTGGCTTCACTTGCATTGCTGGAGAACTCTGGGCAAGTCACTGCCCTGCTCTCTGCCTCCGTTTCCCCATCTGAGGCTGAGGAGGCTGGAAAGCGCTTTGAGATCTACGGATGAAAAGCACCGTGCAAGCGCTAGGGATTATTATTAATTTATCACTGACTTTAAAGCCACGGCAGCCCAGCTTCTGATGGCAACAACAAACCCGTCTTGACCTCGACTTTTCCCAGCCCCCAGCTCCAGGCGTCCCGCACGGATCAAGTGTTGCTCAGCAGTTCAGTCCTTCTGTGTAAACACGAAACCGTCAGCTGATTCCTGGTAAGTTACAAGGAAACCCAAGAGCCATCTGGCAAGCAGCACCGGGCCGGGGACGTCGGTTGTCTCCCTCTGGCGTCACGGCCGCCCTCCCCTCTGTCAGGGAACAGGCTGGAGGTCAGAGCCCTGCAGCCGGACCAATGGGGAGCGGAGCGAGGTTTTCTTGGCATGGCCTTGTCAACTGTACGGGACTGGTGTCCGTGCACTGAGAACACAGCGAGTTCCTTCCCATGGAGGGAGCAACTCAGGGTCCCCCCCATGGGCTGCTGGGAACCCGCATCCAGGCCTGGCCTGCTCCGGGCTCCGGCGCACGCCCCTGACCTGCCGGGAATTGCCGTGTAAACATGACTCTGCAGCATTCCCAGTGCTCTGCCAGTGACCTCGGGAAGGGCCCTCGCCTGCTTCCTTGGTGCAGCGTGGGAAACCGGCTGGCTCCACCTGCACAATGAGCCTGCCTGGCCGGGCGTCTCCATGGGGAGAGGCACCCCGGGCTGCTGAGGACCCCGCAAACTCTGGGGGTCTCCACCTCCCCCCTCGCTCGGGGCCCCCAGCTCCCATCCCTGGTGCGGCTCCCCCTGCGCTACGTAGCACCCCTATCCCTGGTGCAGACCCCCCCTTTCTGCCACTCAGCCCCCCGCATCCTACTCAGCTTTCTCCCATCCCCCACTCAGCTCACCCAGCACAGGAGCCAGACAGACACTTTCTGTTTTGCTTTAAAAAAAAAAATCGGCTGAAAAAAAACAAAAACGTTTAACGTCAGCTGGAGCCGCTCCTCCAAAATACAAACAGAGCGAGAGAGCGAGAGAGCTCCTCCCCTGCCCCACAGCCAAACACCAGGGCCAGGCCACGCAACAAAAAGAAAAAGAAAGAAAGAAAAGAAAAGATGCAAAGGATGGTGCAATTTCCTTGCATTTCATTTTGGTTAAGAGTTGGATATTCCTTTGCCCTTTGCGGAGTAAAGAGAGACAGAGAGAGAGCACTAGGAACTAGGTGTGAGATAGATAGATAGATAGATAGATAGATAGATAGATGGGGTGGATGGGGATAGATAGATAGATAGATAGATAGATAGATAGATAGATAGATAGATAGATAGATAGATAGATGGGGTGGATGGGGATAGATAGATAGATAGATAGATAGATAGATAGATAGATAGATTGGTTGGGGATAGATAGATAGATAGATAGATGGATGAGGGGAATGGATGGAGATTGATTCAGATCCGACATTGCTCTTGCAGAATGTCTGTTGGGGGCTGTTGCTGGGTCTGTGGCTCTGGTTTGGGGCTACACCTGGTCCGACAATGTTGGGGCTCTGTTGTGATCCGTGCTCCATTCCCTCGCTGGGTGCTGATGGCGTGTGGCGCTGGCGCCAGGCAGGATCAGGCCCAAAGGCCACGACCACCCCCGTTGGTCTCCCCCGCCTGAGCTGTGCAGCCAGAATGGGTGTGGCAGAATCCCGAGCCGAGCCCCGGCTCCCCCAGCCCCCAGCTCGTGCCATGGAGCCGCTTTGGTGCCTCCCGCTCTGCCCTGGTGTGCGGTTCCACGGTGCTTCTCCCTGCTCCCGCCAGCGTCCCGGTGAGGTCCTGCATCCGCTCCCCGCTGCTCTCCTCTGCCCCGGATCCCCCCCGGGACACAGGGCTGGTGCTCTCCAGAGCTCTCCCTGCCGACAGCCTCGGTGCGCTGGCAGGATGGGCCCCGGAGCTAAGCTGGCGTATTCGGGAAGTGCCTGCCTGGAGATGCAGAGACGCATGAGCCCCCAGGCTGCCCTAGCATAACCTCCCTGCCACCCTGCCAGCGCCTCCCCTCCCCGCCCCACGCCATGTTCTGCACAGATAGTCGCCCCTCTGTGGGCTTCAGGATCCCAAGCCCGTCAGATGGGCCCGTCCTAGCTGGTTGCCAGGCAGGGAAGATGGCTGGTTGGAGACACATGGCAGCATTGTTATTTACATTACAACAACTCTTAGAGACCCCAGCTGAGATCAGGGCCCCGTTGTGCCAGGCGCTGCCCGCACGGAGTAACCGAGATCAGGGCCCTGTTGTACCAAGTGCTGCCCACACAACCCTTGCTCCAAAGAGCTCTCAGCCTACATAGACAAAGACTGGGAGGATTATTAACTCCATCCTACAGATGAGGAAACTGAGGCAGAGGGCGATTAAGTGATTTGACCAAGGTCATATGGGTATTCTGTAGCAGAGCCAGGAACTGAACCCTGTTTTGAGGCCCAGCTCCCTGCCCAAGCCTGAAGGCCAATTCAAATCGCTCTGCACTAAGCAGGATCAGACTTCTGGGATTCTGGGGTCCCCGGTGCCCTGGCTGGCTCTTTCCTGCCCCCGATGTCCCGTAACGCTGGCTACAGGGACCCAGTCTAACAGCTTCTCTTACTGCAGAGGTAATAACTCGAGTCCTGTCCACACACGGCCCCTTCACTCGAACGTGAAGTGCCGTTTCACCGTGGGGCTGGTCTCGCTCCAGTGACCTCTGCAGGGCAGACCCCCAGTTAGAGCGACTCCGCCTGTAGGAGCAGAGTGGCCGCTCTGGTGGCTTCGCTAACCCCGCTGCCCTCCAGACGTCTGGATCTGCCCCCAACACTACAGCAGCGCTAGCTGCGGCACTGCGACGTTGCTTTAACCCAGTTTCAGAAGAGCAAGCAGAGGAGGACGGGTGAGAACATCGCTCCGTGGAAAGAGGGACAGAAATAAGACACCTGCTGCGAGCAGGGGCTAATTTATTCCCCTCTCCGGAGAGCTGTGATCTCCCCAGGACATTGCCTTAAATCAGCCGTTCTTTGACGTTATCACGGGAATCTGGCTGGCCCGGAGCCAAGCTAGTCTCTGAACCCGGATGCAGGTCACACGTAGGCCTCAGTGAGAGCAGCTGCGAAGGACTGAGGGGGGGATTCTCAAAGCTCCGTGGTGCAAACTGCCGCGGGGGGGGATCCGGGTCCCCAGGGCAGGGGCTTGGCGGGGCGGATTCTCCAGCACCCTGCTGTCATTGACACCGGTGCAACGTGATATGAACCGTCACTGCTGGGTGGGTGGCGCTTCACCCCCACTTTGCCCTGGCGAGGGGCAGGGCCATTGGGCCCCAGATGATTAACCCCGGAAGGGCCCAGTCTGAGCTGCTGCAGAACACAGGTCATGGACAGTCACCCAGCGCTTCCTGTGTTGAGCCCTATGGGGCCGGGCGGGGAAGGAAGGGTTAACCGAACCTTCGCTGAATTCACACGCCCTCACCCAGCGGCCCCCCGCTGCCCCATGCCCCTGGCATGAGGCGATGCCGGCACAGTGGGCTGAGACCACCCAACTCGCTTCACGTGTGATCTGGTGCAGCCATTCCTGCCAGCTGCATCATGCCCCGAGGTGGCGAGAACATTCTGTGCTAGCGCTGAGCTGCGGCTGGATGGACCAGCTGGAAAATTCACCTGTGTGATGAGCTCGTCAGGCATGAGTGACTCATTGCTGCGGTTCCCGAGCTGTCAGGGCGTTATATAAATAACAACAACCCGGGCGCTGCCAGACGGACTCTTGGAAGGACAGGACAGGTTTAGTAGGTGATGCACTTAATTCCCCATGAACCAAACAGGAGTGGAGGAGCCTGGGGCTGAATCTTTGCCCAAAGCTCTAAGCAACCACCAAACTTCATTGCTATTAATTCTAGTCCAGTACCATCTAGAGACCCCCAACTGAGATCAGGGCCCCCATTGTGCCGGGCGCTGCACATACACAGTAAGAGCCAGACCCTGCCCCAAAGAGCGCCCAGGCAGGACAGACAAAAGGTGGGAGGGGAAACCGAGGCACGGAGCAGCGAAGCAACTTGCCCCGCTGTCACAGAGCAGAGGTGGGACTAGAAGCCAGAGCTGCCGCCTCCCATCCCACAGCCATGTCTACGGGACGAAGTTGCCTCTTATTTACAGCACTTCAAACGTCTAGAAAAGTTGGGTTACTTTGTGTCAGGGCTAGAACTGGCCGATACAGAGCCCCAGCTGACCCCAGGAAATGGCAGCACAGTTCCAGCCGTGCTGCCAACGCCCCAGTCTCTCGGGGTTTGGCGTTCGGTGTTTTCCAGCAAGCTCCTGTTCCGGAGTTGGGCGATGCCATGCGCCGCTCAGCTGCCATTTACCGAAGGAGGAAGTTTCCAGCTCTGGTGGCTAAGGAGAAAAGCTGTACGGAGGGACCGGCGCAAGGCTCCTGACCAGCAATCACAGAGAAATGACCCAGACTGATGCTGTTAACACTGGGGGGGCGGGGGTGTGTGTGTGTGTGTTTGTGGAATTAAACAACAACAAACCGGACAGCTTATTAATTAGGATGATTACTCTTTATTATTTGTAGCACGGTAGCAGCCGGAAGCCCGAATAATTGCCCATTGTGCCAGGTGCTGCAGAGACACAGAACAAAGAGCCAGTCCCTGCCCCGGAGCACTTCCAATTTAACTACAGATGGAGCCAATCAGACAGGAGAGTAAAGGAAACAGTGAGATCCTATCGGTCAGCATCAGAGGCAGGTCTCAGCCAAACGTTGGCTCCCAATTTTGCCTGAACATTCCCGTACGTTTCCCTTTCAGGCCGTTTCTCAACGCAGAGTTTTTTGTGGCACTGGCCCCAAAACAGCCCCTTGTCTTGCAGAAACCTGGGACTTTCCAAAGCCCGCCAGCGGGCCCAGGATTGTCAGCCCCAAAGAGAGGATTCTTCAAAATGTCCCAACAAACTAGCGCTGCTCGTGAGGGGGAATCGGACTCGGTTTCACTCCAGACCTGACTGGCGTCTTCCCCCCGCACCTAAACTGGACCTTTTTTTAAAAGAAAAAAAACCATCCCAAGCCAGGGAGGATTTTGAAGCTTTTCAGACTTGGATTTTATATGTTTTGCCCCAGTAATAACCAGCTTCGTGGGCCGCTGGGTCTCCAAGGGGCTTTGCGAGTGTCACCCAGCCAGTTTGATCACAGCCCAAGACCCAGCGAGGGGAGGTGGCTCGGCTGATGGCGCTCGGTGGCAAAGCCAGCAGGAGAACCCAGGAGTCCTGATGCCCCATCGCATGCTTTGGCCACTAGAGCTGGGCCATTCAAAGGATCTGAATGTGATCAGGCGCCTACATTTCAATGGGGTTCAAATTCCAGCCTCCGTCATGCTCTCTCATCCACCACCCTTCTTAAATTCCTCAGCTGACTTTGATCTGTCTCATCCTTGAAATAGCCTGGGGGGAGGGGTGGAAAATTCTGACTGGTGCAAAGGAATCTAAATAGAAAGCAGAGTTGCATAAGGTTGCATCATGGCTGGTGAGATCCTGGTGAGTCCTGGTGAGATCCTGGTGAGTCCAGGGTTATTACAGACTAGTCCAGGGCCCGGCAGGGAGCAGGGTCTGGGAAGCCCTGGAACCGGGTGGGCTGCAGAAGGGGACAGGCACAGGCTGGCGTCTGAGCTCAGGCCCCGATCCTGCCAAGCCCCGTTCACCGCCTCGCCCTACGAAGCCCGAGGGCGTTAACGGGGCTGAGTCAGCGTTCGCAGGATCGGGCCCGCTGTGGCTCCCAAGCCTTGCGCCCGCTCCCTCCCCCACCCCAACAATGTGTCCTCTAGGGTGACCAGATGTCCTGATTTTATAGGGACAGTCCCGATATTTGGGGCTTTTACTTATATAGACTCCTAGTACCCCCCCCCACACACACACACCTCCTGTCCTGAGTTTTCACACTTGCTATCTGGTCACCCTAGTGTCCTCCCAAACCCACACCCCCTCCCTTCCTCTCCCCCACCGCATCTCTGAGTGCCCCCTTCCTCTCCCCCACCGCATCTCTGAGTGCCCCCTTCCCAACTCTGGGTGCCCCCTTCCCCTCCCCCACTGCATCTCTGTGCCCCCTCCCCCACCCCAACTCTGAGTGCCCCTCCCTCTTTGCAGCCTCACACCCTCCCTCTCCCCCATGCAGCCCCTCGCTCCCCTGCCCCCCCCCCTGGAGCAGTGCCCCCGGCTGGCGGAGCAGCCCCTTGCCAAAGGCGTTATCAGCTGCCCATTGTGCAGGGAGCCGAGGCTCCTGGGAAAGCTCAACGGGGGCTGCTGAGCATTGAAATCCAGACACAATGAGGAAGGCCCCGGCCCTGCCAAGGCCAAGCCTGGGCCGAGGCGGAAAGGAGCAGGCGGCGAGGGGGCCGGGGGCATGGAGGATCCCACCGCAGCGCTGTGCTGGATTTCCTGTCCTGCCGCCCTCCCATGCAGGAAGAGCACCGGGGTTTGTTCTCAGCCCCTGCCCCAGCTGGGCCGGCCCGCCGGGCTCTGGCTCGATGGCACCCGGAGCGAAGGGGGCAGCACGGAGCCTGTGGGGCTGGGGGCAAAGGATAAGCTGCTCCTGTGAGAGAGCAGGGGGCTGGGAGCCAGGACTCCTGGGTTCTACCCCTGGGGGGTCTGGTGGGTTAGAGGAGGGGGCTGGGCGCCAGGACTCCTGGGTTCTACCCCTGGGGGGTCTGGTGGGTTAGAGGAGGGGGCTGGGAGCCAGGACTCCTGGGTTCTGTTCCTGGCTCTAGGTGGGGGAGGGGAGTAGCATCTAGTAGTTTAGAGAAGGGGGGTGGGGAGGGAGCCAGGACTCCTGGGTTCTAGCTGTCTATTCCCTCCTTTGGGAGGGGAGTGGGGACTAGTGGTCTGGGGGGTGGGCTGGACTCCTGGGGTCTATACTTGGCTCTGTCACTGACTTGCCACGTGACTGGGTAAGATCCTGCCTTGCCATGTGCCTCAGTTTCTCCCCTCTATAGAACAGGGATGATGGTAACGACCCACCTCCCCTGCACACAGGGATTAAACAGGTGGGTGAGGCCCCCCAGCTGCCCACGTCAGAGCAACCCTCCCCTGCTGGCAGCCAGGCCCTGCCCAGCTCCCCTCCCCTCCCCTGCTGGCAGCCAGACCCAGCCCAGCTCCCCTCCCCTGAGGGGGCACGAGTGGGGAGCCCGGCACTGAAACCCCTCTGAATAGCAGCACCAATAGCCTGGTGCTCAGTGGGAGGAGGGCGCCGAGGCTACATATGGGCATCTCGGATGGCGCCGGGAGCAGCACTCAGGCTGGTGGGCACATGCCAAGCAGCAGCACCAGCTGCACACCCCCAGGCGGACCGTGCGTGCGGCGTTACCATGGTCCCCATCCAGTAACGCACGCAGGGAAAATCTCACCCTCGCTGGAACACAGGCAGCCCCTGAATTGAAGCACAGCTAGGTACAGGGCATTGCAAACACACACACACACACAACGACCCACACAGGCTTGTGCACACGCACTCACAACACAGACAAGCACAACGGTACGTGTGATGTTACACACACACACACTGGCACATACCTGTGCAATTGTACAACGCACGCAACCACAAAGACATGCACACAATCCTAGCCTATTGCACACAGTCATCCATACAGCCACGCGCAGTGTGTCACCCGCTCACAGACCCACACCGTTATAACACAGACACACAAGCCTAATTATAGACATGACCATGTTAACGTATCTACAGGCACATACGCAATCTTCATCACACACACACACGTAAATACAGCCACAATCATGATTTTCACTCACACACCAAATCAATCACAGCTCTCCAACCTCCTCTACACCCCCCCACAGGCCCATGCATTGTTCATATCACACACACACACACACACACACTCTCTCTCTCTCTCTCTCTCCCTTTCCCAGGGTCTGCAGAGCTGCTCTGTGTTCGCTTCTCCCTCCGCTTAGGGTTGGTAACCACCATCCTTTGTTCTTCTTTTTTAATTGTTCATTGTTCCTTCTCCCCCCCGCCCGCAACCCCCCAGGAGCCAGGCCAAAAATAACCCTCTCCCTAAGCCTTCCCTCCCCACACGCGCACACCCCCCCTTTGGATTTTGAACTCCAGGGCTGCAGCCAGCCAGCCTGCACTGGCTGCCCTGGATGGTAGAGGGGAAGTTGGGAAGTCCTAGCAGCCCCTGTGGGGTCTGATCCTCCAATCGCTCCCTTTGGTGTAAATCAGGAGCAACAGCTGAAGGCACCTGAGTTACTCCACCCGGAGGAAGCGGGGATCCGGACCCTAAGTTATCCTTGGTTTCCGAAGGCATTAGCAGCCCGAGTATATTTGACCATGGGCTGCTGGGCCGCGTGAGCTCGGCGACCGGGGGGGGAGCTAGGTAGGGGTGTATGGGGCTAGACAGATAAAATACTCGGCATTTATACGGTATGTTTTAGCTCTAGAGCAGATGAAGCAGCCAGCCAGTAATGGCTGCATCCCCCGGTCCTGACCCAGTGCCCATTCCCAGCCCTGCCCGGGAAGCGGATCAGCCTCGCGGATCCCGCGGCCGTGGCAGCCTGCCCTGAGCCAGCCAGACACTGTGAGAACGCAGCCTTTTCCCAGGCTTGGCCAGCAGCAGCGGAGCAGAGCCCCCCTTCCCCCACCCGGCTGGGCCTCGCCCCTCCTCCTCGGTGGGGAAACCACATGAGAAAGTGACATCAGGTGGGGTGTCCCGTCCCCCCCCCCCGTGTTCCCTGCGGGCCCCACGGGACCGGGGAGTGCTCGGCAGGGACGTGGGAAACGTCCTCCAGGGGCTGGAGGGGCAGGAAATGATCTAACGGCACATGGGATCCAGGAGTGCTGAGTCCTGTCCTGGCGGCCCATGGGAGTCTCGGGGGGGGGGGGGGGGAAGTGGGGTTCATTGCCCTCCTTTTGGGGGGACTCCCTGATGCTCTTAGCCTTGGCCTCTGGCCTGGGATGTGAGCCCCCCACACCAGCCCCCTGCACTGGGTGACTGATGCTCCCCCAGGCTGGGGGGGGGTTCAGGAAAGGGACAGGAAGGGGGGCTGGGACCCCGGTGCAGGCTGGTCTTCACACACAGGGATGTTAAAGGGGGACAGTTCCCTCCTGCAGAATCATGGGGCTCTTGGGGGCGGGACGACAGCCCAACAAGCCACGCCCCCCCCGGCCCCCACTCAATAGCAGGGTGAGGTGGTAGAGACCTGCCCTGCCCCCCAAAATAGCTCCAGCCCCTGATTCAGTAGCAGACACCCGGCCCCGAGTCCCTCACGCCAGCTCTGTACCGTACACAGGGGGGAGGGGGGGCTGCTCTTGGGGTGTTCACCACAGCTCAGGAGGGGGCCCCCCTCCCAGGCCATCCCCCAGACATGTCCCTCCCCCCGCAGCTGGTCCCTGCTGTCTCCCTTGCCATCTGGCCTGGGAGCGTCTGACTCAGCGGCTTTGGCTGGGCCCTTGCCAGGCGGTGGGGCGGGGAGGGTATCCCTGCCGGCCTGGGAGCTGGATTTTCCAAGCAGGCCCTGCCGGCCCCGACAGTGATTCTGCTTCAGGGCTTGTCTGGAGACTTTTCTGGTCTGGGGCCCATTCGCCAGATCTTCCCCGCACGGATTCCCCCTCCCCCCGGTTCCATGCACCCCCCAGCGGGCCCAGAGCTCACCCCGGGGTGGAGAAAGGGAGCGGGGCTGGTGGCTCGGCAGCGGAGGGATGGAAAGCAGATGGCAGAGGAAGAGAGAGGAGAGCGAAATACAGGGGATGGGGTTAGTGGCAATGCCAGCTCCCGTGCCCCCCCCCCGCCATGCCAGAGCCCTGTGCTGTACACACACACCGCCATGCCAGTGCAAATGCCACACACACACACACACACACACACACACATGCCAGTGCAAATGCCACACACACACACAGCCAAGCCAGTGCAAATGCCACACACACACACACACACACAGCCAAGCCAGTGCAAATGCCACACACACACATACACAGCCATGCCAGTGCAAATGCCACACACACAGACGCACACACAAACACACACACAAACACACACACACACAGCCACGCCACCGCACACGCCACACACACACACACCCCCACGCCAGTGCACAGGCCACACACCCACACACCCACACACACCTGCCAGGCCAAATGCCACACACACAGACGCACACACAAACACACACACACACACACGACACAGCAAAAACCCCACACACACACACAGACCTCCAGCCCCCCCGCCAGTCCCGCCCGGCGCTGGGCAGGGGAGGGGTGTGCTTGCCTGGGGCCAGCTGAGGGGCAGATGGGGAAATTTGCAAACAGATTGTACAATGTGCTGAAACCAGAACCCCAGCTCCCAACCCTGGGGTGACCCCACGGTTTACAGCCTGTCCCCTTTCCCATGCAGGGATCCCCTATACCTGGGATCCCCCCCCATCTGCCTGTGACCCCTGCCCCACTCAGCAATCTGGGCAGGACAGGGTGCTTGTGACCCCCAGCTGGGGAGTCCATGCACAGAGCCTGTTGTGACCCCTGTGCTTTATGCCTTTCCTCTGAGGACCTCAAAGCTTTGGGGAGTTCAGGGAGCAGGTTCAGGCTGGGTGATGCTCTGTCTGAACCGGCTGGCCCCGTCCCTAATCATAACCACGGGAGCCCCAGCCAGCCCCCGAACGCCGCTCCAGCGAGAGCCAGACAGACGGCTCAGTGACTGTCCCAGCCACAGCGCTGCCCACCCCGTAACCGACCGTGGCCAGAGTGCGACATGTCCCCCGGGCCAAGAGAACATGCATGACCCACACACGGCTAACCTGACCCCACGTCGTCCCCCCCACCACCACCACCACGGACTCCTCCAGCCAGCCAGCGCTGAGTCAGAGCTTCCTGGCACTCAGGAAACCAGCTCATGCTTTAATTTCACTCGCTGGCCAGGCCGGCTGACAGGGCTGGGGGGGGGGAGAGGGGGGCATCGCCCGGGGTTGCCCTGGCCCAGTGCTCCTGGCATCACTCCAGTTCCCACAAGCAGAAGGCACCGGGCTGTAATCTCAGCTCTGCCTGATGCAATGGGGCACCGTGCCACGGGCGAGGGGCTCCATGGGGAGAGGCGGGGGCCCAGGCAGCGGGACGGTGACCCCAACGCACTCTGGACTGGACAGCCGCCGAAAGGCTTCGGGCGACAGAGCTTATGGCAGCGTTTGCCAAATGGTGGGGCATGCCCTGCTGCTGGGGAGGGGGCATGAAGCACTAGCCGGGGGCACAGAGACCCCCCCCCCACGCCGCCCTTGTTCTCCGCTTTCAGGGTGAAAAGTCTCCAGCTGTTCGGACTGCAGAGTGCAGCGGGTGGGCCCTGCCTGGGGCTGCGAGGACAGCGCGGCGAGACGGCCCCCGGCCTCCTTTCAGTGGGTGCCAGCGGGGACCCTACGTTCTAGGGCACCCGTGTTAACCCCTTCACTGCCCGCCAGCAAGGAGGGGAAGCTCTGCCTATGCCACCGACTGCAGCCGGGCGAGAGCACGGGGGGGCTGCCCGCTCCGTTTCATCTTCCTGGACGGGGGGAGCTCAGCCTGGGGTGGGTCCCGCTGCTCCCAGCCTCCTCCCGGCCCACCCCCTGCCTGCTCAGGCCACCAGGCTCCCGAGGCAGCAGCCCCGGCAGCTCGTGTGGGGGCTCCATTCGCCAAGGACACCCCCGGAGCAGACAGGGGAGGGGAGGATCCCTCCAGACACACTTGGCAGCCCGCCCTCCGCTCGCTCTCGCTCTCACATCCACAGGCGGAGGAAGGCTGCCGAAAAGCCCCTGTCTGAGGCTCCCCGCCCGCCCCCTCGGGATCTCCTCCCCTGGCCTTTCAAAGCTTTCCATGTCTCTCCTGGCCCAGACGCGGGAGCCGGCTGCAGCCACACACCTTTTATAAACAGCGCAGCTCACAGAGTCCCACTGTCTGAACCTCCCACTCCGACGCCGGGAGCCGAGCCAGTGCAGAGCAGCCGCCAGGCGTCGGTCGCGCTCGGTGACAGTTCGGCCCCCGGGGAGCCAAGTCAGTCAGGATCGGGGCCCGCCGTGCCGGGCACTGCACGTACTGCCACGTGGCCTGGCCTGGAGGGCGCCTCTGGCACTGATCCACCCCCCACCAGAGCAGCGGGGTTCGGCTCCTGTGGTCCCAGCTGGGGCCGGAGAATGGAGGGGAAGGGGCAAAGTCCAGGCAGCCAGGGCTGCCCAGAGGATTCAGGGGGCCTGGGGCAAAGCAATTTCGGGGGCCCCTTCCATAAAAAAAAGTTGCAATACTATAGAATACTATATTCTCGGGGGGGCAAATTGCCCCACTTGCCCCCCCCCCTTCCCCGGGCGGCCCTGCAGGCTGCCCAGGCATCAAGGGGCAGATTCTGCCCTCCCTTAGTCTGGGTAAATCAGGAGCGTGAGAATCAGGCCCCGGCTGGTTAACCTCACAGAGGTGGGGGAGGGGAACTTCACACCAACACTGACACATCTACTGCACGTGCTCACACTGGCATGTCCGCACACACGGACCTGGGAACCCATGCACGAGTGATGGCTGCTGACCCCAAGGCATCCGTGCAAACACGTGCATGTTGCTGATACATGCACTCACACGTGTGACGAGGCATGCACACACATGAATGCAGGCCTACACAGCTAAAGCTGGGTATACAAATACATATGCACGGGGGGGAGGGGCACATCACTCACATACATGCCCATTTGCACATAGGCACATGCACCTGAATCATATCATGGAACGCAGATACATGTAACCACACACATGTTCAGAGCGAAGTGCACACACCCGCCACACCCCTGACACATGGCTTGATACGCACAGTGACACGTGCACACACGGGTACACAGGCACAAGTACATATGAACCTACATCTGCACACACACCCATGCATGTATGTTCACACCTACAGTGCCCGTGCGCGCACACGCCTGTGAGTAGGTTCAGGCGTACAATGAACACACACACACACTTCTCTGCTGTCAGGGCCCTGCCCACCCATCTCTGCACTCACCAGTGAGCCTCCCAGTCATCAGCACCCCATTGCCAGGTGGCTTCTCCCCCAAACTCCCCCACCTGCGCACGCTGCGAAGGCCCCAACAGGTAACTCCGGGCACCGCCTGCGTCCCACAGCCAGGAGTCCTCCCCGAGCCGGCCTGCTCCTTCCCTCAGCACCTGGGGGGGAGCCTGTGCCCTGGTGGGGGGTCTCCGCCCGCTGAGTCATTTCACAGGGGGACGGTGCCCCTGGCTGGGCCTGGCACAGAACACGCAGGCCCGGCCCCAGCCGAGCAGCGCCGGCTCCATCCCACTGCCAGCTCCGGGCTGGGACGGGAAAGCTGCGACCTCCCACTCTCTCGGGCGGGGGGGACGGGACACATGGGGTGGGGGGGCCCTGGCTGTTGCTCCCCGCCCGTCTCCATCGGTCAGTGGGGAAGCAAAAGTCCAGCAGACGGGAGGATCCCAGGTTCCAGTCTAAGAACCGCCTGACTCACTGGGGGGGGGGCGGGCGTCTGTTGCAGTCCCAGCTGCAGAATCTGGTTCTCCAGCTCTAGCTAGAGGGGCCCTGGCCCCCACGTCCGATCCTGCTGCCATTGGGGAGGAGATGGAGGGGTCCAGAGTAGAGAGGCCTCAGCTGGGAATCCCCCCCCCCCCCCAGCTGTGTGACCCCTGAACATGCCCCTGCCCCAGTAGAAGCCAGCACAGCCGGGTGGGTGCCCCTGGGCTGGGACCCAGATGTTATGGGGCTCTCCCCCCCCACACACACTGGGGGGGGGGGAGAAGGGAGGGGAGAATGAAGAGCGTCTGCTCCGGCACAGGATCCCCCTGGGCCAGCCCAGCTTTGGGGAAGGAGGGGGAGGGGGCTGGTGTTACCCCTAACCAGGATGGAGAGGTTCCCCCCGCCCTGCTCAGGCCAATGCGGATGCTGAGAGCTGGGGGGGGGGGGGTCACTGCCCCAGCAAGACACTCCATCTCCACGGCACTGCTCCCTCCAGGCCTGGCTGGCTGCGCGGGGATCAGCCTGCTGGGAGGGGCGGCCACCTCTCTAGGGTTTCCCAGGATGGTCCCTCTTTGGAGGGAAGCATCCCGGGAAACGTGTCCGGATGCTCAGGACCTGCTGGCTGCTGGCCAGGGTGATGGGCCCGGCGTTCTGTGCCTCACAGGTAGCAGCCCCAGTGGAGAGGATCAGGACAAGGTGCCCCCCAAAGGACAGCTGGGAGCCCTGCCCCATCGACCCCCAGAGCGGCTGCAGGCAGAGCTTTCCGAACCCCTTCACTGTAATGCAGAGCGACGTGCATCCCCGATCACTGTGCCAAGGTGCACGAGTCTCATGATCCCCCCTTTCACGCATGGGGAAACCAAGGCACAGAGCAGGGCCTTGACTCAGCTGAGGTCACAGCCAGTGAGTCAGCCACAGAGGCAGGAAGAGAACCCAGGCGTCCTGCCTCCCTGTCCTTGGATTTTTCCACTCGACCGCACAGTGCTCACAGAGGGGGCACCAGACGCCAGGCAGCCAATCCTCAGCCCACACGCCCCTCTGAGCACTGGCACCAGATGCCCTGACCCCCAGGCCTCAGCTGTCTCCCTTAAACCATGTTACGCCCCCCTAGAGCTGGGAAATGGAACCCAGGAGTCTGGGCTCCCGGTCCTGAGCTCACTGTCGTGCGCCCCAATTAGCATCCCTACAACGCCGTGGGTGCTCCAGGTGCCTGCCAGGGAGGCAAAGGGGAGCAGATGCCTTTGTCCCCTCAGGGACCCGCCTTCCTAGAGCAGCTCTGGCCCAGGAGCAGGGCCGGGGGACCGCGCCCAAGGAGAGCGTGTTAGCGATAACATCCTCGCCAGTAAACAAGGGGAGGCGGCCCCGCTGCCTTCCAGGGCTCAGCGCTAGAGGATGGGGTGAGCTCAATTCTGGGGCATGGCCTGGGGGCAGGAGGGTGCGGCCGGTTACGAAAGAGGAAATGGGAAACGTAGCAACAACAGCAGGGAGAAATGGGAACAGCAGGCTGCAGCTGGCGGGGAAAGCGGGCACCGTCCCATCCCCAGACTCATGCCAGACCTTGCCAGGGGCAGGCATCCTGCTGGCTCCCAGCCACAGCCTTCTAAAGTCTAACAAGACTCCTCTGCCCTCTTCCAGAGGCTTTCGATTCAGAGCCGCGCCCCGCCCGCAGGTGCCAACTTCCTGCAGCTCCCAGCGACATCCATGCCAACGGTGGTACCCGGCCACGTCCACGAGAGGGAAAACAAAGGCACAGACTGGGGAAGGGACTTGACACAGCAAATCAAGGGCACACTTGCGAATAGAAGTTGCCCCCCCCTCCCAACTCCTAGGGCTCCCCACTCTAACCTAGACCCCCCCCCCCACACACACACACACCTTCCAGAACCCAGGAGTCCTGGCTCCCAGCCCCACTATCTTTGCAAGCACAAATTCACCCTGCTCTACTCCCACCCCTGGGCACATTAACCCTTATTGCATTGGGGGCACCCAGCGAACAGCTGGTCCCATAACCAGGACAGCGACCGGAAGGGCCCCTGCTCTGACCCACAGCAGCTATAGGGGCTTTCCTCAAGAGCATGCCACCATCCAGGCAGAGAAACTGAGGCACAGAGCCGGGAAGCAACTTGCCCAAGGTGACGGTGCCTCGAATCCGGGCCAGCGCCGCCAGCTGCAGCCTCGGGGCATGCAGCAGAGTTTGCGGCCCAGGCGGGAGATCCCACGGGCAGCCTCAGCCTGCGGCAGGGAGCAGTTTTCACCTGGAGCAGAAGCTATTCGCCCAGGTCTGTGCCACACACCCCAGAAGGCGGCTCTTTAGCAACTCACCCGTGACTCTGACTCATGCTCCTGCCCCCTTGGGCACCGCGGCTCCAGCTCCGCCCGTTGCCCCAGGACGCCGTGTGGAACGCTCGAGCCCAGTGGCGGGCAGCAGGAAGGGCAGCGGTGCCCAGCGCGGGGGCGCAGACCGGGGCAGGGCTGTTTGTCTCTCTAGCTGGGTGAAAGGTGGCTGCCTTGGGCAGAGGGCCTCACCCTGCCGAGCAGGTGCAGGAATGTCTGGTGGGAGGGAACCCGGCTTCCCTGAAACCAGCTGAGTCAGTGGCCCGGCTGGCGTGTGTCCTGGGGCACTCTCAGCATCCCAGTGAGCCACGTGGCTGGGGGGCGGGGGGGGGAGCTGCCCCGCCCTTAGGGGACGTGCAGCGAGCAAGGTGGGCATCAGCCATAGGGCACCCATCCCACTGTTTTACCTGGCTCTAGCCCCTTTCACCTCATTAACTGAGCCTCATCACCCCCCTGCCAGCTGGGGAAGGGAGTGCTAATTATGCCCATGCCCCAGGCAGGGAAACTGAGGCAGAGGGAGAGGGAAAAGACTTCCCCAAAGGTCAAACCACCAGTGAGCCAGTGACAGAGCTGGGGACACAGCCAAGAGGCCTGACTCCCAGCTTCCCACCCTGCTCTAACCACTAGACCCCACTTCCTCCCCAAGCTGGGACCAGAAGCCAGGCGTCCTGACTCCCAGCCTCCCCTGCTCTAGCCATCACTCCCCTGCCAGAACCGGGGCTGGAACCTGAGTCCTGAACCCCTGCTCTTACTACTAGCCCCTACTCCCCTCCCAGAGGCGGGAAGGCGACTCGAGCAGCCCAGACCCAGCCGGTGCCTTGGTGTTTCCTTTGAGGCTTGGCCTCTGGCTCTCAGCCCTGGGTACCGGGAAAGAGGCCTTGGGGCAGAGATTAGACAAGCCTGGTTCTCCCAGAGATCAGGCTGCATCACGCTCTCTGCGTGCCCTTGGCCAGGCGGCCCGTCCTGTCCCGCTGCGGGAGATCCTGCTACAGGACAGCAGGGGGACGCAGACACCCTACACCAGGGGTCGGCAACCTTTCCGAAGTGGTGTGCCGAGTCTTCATTTATTCTCTCTGATTTAAGGCTTCGCGTGCCAGTCACACATTTTAACGTTTTTAGAAGGTCTCTTTCTATAAGGCTATAATATAGAACTAAACTATTGCTGTCTGTAAAGTAAAGAAGGTTTTTAAAATGTTTAAGAAGCTTCATTTAAAATTACATTAAAATGCAGAGCCCCCCGGACCGGTGGCCAGGACCCGGGCAGTGTGAGTGCCGCTGAAAACCAGCTCGCGTCCCGCGTTCTGCACGTGTGCCACAGGTTGCCTACCCCTGCCCCAGACTGCCCACTACCTTGGAGCATGGAGCCGGCTTTGCTGCAAGCGCCAGGCTGGCTGGAGATTAACAGGAATGCGGGTCACGGAGATCAGGTGCACCCAGGGCAGCACAGGACAAAGGACAGAGGCGTCCTGGCAGCAGCACAAGGTCCAGCAGAGATAGGGGCTGGAGTGGCCTAGATAATGGAAAACAGGTTAAGGGGACGTCACCTGGAAAGGGAACGCTGTGCTGGCCAGGGACTAGGATCTGGATTTCGGGGGGGGCAGTAAGGGGTTGTTAGACAGGGAGCAATAGACAGACATCTAAGGCTGGAGACAGACAGGCTCTAGGGACGGATAGACAGAAAGTTTAGACCCCACCCCACCGTCAACCCATCTGAAAAGTTCACCATGTTTTTCGTAGGCCCCACAGAAACACATTGTTTCGCCCTCTCGTGCGCCCCCAGCTGTTCACTAGCATCCGTGCGGTTGCTTGCGGTGTACCGGTGGGTACCCGATTTGGCAGGGGAGGGCGTTGTACTGAAAACCTGCTGGGTCTAGCCCCCTTCACACCCGGTGCCAGGTCACAGGGGGATGGGGCAGCAGCCATGGGAGCGGGGAGGGAAGGGGAGGGCTGGGCCAGGCCTGCCGTGGGTTTGGTCGTTCCCAGCACTGTGCCCCTGAGCGGGCACGTCTGCGTGTGGGCACCGCAGGGGCATTTCCCTCGACTCTCCTGCCCCCGCGGCGCTGAGTCCCCGTCCCACTCGATGCTGGGCCGGTATCTGAGCTCCCTGCTTGGACGCGACTTCAGTAGGTGATTCTTGTTCTGAGTGTCACGCAGCAGAGGCCCTGCGCTCTGGGAAGCACTTGGAGTCAGGACCCCTGGGATCCATGTCCGGCTCTGGCAGGGGAGGAGGGTCTAGTGGTTAGAGCAAAAGGACACTGGGAGGCAGGATACCTGGGTTCTCCTCCCAGCTCCGGGAAGGGAGCGTGGGCTCGTGGTTCGCGGAGAGCTAGGACTCCTGGGTTCATTCTCCACCCACAGCCCCACCCACGCATGGAAAGTCCAGATGTGATCCAGTCTCTAGCATGGGGCTAAACCAGGACCATGAATCTCCCCCCCCCGCCCCCCCAAACGCTTGGACTTGGGATGCTGCAGGAACCAGGATCTCTCTGGACCGTCCCGCCTGCCCCTGCAGGTTGCTCCTATTGGAGGAAGTGGGCCAGCCAGCACCCGGGGGGGCGGGGGGGGGGCACTGAGCCTTTCCCGGCAGCCCAGGCTGGCTTCCCCCTGCAGGGGCAGAGCCGGCGGCTGCTCCCAAGCCCTGGCTGGCCCAGCCCAGCTGCTTGTTTATTTGTCCTTTTGCTTTTGCAGCTGCGCCTGGAGCGGAGCGGGGCTGGGATGAAAGCGCCGTGCTTCCCAGAACGCCGCCGCGCTTGGAAAACAAGCCCTTTCCCCGGCCCAGCCATGCCTGGCATCGCACCCGGGCTGCGGCGGAAGGAGCGGGCGGGGGTTGTGCTCATGGCAAAAGCCGGCTTCCTGAGTGACTGGGCCACTCCGCCCCGAGTCCGGCCGGTGCTCAGAGCAGGAGCAAAGCAAAGCAGCTGCCAGCCATGCACCGCCTGGGCTGGGAGCCAGGGGCCAGACCTGCCCCCCACCCATATTTCCCCCACGGCAGAGCGCTTGTAAAAGCCTTCCTAGGCGGGCCACTTCCCCGGCAGTGGGGAGACGCAGAGAAGTCAGGTTACTCGTGAGCGGGGACAGGTGCGGGCATGCTGCACGCGGGCGCGGGTCGACTCAAACCAGGGGGCGGGCGGGCGGGCAGGGGCGGCTCCTGGAGCCCAGCCAGCGCTGAGCCAAGAATCACTCTCCGCGACAGAGCCTCGAGTTGGCAACCGCCCTGGAGTGCCAGGCCCCGGCATGCACCTGGTCTAACGTCCCCTCTTCCCCCCGACTTCCTTGGGTAGCTTCTGCAATACCCAATATCCACAGGGAGGGCTTCTGCCTGCCACTGAAGTGCAGCCACCTCTGGCTTGTAACACAGCAGCTGGTGAACAGGAAACCATGAACCTCCACCGGCGGTTTAGCTGAATGGTAAGAACGTGTGCTTCCGGCCCAGCCCTCGGGGCACGGTGGGAATTAATAGCGCCCTCGCTCTTGCCCCCAGGGCAGTGCTGGGTGCTGTACAGACAGACTGAAAAGACAGGCCCCACCTCGGACCACGCCCAGCACAGAGGCCTCGGCTCGTAGCGAGCGAGGATGGGACGGAAAGCAGGGCCATGACACCTGAGCCTATCAACTGGGACTGCTCGAGGCCACCTGCTTCATTGCGGGTCGCCCCCCACGCCCGTCCGGTCTGGCCTGGCCCCCCCTCTGGAAAAGGGACTGATGAGACGGGGCAGGCTAACTCTCTTCCCCCATTTGCAGATCTCCTAGCGCTGTAGGGACATGAATTCATCCCAGCTCTCCCCCGCCCCATTCAAACCCCTTTCACCCAGGGGGAAGGGACTTATTTGCATTGTTATTAGTCAAGGTAATAGCAAATAGCAGCATCTGCTGAGCTGCCCATGGTATCTTTCAACCCAAGGCCTCTCTCGGGCCATGTACAGGAAAACCACTTCCGCCCAGCCGCTGCAATGCAGCCGCTTCTGGGGTGGAGCTGCTTAACAACACACAACAACAGTGAAGAAAGATAGATCCTGGCCACAGGGGAAGGGAAAGTTTAAGGTCCTGGAGGGTTTAATCTCGCTGAAAAAATCCCCAAAGTAGCACCCCCAAAGAGCAGGATTTGCAGTGGCAACTCAGACCGGGTTTGAAGAAGGGGCACAAGGCAGGCAGGACTCCGGGGTCCACATCCCTCTGCAGAGATGCCTCCCCCGCCCCACACTCTCCTCCCCTGTGCGTGCTGGCACATTGCAGGGCTGTTCCTGGGGCTGGGGGAGCCGCATGCATCAGCTGCCCATGCCTTGGGTTAGCATTGTTCTGTCTGCGACGGGCTGGTGCCAAAGAATGACGAACTAAGACACTGGCGGTTTTTGGCTGAGTTTTCTCTCCGGTTTTCAAAGGTGGGGGGGGGGGGCACCAGCTTGGCAGCCCCAAAGAGTGCGGGGGCCTGAGCCTCAGTGACCCCATTCCTGGCTAGGGGGCGGAGATGGCAGTGGGCTAAGGTGGCTTTAAGCCCCCTTTATGCAGGGACCTGCTTTATCACTGGTGTAAGTTAGAGCTGCCCCAAGGCTGTTCTAATTCACACTCTGTTCCCCATGGACCCTGGGGCAGAGCTGGTAAAAATGGCACAGGGCATTGCCTGGCAAGAGCCACTGCACCAGCCTTCTTTGCTGCATCTAACTGGACCTGACAACCAGAGGCTGCTCCAGCTATGGGCAAGCAGAGGGGGGGCACTGCAGGTGAGATCACGCAGCAGTGGGGTGACAGAAGCTGTGTCTTTGGGACGTTTCCCCAGGGGCACTAGGGCGTGCAGCACTGAATCTGGGCATCCCAGGGATTAGGGGTGACAGACAACCTGGCTGCACAGCACGTCTGGGCAACAGCTCCAGGGCCTCTGGGGGCGGGACTGGAGAATGGGCCGCGGCTGCAGGGACTGGGGGTGGGTGGGGGGGTATCATTCAGTGCTTGTGCTCCACGCAGCCTTTGCACCTTTGGAAAGCTTCCTGACCCAATTGCCCCTCCCTGGGGTGCTGCCAATCCCTTGCCACGGCCAGACCTGACGGCTGCACCCGAGCAGGGCCTGGGGAGATCCCTGCTGTGCCAACCCCCGGGGAGAGGCGTAGGGTGACCCTGGGCAGGCTGGCGGTGCCACGGGGTAGCCGCTCTTCAGCCTGGACTCTCAGGGGGAAACTGAATCCAAATCTGACAGAGGGCCTCAGAGGGATTCCCAGCCCAGCCACTCTGGCACCGTGCCACTGCAGCCTACCCACTGCCCCCAGCCGGGGCTGGGGTCTCCAGACCCACGCCGGTGCCAGCAGGGGGGAGGGGAGGGGAACCGTGTAAGCAGCTCTGCCAACCCCTCCCAGCCGCAGCGGGGCCACCAGGGCCGTCAGCCCCTCAGCGCCCACAGCCCACGGGGCGGGGGCCAGAACTTTTCCAGCCACTGCAGCCCGCTCAGGTTCAAAGAGAAGGGGTGTAGTGTCGGGGGGGGGCCGCGGGGGCCCTGCCCTGCCTGGAGACAGGCTATGATCTAACCGCCTGTTTTCAGCTCCGACTGTCCCGGCACACCCCACAGGGGCTGACCCACCTACCAGAGCACAGGGCCCCTCCTGCCTTCCCCATCCTGTCCGTCCCGGGTCGCCCAGGGGCACGTGTGTTTGGGGAGGGAGTTTCCACTGAAAACATCCGACCCCTCGGCCTGGCTGAGGCGAGAGCACGTGCCAGCTTTGAACAGCGCTGGGCGGGACCCCCATCAACCCAATCAGCAAATCTCAGTCCCGCTGGGGTCAGAGCGGCCGCTGCTGGAGGGGGCTGTGGGGGGAGAGAGACGGGGAGCCAGGGGGCCCGTGCACTTGGGAGGCCTGGGAGCGCAGGACGAGCCATTCCCGACCCCGGCTCTGGCAAGCTGCTTCCAGCCTCCTCCATTGCTGTGGCTACTTATATGGGGTGTTTGACACAAAGAGCAGCCTGGGTCTGCCCCCACCTGCCCCCCATTTCCCCAGCTGGGCTCCTTTGCACCCCCTCTTTAGTACCGGGACTGGCACCAGGAGGGGCCCATGCAGGACAACAGTGCAGCGCAGGGACCGTATTTCACCCCCCGGGACCCAGCTGCCCCCACCCACTCTGGGGCTCAGGGCACAGGCCCAGCGCTGCCCCCTGCTGCTCGGGGAGGAGCTGATCCCTGATCCCATGAAACCCCCCCTGTAGGATGGGAGAGAAAGATCCTTCCGGCATCTGCTTAGACTGGGAGCTCTTTGGGGCAGAGCCCACTCCCCTGCCAGCGCTGGGGCTAGAACCCAGGAGTCCTGGCTGGATTGGCACAGCAGAGAAAGTATCAGGGGGCTCTGCCAATGCAAACCCAGAGCCCTTTGTACATAACCACCACACACACACACAGACCTCTGCCAATGGTGCTAGAAGAGAATCCTCATTAGCTGTCAGCAGTATAGGGCATATGACACACAGCCAAGCACTTCTGATTACATTCTGCAGAGGGCAATGGTGCACACACACACACATGCAAACATGCACAGCCACATACATACATGCAGCTACATGTGCACACACATGCACGGCCATTGCACATACAAGCTACTCAGCTGGATTCCTGTTGGAAAATCCCAAGTCCCCTGTCCTCTTGACTGGCACAGACCCCCCACCCTGCAATTGATCAATCTGCCCACCAGGATGGGGGTGGGTTATAACAATTATTTATAGGCATGTCTGCTTCCCTCTTTAAACTCCTTTTCCTTTCTCTGCAGCCAGCTCCAGGGTGGAGGGGAGCCGGGGGCTGGCGCGTGCGCTGGGGCCTGGCTGGGTCGCCCTGCACAATGCCGGCCCCACAAACAGCTGTCAGAGCGGGGAGCAGGGTGGGGGCGGGGTAGCGTGTGGCTGCCTTGTGTATGACAATGCAGCGGGAGCAAGGCACAAGCTGCTCCGGACAGGCTGGGATCTCCCCGGGTCATGGCGGGGGGGGGCATATCACAGGGAATTAATGGGGAGAGTGAAGTTACAAAGGGCTCATGGGGACGGTGCCCAGCGCGGGGACCCAACCCCACCCCCCAAACAGAGCCCATTGTGCGGGTGGGGGAAGGGGGTCCTGGATATCTCCTCATTGCTCGGGGCCATGCAGGGTCCCTGCCCAGGGCACTTGGGGGCTAGAGAGAGGCGCCCGCCTGGGTGTGGGCAGCCCAGCCAGACACAGAGACACAGGGAGGGGCAGGGACGGGATCAGAACCGGCCCAGAAACCTTGGCCTTGGCCCCATGGGGTGAGGGGCGCTGGGGAGCCGGGTCCCTGGCTTATTTCTGCTGCAAGGGACTGATCTGGCCAGACATAAGGATCCCGCTGAGGACCCCCCTTTCCCCCATCACACAGATGTCCGTCCCCCCCCCCATCTGGCGTGTGCAGTGTTTAATGTGCTTCCAGCCCATCCGGGGCGCCAGCTGTACGGGGTCAGGGGGCCGGCGGCAGCGGGGGCACCCGGGGGCTCATTCCCATGGAGATGGCAGCACACGCCGCCCGGCCCGGGGCGCTGGGCAGATGGCTGCAGGCAGCGGGACAATGGAAGCCGTGACCTGCCTCGCAACCACCCCCAGCTACAGCTGAAAGGGCACGAGCAGCAGCTGGGCCCGGGACTCCCCCCATCACGAGCTGTGGCTCCCACTCGGCCCAGTAACGGGCAGGGGCCAGGCTGGAGTGACACTGGGCTGGCACAGCTCCATTCCCCCCCAGGGAAACGAGGGTGGGTGGCTAGGACTCCTGGGTCCCATTCCTGGCTCTGATGCTAATTTGCTGGGTGAGCCGGAGCCCATCACGGCCACGCGCCGTGCCTCGGTTTCCCCTTCTAACACATTGCAAAGCATGTTGTCATTATGGGGGTGCCTGGTGGCTCCCTGTTGTGCCTGCCCCAAAGAGAACAGGGGTCCAGAGACCCCCGGTCCCTGCTCTGAGCAGGGCTCGGTCTCAGGCTCGGCGGCCCAGATCCTCAGTTCAGGTGCCTAACTCCCCTGGGTCTCAGTGGGAGGTGGCCTTGAGGCTCTGGGGCCATTCTCCCACCCCGCTGCCCTCCCCCCCTCCCGGGCCGGCTCGGCGGGGTGACTCATGGAGTGATAGAGCCCTGGGTCGCCCGCTGGCACCTCCCTGGGCAGCTTTACTCACCACATTCTGCAGGCCGGGACGGGCTGGGCCCGGGGCTCGGGAATTAGGGGCCGGCGCGTCCCGCTGCACAGACGCTCTGTTCTCCCATCCCCCGCCGGCCAGGAGCGCAGGGCACAGGGCGCTGCTCCCTGGGTCCCCAGGCTGAGCGGGGCCAGGCCTGGGGGAAGATTGGGGCACTGGGGACACAGGCAAACGATGGGTTAAAACATAGAATAAACTGGAGCAAGAGGGGAAGGACCTGTCCTGGCTGGAAACAAGAGTCTTTGTAGGAACCTGGGGGGTGGGGGGTAGGGCTGTCCCCTGGCTTCACCCCCACCCCACCCTTAAAAGTGGGTATTGACTAGTTGTTACAGCAGGGAGGCTGGGAGCCAGGACTCCTGGGTTCTATCCATGGCTCTGTGAGGGGAGTGGGGGAGCTGGGGGAGCAGATCTGGGTTGTTCTTGCCACTTACAAGAAAGGGGAAGCGCCTGGCCCAAGGCGACCCGGCAAGTCAGCAGCAGAGGTAGACAGCGAACCCAGGCGTCCTGACTCCCAGTCCCCCGTTCTAAACGCCAGCCAACCCCTTGTTCTGAATCCAGGACTCCTGACTCCCAGGTCTCACGCTATAGTCCCTCGAGGCTACTCCCCACTCAGAGCCAGACCTCCTGACTCCCTGTCCCCTGATCTATCCACTAGGCCACACTTCCTATGTCGAATACACGGCTCCGGGGGGCGTCCCTGGGAGCACGCAGAAAACCCCACGGCTCCCTTCACAAGCCGGAGCAGGAGGGGGGCAGCAGGGGTATGTGTGTGTGTGGGCGGGGGGGAGAGATGGGAATTAGCCAGCTGCCATGACTATTGGCGTTCCTGCATCCCAGCGAGGGGGGGGGCTCTCCCGGCTGCTGCTGAGAGGCGCCCGCCCGGCCCATTGACATGGAGATTTGGCACACGCTGGCGGGGGAGCAGATGTGCGCAATGGAGACACAAAAGGCAACATGAGGATGTGTGGTCACGGCCTCCCCCCCACCCCCCATTCCCCAAACACAGAGGCACGGGCTGTGGGGGCTCCATGGAGCTCAGCCTCCCTGGGGCTGAGTGGTGCCATGAGCGACAGGGTGTCAGAGCCGGGGGGCGGTAAGGGGATCACAGGCAGCAGCCGGGCAGGAGGAAGCAGGGCTCGGAAGGGTTTGCTCATCCCACAGGACGGGAGGTTTGGGGTGTTTGATCCCCTTGCCCCGTGCAGGCGGAGAACAAACTTGCTGGCTCTTGTGGGCCTGGGCATCTGCAACTCCGGGGAAAGGTGATGGGAGCTTGGCCTGGGGGGAGATGGGCAGCACCTTTGTAAACCAGGCCCCTAATCCTCCCCCCGATTTGCCCCACGCTGACCTGGCTAATCAGTTAACCTCCCCCCGGCCCCAGTCTAGCAACGTTTGTAGCTCTGCCTGGCATTTCTTCTAGGGCAGGGAGACTACAGACTCATCTAATGACCAAGTTCATGCCCAAAACAACCACTACTGAAATGCAGCCACCTCTGGGGCATGGCATGGCAACTACTTATACCGGAATCCCTTGCCCAGTGCTGAAATGCAGCTGTCTCTGGGGTAGGGTCCCGGGGCTGTTTATAGGGGTGCTGCAATGCAGCAGTGTCACGGAGTGTGGGGGAGTCAGGGCCCTGCACCCCCGGCTTCCTGTGATTCACCATGACTCTCGGCCAGGCAGTAAAACAGAAGGTTTATTGAGATGACAGGAACACAGTCCAAAACAGGTCTTGCCAGTACAGACAACAGGACTCCCTTTAGTTAGGTCCATCTGGGGGCCCCAGGGAGGCCACAGCCCCGTTGGGAAGCCCAAGCCCCGTCGGGGCTCCCCTCTTCATTTCCAGCCAGCTTCCAAACTGAAACTCCCTCCAGCCCCTCCTCCTCTGGGCTTTGTCTCTTTCCGGGGCTAGGAGGACACCTGAGCTCTTTGTCTCCAACACCTTCAGTTGGCACCTTTGCAGAGGAGGGGCCCAGGCCATCAGTTGCCAGGAGACAAAGTGTCAGACATTTATGTGCACTGGCCCTTCGCTCTGCAACAACCACACACCCTTATCCCACCACCTAGTTACTTAAGAACTGCACAGGGGAAACTGAGGCAACCACACAGTATTCAGAGGAAACATTAAGAACATTCCCACTTCGTCACAAGCAGTTTCTGGGGTGCAGCACGGCAGCGGTTTAACAGCGCACAGGTACAAGGCACAGCAGTTTGCGCCAGGCGCTGGAGGAGAGCAGTGTGTGGGGTTGTAACTGTGGGGTGGGACATGAGGGTTTCTGTGACTGCTCCTGCCCCGGTGGGAATCCCAGTTTTCCCCACAAGGCAGGGCCTCGGAGGCTTTGGAGCAGCAGCGCAGCACCCCACGCCCCTCAGCACCGATGCTGAGCGGTCCCAGCTGAGTCACCCACATCGCTCCCTGCAGCCTCCCATCCCTGCACTGGCTCGGCAGCTCAGGCGCCGAGCTAGAGACCTTGCCTTAGGGGATTCCCTGGCCAGGGCCCATCTCCTGGGGCTCCCCCCGTGGGGGGTCTCTCCCCATCTGCCCCAGGGAGAGCTCGGGCCCTGGGCTAGAAATGAGCTCAGCAGAAACCTCCCCGGCCCGGCTCCCAAGGGCCAGCAGCTGCAAAGGACTTTCCCCCGGGGGTTTCTGGAAGGAGGGAGAGTCCAGAAGTTGTGTGGGGGGGGGGAGTTCCTGTAATCAGCCCTCATGGGGGGACCCCGACACCCACCTCTGGGCCACTGCAGCCTCAGCTGCCCAGGGCACTGTCACTGGGACCCCACCAGCCTGCACCCCGATGCCTTCTTTGGGACTGGTCGTTTTCATAGAGCAGCCATTCAAATGAGGGGCATTTGGTAGCTGGGTATGGGAGGAACCCCGGAGTCCTGGCTCCCAGTCCTCTGCTCTGACCACTAGCCCACGCTGCCGCTGAGTGGGCAGACGCACGAGCTCTCACTCAGCAATCAGCCTGAGCGCTCCCTCCATAGCCTGGGGGGCGTGGGGACAGATTGGCAGGTGGGTGTGTTTGGGGGGAGAGAGGGGCTGTTTATGGCCCCGATCCCAGGTGGGGGCGAACTGGGCAGGATCGGGCCCCGGGTGGGTGTCTCTCTGCAGCAAGACTGTCTCTGTCACACGCCAGCTGAGCCCTCCCCGCCCCCGGCAGGAAGTACAGTGCGCAAGGGGGGGGCGGGGGGGGGTTGACAAGTGGAAGTCCCCAGCCTTCGGTGGCGTCATGGGTGGAGCTGTTCCAGTGCGTCGCGGGAGCAGCCTCACGCCAAGGAGAACCGGCCCCTGGTGGCCACAAAGCGTCACCCCGGGGGGAGCGGACGTGATCCCCTTCACCACAGCTGGGGGCAGCTCCGACCGCGGCCTCCCCCACACCCATGCGTGGTTCCCGGGCCCATGGGGATCCCCCTTTCCGCAGCGTGTGGGTGAGTCACAAGCCCCCATCCCTCGGGGACCCTAGGGGAGGAGAAGGGGTTGCCCAGAAAAAGAGGCTGGATCAAGATATGCTGCCCACTCTGCAAGGGCAGGCGATGCCCCCCCCCCCGCCCCAGAGGAGATGCCCCCATCCTGCCCCCGATAAAGCCTGATCCCTCACGCAGAGAAATGGCTCTGTCCTGGCAGTAACATGCTACCAGCCCTGTGGCACCAGCTCTATGCCCAGTGCTGCAGGAAGCTAGTGGAGAGGGCACCGTGTGTGCTGCCTACCCCCCCCCCCCCCCCCCCCCCCCCCCCCCCCCCCCCCCCCCCCCCCCCCCCCCNCAGCCTGCAGCAGCCCCGGTGCCCGCTCGTGTGCACCGTCCCCCAGCCTGGCTGCTGGGCAATGCAGGGCACACAGGGCAGATTGTCTGCAACGCAGGGCACATGCCAGAGAGACAAGGCCGCAGCCTAGTGCGTGTGTGTGTTAAAAGACTGCGCACGCACACACGCGAACACACCTGCCCAGGTCTGCAGATACACACGTGCACACACTCGGATATGCTGAGGCATGCACAGAAATACACTTGCCCAGGCAGTGTGTGCGTGCGTGCGCACACACACACACACACCTGCACACCCAAACACAGTCATGTGCTAAACAGGGACACAGGCAGGTGTGGACAAATATCTGGGATGAGGGAGCATCA
The DNA here is from genome assembly GCA_003942145.1 of Platysternon megacephalum. NCBI lineage: Eukaryota > Metazoa > Chordata > Testudines > Platysternidae > Platysternon > Platysternon megacephalum. The sequence goes on from QXTE01000096.1 coordinate 3,627,730, forward strand.
GCAGCAGGGGCGGGTAGAAATCCCAGGGCTGGAATAGCAAGGGGGGGGGGCTGTGCCTGGGGACGGGGTGGGGGGGCTGGAACGGCAGGGGGCTGTGGGCCAGGCACAGACTAGGGGGCAGGGCTGGAACGGCAGGGGGCTGTGGGCCAGGCACAGAGCTGGGGGGCAGGGCTGGAACGGCAGGGGGCTGTGGGCCAGGCACAGAGCTGGGGGAGGGGGAAGCCGGTTGCCCGCGTCTCTTTCCCCCATCAGCCCTGAGGCAGCAGACCGGGATTTGGCCCCTTCCAGGAGGTGACCTGGGGCTCCCCACAAACCGGTGGGGCTGGGAAATAACCAGGCGGTTGCTGGCAGGGCTCCCTGCACATGCCCCCCTGCAGCCCAGGGCGCGGGCTGGCTGCAGAGCAGCCCAGGCTGCGTGGAGGCCCCTGCCTCGGGCAGGCCGAGGTGCCAGGAGTTTCCTGGCCTCTGACGCCAAGGGCAGATCATTATAGCCCCAGCAAGGCTAAAAATAGCTGCTGGAGGAATAAAGGAAGGTTATTTTTAGCAGCAGCTCAGAGCTTTTTTCCATCAGCAATTTTCCCAACACAGCAGCGGGTACTGGGGCTGCTGCCAGCTGGGCCGGCATGGCCCCTCGCTCCTGGCCACGCTGCACCCACCTGAGCCACCAGGGCATGGGGCTGGGATCCCCTCCCCACCCAGCTCCCCCAGGCTGGGTTCCCCTGGCTCCCCGTGGGGCGGGGGAGGGGGGCAGGAGTTTCTTTCATACTTTGCCAGCTTGGGCTGTGGCTTTTTTTGCGCTGACTTGAGGTTTCCTTTGAAGAGAGGTTCCAGGAATCTGGGAGCTGAGCCGGGGCCAGGGGAGGGGGAGAAAAGCAGCAGGGTCGGCCCCCAGGGCCAGTCTGGTTTTTATCTGAGAAAGATTTTTTCATTTGAAGTGTTTTTCAGAACGAAAAAGAAAAGAGGAGGGTTGATGGGGAGGGAGTCTAGTGGGACTGAGAGTCAGGACTCCTGGGTTCTCACCCCGGTTCTGGGAGGGGAGGAGGGGGGGTCTGTCAGAGCAGGGGGGACGGAGCTAGGACTCCTGGGTTCTATTCTTTGTTCTCACTCAGTTTACCTCTATATAACATGGAGTTGATTGCACCCCCCCGCTTTCCTGGTTATTTGTAGCATCCTCTGGCTCTCAGGCCTCCCCATCCCTCTCAGGCGTGGGCACAGCCCCTCCCAGTGGCAGGGCAGAAGCAGCACCAGCCGTGGGCACAGAGCTGCTGGCAGAGGCTTGGGTTGGGCCCGGCCTGTGCCTCTCCCCTGAGCTATCTCAGCATAGCCCTAGGGGTCAGTCAAGGCTCCCCCCAGACCCACTGAGGGGCAGCAGCTCCTTAGCCCCGGGAAGCCCGGGGGCAGATGAGCTGAGGCTCCTGGAGCAGCTCCTCAGCCAGCGACTCCCAGCAGGCAGGGAGTGTTGTGGGGGTGAGAGAGAAAAACCTGCCCAGCACCCCGGGGACAGGGCCAGATGCTCAGAGAGATTCAGGGTCCTGCTCCGTTTATGGCCAGTTCGCCAGGGCCCTGGGTACGGGACACACCAAAGCTGTTGTTCTGGCCCAGGGCTCTCACTTCAGGTGCTTCCCAGCTGCCCCTGCCCAACCAACCATGTTGTGCCCAGCCACACCCACTGTGCCCAGTTCCCTGGGCCCAGCCCTGCCGGATCAACCCTCCCCAGAGCCTCTGCCGCCCTTAGGGTCAAAGGCTGGGTGTCAAAATAGCCTTTGCGAGCCCCCCCTCTCCCTCCCGTGCCGAGTTTTTGTGCTGGGCTCCCCCAGGAGGGGGCGGGAGGGGGAGCAGATGCAGCCACAGCTGGCCCCAGAGCTAGTGCAGCTGCCCATGATTTGCACGAGGACACGGCCCTCGCTAGGACACGGCTGCTGCGAGCCTGGCTGGAGCCGAGGACACGGCCCTCGCTAGGACACGGCTGCTGCGAGCCTGGCTGGAGCCACCGCAGAGGGGCCCCTGCCCCAAGCAAGCTGCAGCCGGGGGACCAGCAAGGGCGACCGGTGCTGGCAGCCAGCCGCCCTCTGGCCGCGCCTGGGAGGAGCTCAACCATTTCACGCTCGAGCCAGGAAAGAGCCAGGCCGCACTGGCTGAGCTCCGGCCCCACTGAGTCACTGCCAGGCGCTGGTTCATGGCGGCACACGACTGCCCCCCTCCCGCGCACGGGCGCTGGGGGAACGAGCTGGGTAAATGAGGCAAACGGCTTCCCAAACGCCCCTGGCTCAGGGCCTGAATTCCTGCCGTTGCTGGTGAGCGCCCGGCAGCAGGACTGGACCGTCCCCCCCAGCCGCTGGCCAGTGTGGGGACAGGGGCAGCCACTGTGCAAAGAGCCCCCCACCCTCCAGCTTGGCTCCGCTTCATGCAATCCAGGGTGGAGGCTGAAGCCCTCAGCTGCAGACGCTGCTACTGGCCGAGCGCAGCCAGGCTCCGGGCACATCTTCACGCTCGCTGGTCAGCCAGGCTCGGACAGCAACGACAGGGGCCTGAACCCTGCTCGGCCCCGCCCGGGGCAGCCCTCGGGGGGGAAGTGAGGCAAGCGGGGGGGTCCCCCCTCCCAAGACAGGTTTCGGCTAAGCAGACAGGCAGGTAGAGCTGGATATGGGCTGGGGGTGATGCAGCTAAACCTGCCCTTGATGCAGTGTCCGGGGCCCCGTCTGTGTCTCTGGGCTCCAGCAGGTGGGTCCCTCTCAAGCCCGGCGGCATTTGAGCCCTTTGCTTTGTCATGCAGCGGGCGCTTGGCTCCAGCTCTCCCCCAAACCCTCCCCGCGCCGTTTCCAGCTCAGCAGCTCCGGACAGACACTGAAACATCCCAGTTATTCCAAGCATCTGCAGGAAGCTCCAGCCCCAGACTGCCTGTTCACAAGACACATTCCGGCCTGGGCCGGGCGGGCGCGAATCCGCTCCAAGTTTTTCCCCACACCCGCAGGCTGAGACTTTGCTTCGTTCCAGGAACCCAACCTGGCTTCAGCTTGGCAGGCGGCGCCAGCAGGAGGCCACGTGCCAGAGAAGGGGCGAGTGGCCAGAGGGGAACTGAATGCAGCCAGGGCAGGGAGCATCACGCACCCAGCACGCGGGGCTGAGAGCAGCACGCACCCCGCACGCGGGGCAGGGAGCAGCACGGACCCCGCACGCGGGGCAGGGAGCAGCACGCACCCAGCACGCGGGGCTGAGAGCAGCACGCACCCAGCACGCGGGGCAGGGAGCATCACGCACCCAGCACGCAGGGCAGGGAGCATCACGCACCCAGCACGCGGGGCAGGGAGCAGCACGCACCCCGCACGCGGGGCAGGGAGCAGCACCGACCCAGCACGCGGGGCAGGGAGCAGCACGCACCCCGCCCGCGGGGCAGGGAGCAGCACGGACCCCGCACGCGGGGCAGAGAGCAGCACGCACCCAGCACGCGGGGCTGAGAGCAGCACGGACCCCGCACGCGGGGCAGGGAGCAGCACGCGGGGCAGGGAGCAGCATGCCCCCCGCACGCGGGGCAGGGAGCAGCACGCCCCCCGCACGCGGGGCTGAGAGCAGCACGCCCCCCGCACGCGGGGCAGGGAGCATCACGCACCCAGCACGCGGGGCTGAGAGCAGCACGCACCCCGCACGCGGGGCAGGGAGCAGCACGCACCCCACACGCGGGGCAGGGAGCAGCACGCACCCAGCATGCGGGGCAGGGAGCAGCACGCACCCAGCACGCGGGGCAGGGAGCAGCACGCACCGGCCGAGGGCCCTGCTACAGTGTGGGGAGAGGTGCTAAGGGAGCTCTGAGACCAAGGCAGCCAGCGGGGGTAGCGGGCTGCACTGCCTCGCCCGCAAGGCCAGCCCCACCGCGGCTCGGCAGCCGGGGGCGTCCCCCCTGCCCAGCCCCACGCGGGCGAGCTGTGCAAACCTGCCTACAAGCCGAAACCACACGCAGCTGGGTGGTGGGTGCAGCCGACAAACCAGGCCCACCGTGAGGCAGCGGCAGCAATCGCGCTTTGACTTTAGCGAGCGGGAACACACGGGGAGCCCCCGGGCAGAGCTGGGGGAGGCGCCCCCACTGGCTCCAGGCGGCCTGATCCTGAGCGCGCACAGTGAAGGCAAAGGGGGCGTCTGGCTGCCACTTAGGGTCCATCCCTGCTGCAAAGACACAACAAACCTCAGCAGCGCGTCCAGAGCCTGGCGCAGCGGGCTGGGCTCCCGCTATGGGACTGAAAACAGCCATGTAGGCGGCCCGGCTCTGAGAGCCGCCCCCTTCACCGGGTACCCCCCCGGGCAGGCAGGTCTGGACCCCAGGCTCCGGGAACTGCTACCCTGGGGTTGTTTGTGCAGCATAGCCCCAGCCTTGCAGGGCAGAGGGCACCACCTGCTTGGGGGGGTGCTGACGCAGGTGGGGGTACCGTTGCAGGGAACCTGCGCTGCCCTCTGTGCAGGGGAGTCTGGGCGCTGGAGCAAGCGGAGGGTAGCTGCGGCTGGAGGCTCTGCCAAGGGAGATGAGGCCTAGCAGCCCTCCATGCCTGAGCGTGGCCCAGCCAGAGAGGCAGGCGAGTTTCCTGCACCCAGCAGGCAGCATCCGCTGCACCCCAAGCATGGCTACGGGGGGTTTAAAGCAAACACGTACTTCCGGTTTGGGAGCCAGGCATGGTCAGGCGGAGAGAGGAGCCTGCCGGTAAATGCAGCTGGTGCGAGCAGGAAGGGGGAGCTCAGCCCAGAGTCTACTTCCCCTTTCGGAGAAGAGGAAAGGAACCGCGTCAGCCCCGGGGAAGAAACGAGGCTCTTGCTTTCACTCCGGCTGATGCAGGGCTCTGGCTGCAGCCTCCTGGCCCCAGCTTCCCAGGAACGAACCCAGCTCAGCTGGTGCAAGCGGAGACCAGGGCTGCTTCCGACTCAGCCACCACGGGGCTCCCTTGCAGGCTGCCCCGCCACCAAACCCCCCTCGACACTGCCCAGGGTGGCCAATGGAGCCAGAGAACGCAAGCCCTGTGCACCCATGGCCTAGCCACCCACCCCCGGTGGTGTGTGTGTGTGTGTGTGGGGGGGGGGGGGGGGGGGGGGGGGGGGGGNGGGGGGGCGGGGGGCGGTGTCATCATTGGTGGGTCTGGGCACTGCAGGACAGCTGCACACCAGAGCTGCACGCAGCCATCCCCACCTCCATGGCAGGAGAAAGGGGCCGTCGCGGGTTGAGAGAACCAAATGGGGGCGGGGGACTCACACAGGGAGACAGGCCTTTCTAAGCATGCCATGTCCTTTGCACAACAGCAGCACTAGAGCTGTGACCCTGAGATCGGAGTGGGGGGACCCTGCCCTGAAGGGTGTGCAATGGAAAGACGAGCCAGGAAGGATCCTCAGCCCCATGTGACTGCTGAGGTTTGCTGGGAGGCAGCAGCAAAGGCAGGTGCAGAACGCAGGGCTCCTGAGGCCCAGGCCAGCACCTGGGCCACAGCCAGGCTGCCCGTCCTAGCCAAGCCCTTCCCGGACTTGGACGAACGGCACAAGGGGGATTTTCCCATGTCGTGTGCTGGGAATCCTGGAGCCCGAGGAGCGAAACAACCCATATTGAAGGGGGGATTTCCAGAGCTGGAAAAGCTGCTTGGAGTTCGGCATGTGGCTATTTCTGGATGCCAGGAAAGGTGCCAACACAGTAGATTCTAGGAAGCGCAGAGTGGCAAGAGGAGCAACGGGCAGGGCAGCTTTCTGAGCCCGGACTCACCCCAGAGCAGGGGCACCAGAGACATCCGTGGGTGGGACCCTTCGTTTGCAGCAGCATTCCCTACCTGCAGCTCAGCTTTAGCCTTCTGCTAGCCAGGCGCTCCGGCTCGGACCCTCGCCGGGACCTTGCTGCAGCGAGTAGCTGGCGATGCAGATTCTAAGGGGGTACCTGTCAGGGACGAGGGGGACACAGAACTTCACTGCAGCAGCCGGTGATGAGCCAGCTGAGGAGATGGCAGGAAGAACTGCCCTTCGTTCATTGGCATCCCTGCTCCAGAGGAGGGGGAATGGGACGTTTCAAAGCTTTAGCCATCCCTGCTGAATGAACAAACCACCACCCTGCTCGATTGGAGCAAAGCAGCTGAGACTCACCCTGGTAATTGTCACCCCTATGACACGGTTTCCACTGTATCGCCTCCCTTTAGTGCTCTGTAACCTGCACACTAGAAATCTGCTCCATTTTTAATGGTCTCATAAGGGCAATTTCTCCCTTACAGGTTACAACATTGAGAGGTGCAAGTGAATGCAGATTTTCCGGAATTCTTGCTCGGCTGCAGTATAATCTAGGGGGAGTCAGGACTCCTTGGTCCTATCCCCGCTTCTGGGAAAGCAGCTTTGCCTAGCAGTTAGACCAAGTGGGGGCTGGGAATCAGGACTCTTGGGGTTCTGGGAGGGGCAAGGTGTAAAGTCAAGTAAGGGACCGACAGTCTGGTCTCATCCCCGTTCCAGAGACGCGGTGCAGGGGCAAGTCACTTCACTGTAACTCCATTTCCATGGAGGTAAGAAGTGTGTTAAACCCAGAACTGGGCAGGGTTCCTGGCTGGGAAGTGGTTTGAGGCCCCCTGCGTGTAAGGTGCTACAACAGGCACAAGTCAGGCATATTCTGCAAGGAAATCACTCCGTAACGTGACCCAGGTGCTTTGGCCAGGAATGATTTTGGATGATTGAACATGCTCTCCAAATGCTCCAACTCTTCAACCATCCCGACTTCAGAACTGGGCACAAGCTAGAGGGGTTGGCTACCGTGCTCCAGCTGTTTCTTCCCCAGGGAAATAAACACTTGATGTGGATGATGTCGTTAGATGATAATCTGACAAGTGACTTTATAAAAGAAGGAAGCCCAAACCAATCAAAAGCATGTTAAAACCTGCATTTAGCAGCATCCAAACATTTTGCCCTGGTGCAAATGACTGCAGAAGGTGCAGATCTGGCCCAGGGTCAGTCCCTTTCAGGAATGTCTCATCTCAGTAATGCCTGGTTATTGGAGAATCCTGGATAAGTCTGATTAGCTGCAGTGGCTTTGAAACACCTACAAGTCAGGCTGTGCTGGGCCCCTTTGGACAATCCTAAGAGGGCTGCAGAGTAGGAACCAGTGGTTATAAGAGAAGGAAATGCCTGACACGATTTTGTTTTTAAGCCATTTGCTGCAGGGAAGGTGCTTAACCAGAAATAAAACCCGATTATTTTTCTTTAGAGAAACTGATTCAAATCCTGGCTCACACACCAAACAAGCACTAGCCCAGCGGTGTAAGTCTCTCCTGGGGATACACCCACACCAGAGCATTCGGCACAACGTCGCACTCCCGCAGAAGACTGGGGGCTGGAACAACAAGGGATTGCGGGGCGGTGCCACATGGGTTCTTGGCTCCCTGGACTAGAACCGGAAGAGGTGTTGGAAATCAGGGCAGGTGCGCCGTGTTCCGAGACTGCACTAGTTGCGGGGGAGATGAACTAGATAATGGAGTCAGTTTGCCTTTGCTCTCTCCAGTTCCAGTGATTCTAGGAGTGGTGCAGCAGAGGGTTGCTGCAGGGAGCTCAGCGCTGGAGTGCAATGACTGAGCAGGGGCTGAGGAACCTCACACTGCGCTGTCTAGGCTACTGCCATCCCACATGGCTCCTGCCATTTCAGTTGGAAGATGCGTTTTCACTTCTGCCCCGAAGTGCTGTGTAGAATTGTTGCTGTCATATCCCACCCCAGAGCTGCTGCAATTCTACAGCGGCAGAAGAGATTCCTGTATGTAAAGCACTTCGGGAATTTGGGGCTAAAACCTCCACAATACAAATGATGCTGGCTAGCCATAGCCAATAGTAGCAGTCTCTTCAATTTGGTTCATTACTGGGCCAGATCCTCAGCTAGTGAAAACTGGCACTGAAGTGAATGGAGCTGCTCTCACTTTCACCAGTTGCAGATCTAGCTGGCTGTGTTTAGTCTCTGGTCCTCTGGCATTCAAGACAATGCTCTGCTCAGTCTTCAGGAACCATGGCTGGCTAGCAGAAATGGCTTCTCAGTGCAGGTGGCTGTACGAAGGATAAACAGCATACCAGGTAAAATGAAAAGTGAGCCTTTTTATTGTGTTATCAATTCACTTTTTAACAACAATTCCACAAAATATTAAACACTGTGCAAGAAATTGGTCTATGGCACACCAGAAATAAAAACCAGAGATCCAAAAATGCAGACATTCTGAAGAACCTACATTACATACACTGATTACTTCCTAAAATACAGTTTTTACAACCCTTGATTTGCATTTGGCAACAATATCAGAGTTTGGCAAAAAAAAAAAAAATCAGAAGAATAAACCAGAGAGAGAAATGAAGAGCGCGAAGTGTCAGACGCGTGGCTTCTCGTTTTGATGACGGAAAGGCGTTATTTTTACTCTAGTTAAATAAAGTTGACTTTTTAAGTTCTCGTAAAAGGAAGAGGGACTTGTTTCCCAGAACTGGGCAAAGAGTGATGAGTTCCCCATTAGCATTTCCGAAGGGCAATGAGCGGAACACCCTTCAAGCCCCTCCTCACACAGCTGGACCGGGAATCGAAGGAGATGGACACAGTGCTGGAGGCCCAGAGATCACTACAGTCTCAAAGGGGTTGGCTTTTTAGAAGCACCTAGAGCTCAGTGTTCGTTTGTCACGGGGCTGCTGCGTGCCAGTGCACCAGAGTGCAAAGGGGGCACAGAAGCAAGCACTGCTGCTCTGTCTTGTGGCCAAGTGCTCAGCTGGCCTGCTCTCCTAGTGGAGAAGCCTGGCTCAAACAGGTAAGGATGCTGCTCAGAGCTAGGTAAGGAAAGCTGCCTTTATTCTAAGAGGAACAGGACCAAAGATGCATCCTGGAGAGGCAGAGCACTGGAGTTACATTTATAACAAGGGGGCTGTTTAAGGGGGGGCTGGATGGGAAATACTCCCAAATCCTAGGCAACCATATGCCTGGTTTCAAGTACAGAGACCATCTCTGGGGAAGGCCGTAAGTAACGTTCCAGGAGCGGGAGAACTGCCTGATCTTTCCAGCGAGAAGCATCATGCAGCCTTTATCGTTGTGTCACTAACCTGTTTGTTGGGGCCCAGATACTTGGCACACAGCAGGGGTAGCCTCCTGGCTACATGCTAGCCCAGCGGGAAGCCCTCTAAGAGCAGGGGGAATGGGCTGGCCTAGAGATTACATCCCTCACCTTTCTATTTTGGGCAACAGCTTCACCACATGCTAAAGAAACCTCAGACAAATGTGGGCATGTGTTTGCCACCCAAAAAGGCCTTTGTGGAGTAAGTGCTGAGCTGGCACTGGCTGGCCGGCCCCAGATTCAGCTCACAATCTTCCTCCCCCCTTTACATTTCGGAGCACTTAAAAAGTCCTGAAAGTGTCTTTTTTTTTTGGCAAATGCACTAACAAAGTACAAGCAGCTACTGTAATTTGCACTTATATTTATGCTATACAAAAACATCTACAGTGTGATCACCCATTTACTCAGACAAGGAAAAACTCAAAACGGTTGAGGATTTCTCCACCTAGAGGCAAGTCACCAGTTGAAGATACATCAGATACCAAGTGGCAAGGCTCCTTCCAACCCTCCCGCCCCACTCGGAAATAGCTGTTCAGACCCAGCTGCCTTTGCCCTACCCATTCCCCTTCTATAGTGCCAAGGACTTCCATTCGGCATCGGTGGAGACCAAGGAGAGGCAGGGACTCCTGACAGCACAGGGCATGCACTTGTGAAGGGTTCAGGAAAAAGTGGTCTGGGTCAGTGGGGCCCGAGCTGCCAGCTGCTCCCAGCTTCCCTCCTCCCCATATTCTTTGCATAGCTCTTGTGGGGAAACCACAAAAACATCGACTGTATGAATCAAAGGAATTGGCTCTTGCTTGGCACGTGTGTCCTGTCCCCTCTCCCCTTCCCATCTCCCCCCACCTTCTCAAATTGTGTCCTGCACCAGAAGACCATTCCCCCGCAGCCCCTCTCCACACGTGGGATAATATGGCAGAGGCTAAACTCCACTACAGGTTCATAGTGTAAAGGGCCACCCTCGCCGGCTGGCACGTTAGAGGGATTCAGACAGAGGGAGGTTAGGTGAAGGTGCGGAACTGGATATGCCAGGCAGAGAGAAAGAAAAGGAAGATCGACACTAATTTGCTAAACTATTAAATGACTGGCTGGCGGAATTCAACAGCAGAATGACCTGTGGGGGAACCAAGGGGCAGCAGTTTATGTGATTACTGCAGAAATGGTACAGGGGGTGAGAGCTTGACCCAGGGACAATTCGAAAGAGCTTTGGGGAGGAGATGGGAGTGGCATGGGATGCAAAAGGGCTGCTGGAAGTGGAGAGAGGGATGGCATCAACCTCAGGGGTGTAGGTTTTGGGAGACTCCTTAGGCTGTGCGAGCTAATGACACTGGCCCATCCTTCGCTTGGGTCTGGAGGGGAGTAGAAGTGGATCGCTTCTGCAGTAACCTCTGCCACTAGCTCTCTCCTATGCACATGAAGAACCCAGGTCTTCTGGCTGACCCGGAAATTCATGCATCTGCCGAGATTGCCCACGATAGCACCATACACTGTTCTCTAACGTAAAGGAAGAATCAGCAATCTGGAGTAGAAAAATAAGGCTGGATCCACACTAGGTTAAGAACAGAAGGAATCCTTAATCTACAGGAGAAAGCCCCACTGGGGAGAAACCCAGACACCCCTTGGGACAGTGTTAATTTCCCACTACAGGAGTAACCTTCGACAGAGTTTTAAATCACACTGGATAAAGGAGAACAAAGGCATCGCTCGCCGATTTCATGGGAATAGCTCCGCCTACAGGAAGCCCCAAAGGCAGCTGGCTGCCCCGGGAGAGGCCCATTGGTTTTCTTGGCTGACAGATCAAGCTTAACACTGTGCACTGGTCGGCCTACAGCAAGCCAGCAGTTCACAGCGCAAGGGAGAGGCGCGGGAATGCTGTGTCAGCCCAGAGGCGTTTAACGAGCATGCCCTGGGGAAGGCTCGTTGCAGAGGGAAGCAATACCCTCCCCACTGCTGCCCACTTCCTGTGGCACACAAGCGAAGGCAGGGCAGGAAAGGGAGTCAGCAACTCGTTAGGAGACTGCTGGCTGATTTCAGGACTGGAACCCAGGGCCCTTGGAAAGGCCAGTGGCAGGTCGAAGTTCCCTCAGCTCAGCACGAGGCCCCGGAAAGCCAGGGGAAAGCGGCAGCCCCACGTCCGGTACGTGCAGCAGTTTGCAGTAGTGTTACAAATGTGATTGTTTTAAAAAATTGTTTAAAAAGGCAAAATGATCATGTAAGAAAAAGCTGCCGGCAAAATATTTGGAACCCACGAGATCAACAGAGCACGTCCCTCCTGCAAGACAGGCGCTCCCGTCCTGTCAAAAGCCGGCCCTGTCAACCAGTTGCATGAGCAGGTAGAGTGGAGTGGCATTTAGGAGAGGCAGACTCAGATTATTAGGTCCCCCCTCCCCAGTAGTAAATCTCACATTGAATGGATCGAGATCGAGAGTTACTCCCCAAGCAGACAGGCACTGTGCGTACTGAGTGGTAAAGAATCCAAGCTCGGTTTCTGCCAAAGGGCTGGTGTCAATGACCCAGCTATTATCCCGAGAGATTTTAGCCTGTATTGTGGCACTAGCTCCCCCTTCCCCCACCTTTCGTTTCACTGGAAGTAACTGCTGTTGGATGGCATGCCAGGATCGCGACTCCAGAGCACAGCCTGGGCTCCAGAACCGCCTGCGAGAGCGGCACATGCTGCAACTGTTCCCCCTTCCAGGAGCGCCAGGGACGTAACCGGGGTGCAGTGCCTGCCTGCCTAGGCTGGGCTCAAGGCAGATCCCCGGCTGCTCATTTTACTATTAAAAGGGGTGTGCAGTCTCCATTATTGATATGCAAGTCTTTCCTCCCCCAGACTGCACCTCAGAAGAGCCGAAATCCCCCGAGTTCCCATGAAAGCTCAAACTCAGGTTCTCCTCTAGCTTTTCTTGTCTATCGCACAGAGATCAACCTGGCGACAGGAACCATTCTCTGGCCTGCCATCATTTGAGAGTGCCAAAAATGCAACGCACTGGGCTTCTAGTAAAGGCCTGGACATTTCAAACAGACCCAAACCCTGGGGAAATGGCTGTGTGGCAGGCTTCCTAGGATTCCGTATCGGAGGCTTTTTTCCTTCTCATCCTGAACACAATCTGGACCCAAACGTGGCAAGAATATGTACAAATGGACACCCTGTGAGTCAAGTGAAAACGATTAGTACGTGCACCTTGAATTTGCCAGTATTCAACTCCCATTTTAAATCAGAAATGAGAAATTAGTAACTGTTCTGCAGCCTCAGCAGCTTGTTCATCCCTCTGAAGTGGGCCACTCCCCTGCTTCTCCGTAGAAAGCTGGGTATTCTCTTGTAGGAAGAGATCTAGGCCTGACTGTTTAGATAAAGCCGACAGTATTGGACAGGTTCTCTTATAAGCTGGTAAGCAAACCCACTGCTGGGCCAGAGGACTGTTCAGAATTCTGCTGTGTTCTTATAAAACGTTCCCAGCATGCGCCCCATGGTAACAGATCTAACTACACGGGAGAGGCAGCAGTACTTCCCTGAGCTCTGATCTTTCTCCCAAGCACCATTTGGGGGTTGCACTGCAGGGGAGGGGGTGCTCAGAACCTGCACGCTGCAGCAAGGATCCACAAAGCAGATTAAAAGGCCCAGTTGTTATTACTGTCGCTTATATCCTGACACAGGCAAAGGCGAAGCGACTACCTCCCTTCCCCCTTGCCTGCTCTGTGTCGAGTTTGTTCCCAAATTTGCAGTGCCCATAGTTATGTTGGTAAATGAAAAATTAGTTAAATTTCATATTTCCAAGGGATGGGAACTGTTGGAGTTAATACTTTTTCCTGACAGCCTTAAACTGCCCCGCTCCTCCCCGAATAGGTTTGAATGCAACAGATTCATGTTAATGACTAATGAGAGGGAAGGAGAGCTGGGAGGTTAATAGTGGCCAGTTCTAGTGTTGTGGACCTAGAATCTCTGAAAGGCCAGGATAGAAAAGTGGCAACAGGATACTGCAGAACAGAACGAATCCCACCACCCATCAGAAAAAGGCAGAACAAACCCAATTCAATGCCCTCAACATCGCAATTCTGCTAGGAAAATAGTGGCAACAACACACAGAACTAAAAATCTAAATTGTGACCAGAGGGTATAAACACCCACATCTCCTTTGCCTTGGGCCAAGCCCTACTTAAGGAGAGTCATTTCATTTTTCATGGCTGATGCGTTATTCTACGAAGTATACTCCCCACAATGGGATTCATTTGTAACAAATACCATAAGATCATATGATGCTTCAGAACCACATGCCACATTTCATGGAGAGAGAAAGTTTCATGATTTTGTTACACGTTACAATGCAGCTGCCAAACACTTTGCTCTCCCTCCCCCACCACTAATTCTGAATTTACTAATTTATAATATCCATTTTTAATTTTTTTTTTTTTTTTTTTTAAAACAGCCACCACCACCCTCCCCAAGAAACAGAGCAATCAGACTGAAATTCTTTGAATACGTCAACTGGAATAATTAATTGAATCAAAAGCACACCCAAAGCTTTGCCCAAATACTTTAAAAGGTCAAAACTCCATCTTTTTAAGAGGCCATGAATCCCATTGGCAAATGCAGTTAAATTCTTGTTTCCCCCCCACCACCCTTGAAACTAGAATTAGTATTAATAATGCGCCTGCCTGCCCTGACGGTTTTTTAAATTGGAACCCCTCTCAGTATGGAAACCGCCCAGGAGCAGCCAAGCCCCTTTCTGAACACTTCCAATTTGAGATTTTAAGTTCTATTTGAATCCAACATTTAGTGTTTATCCCTCTGCGCAGTTTTAAGTTTGGGACTTGGTTTAAATCGATACAGAACGGTGCCCTGCCTGAGAGAGTGTGTGCACGCGAGAGCGAAGAAAGCTATAGGATGATACAAGGCTTTTTGTCCTTAAAAGGATTCTCCGAGGCGGGTACTCCAACCAGCAGTGGGTCATTCCTGGCATTTTGCTCACAGTAATTCATTAGTTCAGAAGATGCTTTGGAGACCTAAATGTTCAGAGAGAAAGAACAGGTTTAGTGAGAATGCCTTGGATATCCCCACAAACTCCCCTCATGGGCAGCACTCAACCCACGCGGCCTGCACCAGACCAGCTGCTCTTAAACATTTTTGAGTTATACAGATGTGCAGCAAGTATTCTAAGGAGGGGACAGAGACTGGAATTTTAGGGGTGGTGAAGTTACAAGTCCAATGTTTCACTATGGGAACTCTACAAAACTGATCACCAGAAATAAAAAGGGGAAATGAGCGTGGAAAGAAATGCTTAAGACTCAGATATATAAATAAACTGAAGCATAAGGGAAAACTCGTTCTAGTAAAAAGAGAGAGAGAGATTGATTTTTTAAATTATTACTTATGGGATGGGGGAATATTTCTGTCATCTTTCAGGACGTCAGGAGAGAATACATGCCTGGAAGTGGTCATTCTCTGCTGCTAAAAATGGAGGTTTTGAAAACCACAGCACTGAAAGCATTAGAAGCTGTAACTTATGATTCTGCTTATTTTAGTTCAGAGATTTATTCTGAGAACTTGGAACCCGGAGTAACAACCCAACCAAGACGCTAGATGGAAGGGCGGCTAACTTGGATGCACCTTTTAGTAATTAGAAGTCTGGGATACATGGTTAGGTTTAAGTCAGGGAGGTTTCATCAGCTTTGGAGACCGTACTTAACACTGTATCCTTTGCTATTGACTTAATAGCTGGTTGTACATAAGGCTAACACAAAACATACAGATGCATCACATCACAGGGAGGTCTCTTCTGGTCCCAGATGTGAATTATTCATATTTAATAGCTTTATTCTAGGTTTCTATTTCAGCATCAGTTCGTGCCATTGCAAACCCTACCCGCAATCACAGACTTAAGAATGAAAAGACTTATTACATTTAATTCCATCCCACATCCTTGAGTAGCACAGAATGGTCCTTTAATTTGCTTTCTAGTACTTTGTCCACACCATGTACAATTGACCCAAGCAAAGGGGCTTCCACTATTGCCTTTGGAAGAGGATTTTAGTCTAATAGATCTCCCTGGTAGGAGTAATTAAGTAAATAATTATGAGGAAGACAGCCTACACAATACCCTCACCCCAGGATGCAGTCAGGACACATCCTAGTACAGCCTGCAGAAGGAGAGCTTACATTGGAAGATTCACCAATTTGGTACATTTCAGTTTCTAAACCTTCTAGCAACAACTCAGTGTACAAAGAGCCAGAGGAAGCTGGCCTTGTGCTGGAGGCATTGGGCTGGGACTCGGGAGATCTGGGTTCAGCTCCGGGCTCTGCCACAGACTGTGACTTTGGGCAACTCCCTTAATCTGTGCCTCACTTCTCCAGCTATACTTTCTCCTACCCTCTGTCTTACTATAAGCTCTTGAGGGCAGGGACCATCACTATTTATTTGCACTGCACCTAGTACACAACTGTGGTTGGAGTCTCGGAGACTAGTGCAATAATACACACAGTACTGAAAGCCTAGGAGTCATGGCAGGTTTCTAACATCAACTGTCACTAGCCACCCTGGCCAAATATGTGGAGGGGACAGTGTAACTCTCTCTCCTGAAATCAGTGACAAGGTCAAGCCTCCAGCTGAAACCAACTACTCATACATGAGGCTCTAAGGAACAGTAATGACTCCTAATTCCAGAGCAAAGGGAGGGGAGAGAGATTATCTTCACAGGAGTCTGACAGTAGGTGTCTTGAAAGCCCTGACAGTGATCTTAAATCTTTAACTGATCTATAAACAGTTGAAATGAACTGAATAAGGAGTAGGAAGAGAGACAACGGGGATAATACTTAGTCCTGTCACGAGTGCAGGGGACTGGACTAGACGACCCCTCGAGGTACCTTCCAGTTCTATGATGCTATGTGATATTCTGTACTAGAGGTGTGAAAACGAGAGAGGCTGGATGGCACAGTGAGTTATTCATGAACAGGCGAGAAGTGTGCAGTCAATCAGCACTGTGATGCGCTGGTGAAGCATAAAACCTGCACAGCGTCAGGTCCAGCTGAAGTCATTTATTGCCCAATTCTCTGAGTATCTAATCCTCCATCCTGGAGCTGGGGGTGCACAAACTGCCATTCTCCTCTCCCAACTCATTCAACAAAATGTTGGCAGTGGAGCGTCAGAGGACTGGCCTAGTATTTGCATTTATCTTCATAGCTGACGTTTTAGTAATCACTCCTCTAGGAAGCCCACCTTTTTCCTCCCATAATAGAAATAGGAGTTCACCCACATTTATTTGCAATGCAGATAGACATTTCACTCATTTTAGCTGTGAAACATCCAGAGAAGAAAACGGAGGATGTAGAAGGGAAAAAAAGATGTGGGGGAGGCAAAAATCATGTGCATCTGACCCACTCTCTCACAGGACCAGCAGATCCATTGCTTGGACAGGGCTTGGTTTGTGGCTTTAAAAAAACAACAACAAAACCCCAAAGTTGGCCTAGACAGCACATCTTCTCCATACATGCTACATGGTGGTATGTTGCAGTCCTGCTGCTGTTCTTTCCCCCAGCAAAGGCTCTACAATAAACACAAAGGCAGGTAACTATCCCCACACCCTTCTTGCTCTTCACCACGCATGGTTTTGGATCTGAAAGTCAGAGACGCTTAGTAATACTTGGAGACTCAGCAATGTCTGTGCCAGGGAGAACTGTAATTTGTTGGGTCTTCCCCAAACTGGCCTCTCAGATCAGTGCATCACTGGAGTCTGGAAAGTGGTGCCCCTAAAAACAGCTACAAAACCTCAGGCTGGATTTAAAAGAGAAATTCCAAAGCAGAAGCAGCTCCCCCTGCCCATCAAAAGCTCAAGATGATGAATCTAACCCTGCAAGAGTTGCAGGAACTGACAGTCAAAGAAAACATTCTTCAACCAGGAAGCATTTAAATCTTAAACCAGGAGGAATTAATGTATATTTAACCATTATTTTAGTTTTTACTGTGTCTTTCATCACCATCCAAAGGCTTTTTTTTGCTCTGCTTGCTGACAGGAAGTGATTTTTCATGAACACTTCTCTGCAGTTACCCAGCCACCCATCTCCCCTCCGCTCCCCGGGAGCGTCACTTCAAGCCACTGACAGCAGAAACATTACAACCTTCCTGCCCCTAAAAACCAGTGCATACAAAGCAAGTCGTTTTCCAGATTAGAGTGACAGTGCTGGCCATCTGGACAAGTGCAGTTCTTCCAGGGCACTAAGAATGACCTTGTGTGTCTTGTTCATTGGGGTGGAGAGGTCAGGAGAGTCAAAGGAGATGACGGAGTTTGTAGGCAAGGATAAGGAATGACTGCGGCCAGCGTGGCCAGTTAGTACAAGGTGCTAATGCATGAACTAGCAGCTGTATCCTTCAGCAGAAGCTGCCCACTGGAAATCACATGCTCAATGGAGACACTGCAGCCTCCTGGAGGGCTGAGAGGAGCATGGATCCCAGAACAGAGTAAAATCCTTAAGGATCCACTCTCACACCCACCATGCCTCCTGGGAATTGGAAAGAGGGCACAGAGGGCATATTCCCTGTGCCCAAAACAAACGCTTCAAGAATGCCGTGATTAAACTCTGATTTGAGGCATTTTATGTGCGTGTGTGTACAGAGATGTTGCATTTATTTTGTATTGTAAGACACAGCAACAACAGAGAAACAGCAGTGCAGCCAGAGACCCTTTGGCAGAGGTTGTGAACTGTGTTCAGGCAGGGTAGAGAGAAATAAAAGTTGAGATGGTTTGTGCGGTACTCATTTAGGAAGCAGAATTCACTAACAGGTGCTGCAAAACCCAAGTCCACCGAAGAGGTTACAGCAGCATGTGCCTCTGCTACAGGGTGCTTTTAGTGCAGAGTTGAGAGAATTGGTTCTGCCCATAGCATGACTGTAATAGTGACTGAATGTTTTTCCAAACAAGCGTTAACAGAGCAATATGCAGCTGTTAACAGAGGGGCAATATGCAGCCATTCCCAAATGGTGTTTGTGCACAGGAGTTAAAGGAAACTTGCTAGCAACAGGCATTGATTCAATAGCAACATGGAGAGGACCTAATTAATTGTTTCGTAGCCCATTCTGGCACAGGCTAACAAGCATTGTACACAGAGGCCCTCTCTTCCCCTCCTCCTAACCACTGAGAGAAAGGCTACACGTGCATGATACTCCCAACCCCCTTCTCACCTTGATCCTCTCAATTCCAGCCTCGATACGGAGCTGCTCCACCAGCTTCCGGGCCTGGGCTATGTTGTTAGTCGTTGACATTGTCTGCCATCAGTTCTAGCCCCCAGCACTTGAGAACACTGTGACAAAGCAAAATGAGAGAGTGAAAGGTTGGATTTAAGAAGCGAAAGGTTCACTCTGTGCTACAGCCTCTCAGAAAGCTGGACAAGGAGAGTCTTAAAAGAGCAGGATTTCACCTTCTTGTCCACTTCTTGTCTTCTTCACACTGAACCTAACGCAACATATAAGTTGTCATTGTTCAGAACTGCAACAAGACACCCATGTAACCATTCTGGAAGAGATCCCATGGAATATGTTGTGATTTTTTCCCAAGTTCCCTTTATTAGATACATTTTGAATAAAAGGTAATTCCTGTGCTCCTGTTTATATATTATAAGGGTCTTTTCAGCAAGGGAGACGCTTACTAACTACAGAGGAAAGTGAAAAGACTATGCAGAAAGTGTTACCAAATGCACAAATTAAACAGACTGAAAAATTAACAGGAACACTTTTTCAATCATCATCGTAGGTGAAACACTTTTAGTTAGACGAGTCTCATTGTTTCCTGAGGTTCCCTCTCTCCTGGTCTCTTTGTTGTGTTTCCCTGTTGTCTCATCTCATACTTAGACTGGAAGTTTCTCTGCTCTGTGTGTATGAGGCCTCACACAGTGGGGCCCTGATCCATGATTAGGGCCCTTTGGCACTAGCACAATACAAAACAACATACATTACCACCACCACCACTACCACCACCACGCGATTTTTAAATGGGTGCCTTTGAAAAGCAGAGTAAGAAGCTCAAACGGCTTGATAAGGGAGAAGTCTGCGCTGGGATCTGAATTTAGATGGCTAGTCAAGGAGGAGAGGAGACCCAAGGAGGTTCTTTCAGATTGCAGGAACAACAAAGGAAAAAGCTCTCACACCAGAAAGGAGCCCAGTGCTAGACAAGAAGCAGAGAAGCAAGTCAGATGAGCTGATGCAAGGCCATTACAGGATATTTAGAGCATGTGTCTCGAGATGAGGTCTTGCAAAACAAGGACATGAGTGCACATGAAAGCCAAGTACACAAGAGCAGTGCCAGTGGAGGCGACATGTTTCAGAAAAGGTGGTCCAGAATCACAGAAAGCAACATTAAGGGATTTCATTGTCTGTTTTCTGAAGTGTGACCTGCTCAGCTGCCCTGGGATGGAGGGTCCAATGCAGAAGGGACTGAGACCTGGGTACCATCAATGCTGCAGAAAGTCAAATACACTGGGGGACTCTCATGACATGGTGAGTCTCCACCCCCCAGCTAGCACTGTTTAGCTGCGCAGTGCAGACACAAGCAAGGTTTCAGCCATGCTACCGCCTTGGATTTTAAGAAGGCTGTAGCCTGGCTCACAACAAACATGGTTCCAAGGGGCTGCACAGCAAAGCCGAGGCAACAATTTAACACTTTCCAGGACTACTACATTCATCCCGTGAACAAATTTGCAGAGCAGAAGCCAGTTAAATTCAGGGCAATCAAGGCAGAATAACTGAATGCCCTTTCTTAATGGCCAGAAAGTAACAAACACAATGTCGGGTGCTATCTACTTATTGGCAGGTTCATTCAAATTAAAATAAACCTCTGCTACTGCCATCCAAGTCTGTTGCTGATGAGCGACTTGGCAGGCCCCTGGTGTTCAATCATGGACACAGCATGTGATATGCAGTAATGTTACCCTCTGCCACAGTTTCAGCCTGACCCATTTGGCAAATTTTGCTCCCTGATACCAGCCACTGACGAGTCCCACAGGCTGCTGCTACATTTGTATTACCCCAGGGCAGTTCCAGAGGGGTCATCCGAAAGAGCCTGCTGGGCATCTCCTGACAGTGACTTATCCATGAGCTGAAGGAAACTGTTGGGAACTGAGACAAGAGGGGGGGATGATGTCAACACTGCCTCCCATCTTGCAACTCCTATGCCAATTGCCAAACCCCTGATAATTGCCATTGAACTTAAAATGAGACCAAGCACCAGGCTGGAGATGAACCACACTCCCGGATCTCTAGTCAGCCACCTACGGGAATCCTGGTGTGCTAGCTTTAATCCACAATTTTTCCAACTCAGACAGCTTCAAAGCAGACACTAAACTGCTCTTTTTAAGAGGGAAAAACAGGCATCTGTCCTGCTTAAAAATATCCCTCTCAGTCTAAATATAGACATTAAAAGGGTGTATTCTAGACCAGAATGGCATGCTCTGGGCATGTTTTGCTTGGCAGGATTGTGCAATCCTCATTGAACTTTCAGATCCATGACAAATTCTACTCATGAATTTCGTTTTGTAACATCGAATGCTGAAGAAAAACAAATGGTGTCTCAGCCAACATTACTAATTCTATTATTAGACTACTCCCTAATGCAGTAGGGAGGAGTTTCTTTGGAAGTTTTCTTCCCTATACACTGGAACATGTCATCAGTGCAAGGTACCAACTCTTACTGGAGAATTTGTAGTCAACAGCATTTTAAAAGGGCAGGCAAAGCTTTTTTTTTTTTTTTTTTTTTTTTTTTTTTTTTTTTTTTAAAAGCAGGCGGAGGCAAGTCAGCTCATGTAGAATTTCTGGTTTCTCAAGAAAAGCCGCAGAGAGAAAATCCAGGTGGTTTACAACAGAAAGTAGGTCTTGCCCCAAACTGGTGGCACCTGCAACTACCCAAAACCAAACTCAGGTAACTCTGCAGGTCAGGGCATCACGGTATCGGGAATTAAAAAGTGATAGGATGCTACAAAAATCTTAATCAGCTGTCTCAGCACACTACCCTCACGAGACCCAAATGTCACAATCTTAAAACCTTTGCTTCCCCCCAGTACAATCTGCCTCCTTGAGATTGCCGATAAGAGTGCTTGGCACAGCTTTAACTTTTATGACTCAGCACTTTTCTAGACACAGTCTAGGGTGCGTAGGATGCTCCAAGATTTGATCTTTTCCCATGATAAAGCAACCACAGTTCCACCTCCCTCACACATACAGTTTTGAAAATAGTTGCTTTAAAAAGTAGCCTTTCTAGATTGTACCAACATAAGCTGGTAGCTGCAAAGGGCACCTTATCTTGAAAAAAGTTTGCTATTGTAGTGTGAAGAGCTACACAAGAACTGCTAGTCTCCCTGACAAATACTGACAAATTCAGAAGAGGAATGTCAGTGGCCTGTGATGCGACCTTGTATCATTTATAGGAAGCAAACTTATTTAGCATTGAGCTCTTATACTAAATTAAGCCAGAGTTAGGTATTCAGTAGTATGTGTCTATGGCATTAACAGTGTGAAAGGCAGGCTGGTTTTCCCCTGCCCCTTGCTGGTTTTAGGGCAGACAACAGCGTGTTTGGATCAGTGATGTCTCATTTACATATCTAAAGAAAGTAAGTTATAGCCTGGTGAAATATCCTATTAGACAGCAGGCCTATCATTAAAAAGGCAGCTACAGTGGAGTACTTCCTACAGCATATGCAGTGGTATTAGGACCAGGGAAGAGAACCATCAAGACCTTATTGCAAATAAAGTAGCCAAATAGTCATTGTTAAAATATTAATTGTTCATCTGGATCAGGACTTATCACAGAGTAGGAGGGGGGGGAAATACAAGCAATCAGATGCCATTTATGTTTGCAACAGCACAAGTCACTTGTTTGTACCTTTACAGCTTTCTGTTTATGGAACACCACCGGTGAATCAGCCAAAGCCTGTTATTTAATGAAGTTATAGCAATACCCTAAGCAGTGCATTGTACTAAGTGCAAGATAATGCCCAAATTTGAGCTAGTTTGCATAAACATTCAGCTTAGTTTCCAGATGAGGGACATAAATCTGACACAGCAAAGGACAGGTCTTGTCACCATGCACCACAGAGTTATCTGCCTCTTATGCTAGCTTTACAATTCTTAAGCGGATAACCTTTTGCAAAGGGCAAGAGTCCTTACTCCTCCCACGCCCTGGCTTAAGAGGGTCCATCTGCAGCTACACACTGTCCATCGACTGCAATAGTTTGCAACACACAATCAGTGAACGCATGTCCTTCACTTTTCACATATAAATGACGTTTCATTTAGTCACTTCAAGAAGTGCAGAAGAAATCCCTCAAATGGTTAATTTGGAAAAAGCCCACAAATACCTCATTCTTTTGAAGGTAGGCAGATTTCCTTCTGCTGCACTATACTATTTGACAAAAAACTCCCCCAGCTGATGGGTATAGTAATAGGACATACCAACAAACAACATTAGAGAGCAATATACTCCACGTTCTACCAATTTCAACGCAGAGCATCACTAAGAGCCACTGCTGGTATGTTTATTAGTTTTATTGCAACAAAAAGATGAGGTAGGACAACAGCCCTGCCCTAGAGTTTCCAATCTAAGGTTTAGATGTGACACCAAGCAGGGAGGAAGGAATACGATCATAAGGATACTCTGCTTAGATAAGTGCATGAAATAGTTGCACATACTAACATCTGCATGCTACTGCGATGTAATGGTTTGAGAAAGTGCAGCCTAAAGGCTCCCTTAAAATAAAGAGTGGAGAGCAATATAAACCCGTCTTTGAAACTATTCAACACCAGAAGGCATCAGGCTAAGCATGAAGTACGTTACTCTTACACTGTTGAGAAACTGATGCTGAAGACCATATTTCCCTGTGGGGAGGGAGAGCTCCGTGGTTTGAGCATTGGCCTGCTAAACCCAGGGTTGAGAGTTCAATCCTTGAGGGGGCCACTTAGGGATCTGGGGCAAAATTGGTCCTGCTAGTGAAGGCAGGGGGCTGGACTCGATGACCTTTCGGGGTCCCTTCCAGCTCTATGAGATGGGTATATCTCCATATTTATTTTTAGGGGGGGAGGGAGAGCTCCGTGGTTTGAGCATTGGCCTGCTAAACCCAGGGCTGTGAGTTCAATCCTTGAGGGGGCCACTTAGGGATCTGGGGCAAAAATTGGTCCTGCTAGTGAAGGCAGGGGGGGGCTGGACTCGATGACCCTTGGGGGTCCTTTCCAGCTCTATGAGATGGGTATATCTCCATATATTAATGTTCTCCTGGTAAGTCCCGAGTAGAGGAACAGTTGCTAAAGATGGAGAACGCCCTAATGAATATGCTAAACCTTGCTTTGCTTATTCAAGCAATAAAGACACTGAAATAATAACTAGAAAAGGACATGAAAAAAGACCGGAAGAAGAGCTCTGTGTTGCTCGAAAGCTTGTCTCTCTCACCAACAGAAGTTGGTTCAATAAAAGACGTTACCTCACCCACCTTGTCTCTCTAGTATCCTGGGACCAACACGGCTACAACACTGCAAAAGAAAAATAAAGATCAAGCGTCTTGAAGATCAATACAATGGTACTTTGCAGTGTTCTTATGGCTGGGCTGTGAAATGGTCCATGTTGCCTCGGTACACCCAGGAATGCAAGCTCAGAAACAGAATGGCGTTTGAACTGAGTTAACCTATGTTTAAATGACAAGCCCTGTTTACAGTTATCGTTGTAGAAAGCAGTTGATCATTTTTGCAAGAGTACATCGCTTTACACCGCCTTTTTATTTTGCATCTTTTCTGCTTCACCTGTTTTTTCATAGTCTAACTGCATTCCGGTGAAGGAAAGTAAATCCATATGGCTCTCTACGTGCAATGAGACCAGTTGCCTATTGTAATGGGATACAATTGCCATCTTAACAGGGGTTGTGCAGCTTCAGGACTGAAAGGAGGATGCTGAGATATAAATGACAATTCTGCTCTGTTTTGGGGGGAGGGGGGTACAATATCTTTGTATTGTGAAATGTATATGACAGAACTAAGACATGATTCCAACAGCAATAATCACAAATAGCAACATTTAAGTGCCCAAGAAACGTAAATCAGATTAGAGACGATGCATTATATGCCACCAGTGATAAAATGTTTACAGATCAAACTACATTTCTACACAGCTTTTCAGCTTAAAGGATTCCAAAGTGCATAATAAAGTAAATACTTAGCATGTCTAGAGCACTTTGGAAACAAAGTGCTATGAAAATATCAATTGGACCTCACAAGATCACTGTCCAAGAGTCAAATTGGAAAAAAAAAAAAAGGTACAACTTCTCCTCTACCTAAAATAATTCCAGAATAGCTGAATGGTTCTGCTAAAATGATCAAGGTAGCACAGTTGATAGGTACTGTACATTTGTCATAATGAGGCTTCAGTATTAACTGAGATTAATTGTCCTGCTTTGTCAGCTGCAGAGTCAAAATGACAAGTATTGCATTAGGTCACATTTGGAAAGTTTTCTTCATAGTCAGAGGCTCGGAAGCTTTTTTAAATGAAAGATTTTTTTTTAAATGAAATCTTAAATTCCACACAAACTAGCGGGGCTCATAGAAGTGCTGGCAAAGCAACTACGCCAGACCAGACCGGTGTTGCCCCATTTTTCAGACGGGGAAACTGATGTACAGAAAAGGGACTTGTCCAAGGTCACACACAAAGTGACAGAGCATGGATTAGAAATCTGAAGTTCCCTGGTTCCCAGTCCTGATTTCAGTCCACTGCCTTAATATATAGGGATTACAATCTACCACTGAAATTCTCTGCGATGGAATGTGCAGATCAATGATACACAACTGTCTGGACAAGGTGACAGTGAAATTTATATACAGCAAGGAAGTCCAGGCCTAATATGCAGATTGTGAATTAGTGTAACAGATCTTGATGCTCTTTGTACTGACAAGGTGTGCAAGGCAAGCAGCGCTCCTAAATCAGAATATGATCTCAAGAAATCTATCACTTGTCTAAGGAAGAAAACTTACCCACAAAATGCCAAGGACCAGTCTGATTACTTTAGTAGCTTCAAAGAGTATTCCAGGTACTTATGATTGTTGTATTGTTTAAACAGACTGAGAACTACTGTTCCCCTGCAGCATTTGCAACCCAAACACTGCAGTGCTGAGCTACTGCATGAGAACCAGAAAGTGACTCAGCTTGTTTGACTGTCCAAGCTGAGAAAAAACACACGCATAAGCCACATACAGACTGAAAAACAAGTTAGATTTTTAAAAGTTGCAATGTTCCTCTGTAGCACGAATACTAACATTAGGTAGGAAATGGGCTTCAACTATGATTTTGTCACTTGAATCTGTCCCTTTATCTTTTGTTTTCTGGAGAAGAGTGTGGCTACTTCTGGCTAGGAACACGGCATGAAGAGTGCAAGAACACAGTCTCTGTGTTCTAGTCATTAAAGCCTGATCCTGAAATCACTGAAGTCTGCGGGAATTGTGTATTTACAATGGGAATATGAGGTAGATAAGGGTGCAAGACTGGCCTGTAGTTTTTAGAGAGGGCATTCAAATAGTTGTTCCCCTCCCCCATCATTACCATACAGACCCTCCTTTACATACAAAACCAACTCAACCATGTTTGGTTTGGCTTGGCTTGAGTTTTGGACCTTAGTAAACTGAAGTTTTCACACTTGTTTACAATAGAGTTGCACTAAACTCACCACCACAGGTTGACAGTGAGTGCCTGAGCTTTCTGCTGAACGCACGGAGCCTAAATCTCCTGAACCCCCCAGATTTATGCCCCATCTGTTAATGCACTGCAGTCATGTATAAACAAAAAGAAGGGTTAGATAGTTATTATATCCAGTAGGACCATGGGTGAAAAACTACAATCCTAGTTTCACTTGGGATTATCTACAGATAATCTGACCAAAGAGTTGCTTTGTAATTCTCATCAGATCAGTGCAGAACATTTAGGACCCAACTCTGCAAAGGGTCAAGAGCCCTCAACTCCTATTTTATGATTGTGGGCTCCAGTCTGTTGAAACGCAACTAGTTTTCCTTAACACGAGTATGCAAAGGGACTATTTGACGCTATGTGCCATCCTAATTTTTATCAATTTTTGCCAGTTTCTGGGGTTTGACCTCACTCCTTGGCACAAAACGGCCAACTGGAGCTCTGACATGCATAACTAAAGGGAGACAGGCATTGTTTATGCCTTTGAGTGTTGATTGTGTAATTCTTCAAAGCCCAGATTTTGTTTTGTTTTAAAAATACAGATTGCTACCATCAGAGTCTCCTCCTCATCTCTCAAAAGAGTAACCATTGAATATTTCTATTATATAAAAACTACTTCAGATGCTACCTCTGGCCTTCATGCACAACATGCACTGAACGTTTCCAAGTGCACTTCATATCTGCACTGTATCTGAATAAAATGTTCAGATCAGCCTCACCTGAAAGCTCAATATGTTCTGGTTCACTCAAGAAGGTACATTTGAAGTACACTTGAGAAGCAAAGGCCCCTCTACATTTTGCTTTCACAGTCAGACGAAAGGGAAAATTAATTTCACTGACCATTATCAGTTATCCTGCATTTAGCTTCCTTCTAAATTAACTTCATTTTCATTTCTAACCTAGCAATTGGAGTCATGGGGACAGGATGATGAAATTTCATCTCAAAGACCCAGCCAGTATTCTAAGCCTGGACAGCATTTCAGTGCAGGTGCACCAAGACACTGCTAAGATATGGAGGTATGAAATTGAATACCTTAAATATATGGAGATATACCTCTCTCACTGAACTGGAAGGGACCCCGAAAGGTCATCAAGTCCAGCCCCCTGCCTTCACTAGCAAGACCGAGTACTGATTTTTGCCCCAGATCCCTAAGTGGTCCCCCCCTCAAGGATTGAACTCTCAACCCTGGGTTTAGCAGGCCAATGCTCTCAAGGGAACTACATGCCTGGTTATAATCTAGGACGCTTTACATGAAAAGGCTGACAAATGCAAAAATTCAACACAGCCTGTGGAGGACCTGCAACTCCAGCAGCTGTGTGTAGACCAAGATATCCAGGGTTTGTGTACACTAGACTGATTTTTCTGATTTCCCATCATTGCTACCACTGGAGGTGGCACTGATGAGAGCATAGACGAGGTGCTGGCAGTCAGCGTGTTGTCTAGACCTGCTCTGAGGAGGGTTAGAAGGCTGGCAGTCCCAGCTGACAGTAGCACTCCCACCTGCCAATGTTACCAAATGGTGCAGCTGTTCGGGGCGGGGAGCTTGTATGGACTCTCCTCTAGGATTAGAAAGAACTTGGTGGGGCCACAGGCAAGTCATTTAACCTGCCCAGGCCTGTTTCTAAATCGATAAAGTGGAAATGGAAATACCTGCCCATCTCACAGGGATGTTGAGGGTTAGTTAAATTTTTGGAATGCACTAGGAAGACAAAGCCATATTAACCCACCTTCGTAAAGCCCTCAGAGCTATGGAGAAAAGGTGCCGTAGAGAAGGCCAATGGTTTCTTACTGCTGATTCATTCTAAGTTTAGGGAAGAAATAACTGCTTGGACATTTGTTTGCTTCCAGACTTTATGATCAGCCAGCAGCTGCTCACCTGGGCTCCTCTTGCAGGAACAACTACAGCTGCTGGAGAAGCAGCAGCAGCAGCGCTGGAAGTTAAATGAAAAGGAGCTTTGGAGGGAAAAGAGGAGGCCTAAGAAACAAGCACTGCAGCTGTGTGCATTTCCTCGGCTGCACTGAATGGCTTCCAAGTGCAATTTCTAGAACAGCATTTTAAACAATTCAATGAGAAATTTAGTATTTATTTCCACATCAGGTAGCCTTACATTGGCGATTTAGCCAAATAAAAACATCCCTCAGCTACTGGAGCGTACAGCAGTTATGCAACTCGGAGTATTACAATGCATATGTGCTGCTCTTCCATTGACCCAACATTCACCCATTCAACACACATATTGTACCCACCGACAGCGTCCCCTCTTGTTAAGCAAGCTAAAAAGGCTGCTATAACGACAGATCTGGTCATGCATGCTTCTAGTCTTAGCTGCATGGTAGCAGTGTGTTCCCGGGCTTTAAGAACATCTCAATAAGTTTCTTTGAAAAGGTGGTGGATAGTTAAATTGTCTCAAGTTGAGATTGCTGGAATGTTTCAGGTAGCCAAGCTAGAATACCGGTCACATTCCAGGACTGCTTTGCCAGGCAAGTATTGAAAAAAAAGATTTCCGTTACCCTGGTAAATAATTGACTAAACGCGTCATTAGCAACTGGAAACCATGAACACAAAAGATCCAGCAGCTTGCTGCATAGCACATGAAAGGCTTGGATTACTGTTTCAGGCCCTTTAAGAAGCCCAAATAAACTTTTAAAGATGTCATCCAGTAGATTTATAATGGATACGTAAACAACTCCCAACATGAAATCCTTTGGAAGAGGACCTTATGGAAGTATGTTTGAGCAAAGCATTTTTGATCCTATGCTAGTTCATATCGGAATGAGGTTTAGGCCACATCTGATCCTCCCTCTTCTTCCCAAGGAGAACATTAAAAAAAGCGGTGTGTACTTGGGAATAGAATTTTAATGCGAATAAAGGAAACACAAGACAGTCAAGACACCTGGGCTATTCTCACATCTCTGCCACTGATTTGTGGTATGACCTTGGGCAAATAATTTTCCCACCCAACGTTCCTCACCTGTAAGTCAGGGATGATACCTTACAAGGATATAGATAGAGGCACAAAAGAATATTTAGACATCTGTCTAGCAAGACCTTTCCTTTCTGTGTCATCTCTATTCATGACTCTGCAAAGGCAGAATAGAACTGAAGACTGTTCACATTCCATAGACTTTTCTGCTTTTGCTGAGAAACAAGGTAGGGGAGGTAATATCTTTTACTGGACCAACTTCTGTATCGGGTTTTCTGATTTCCCGTGTATGGGAGCATGTGATGATTTCTTATTCGAAGGGGTGCCTTCTGAAGTGCAGGAGATGGTTCCTCAGTTTTTCTGAAGCCCTCCTGCAGAGCTATTCAGCATATTTGAAGTTGTATCTAGTGGTCAGAGGGTTACAGATGGTAAGTCTTCTGGGGATGATGTTTTGTTTCTTGCATCAGGAAGTAGATGTTTCTGTTTAGTCTGGCTTCCTTCTTCATGTTGTGAAGTTTCCATTTTAAACAGCAAAATTCAATATCTTTCATGTTGTTTGCAATGTTGTAGCCGTGTCTGTTCCAGGATATGACACACACAAGGTAGGTGAGGTAATATCTTATTACTACTACAAAGGCAGCCATTGGGAGAGATGGAAATCAATGAAATTAATAACTTGTATGTAAATACAACGTAAGTATTGCACCAATAGAAGATAGGATCTCACCTACCTCATTTTTGATAACCTGGGAACAACAAGACTACAACACTGCAAACTGCTTTCATTCATGACTCAGCAAAGCGATGCAATTTGAAAGAAATCTCTTTCCTCATTCCTCCTTTGCCTAGGCAGGTTTTAAACTCCCTTTGGAGTGCTGGATCAGAGAAGGGAGAGACAGTACTTCTGCAGGGAAAACAGCCTGAGTTTCAGAAATGTTGCATTAGTACATGCAAAGTTAAAACACTCCTATATGTATATTCACGTGGTCATGTGAGCAATTACAGAATGGTTAGAGTGATAAGCTTCAGAAAGTTAGGCAGTCTTGAAGTTCTCTGCCTATCTCCACATTCCTCCTCCAACAGCACAGCACTCTGAAAACTTGCGAAAGGGAACAAACTACAGGTCATGATCACCTGGTCATTGAAAACTCCATGTTGAAGAGGTGATGTAAGCATAGGACACATGCTACAGCAACAAGGTAATAACACTCCCCACACAGCAGCAGCAGGACAGACCTGTGGCAAGAACAGCATTTCTGCACACTCCCGAATGCAAGCAAAATACTACGAAGGCAGCCGCTGGGAGAGAAGGCGATCAACGAAATGAAGACCGTGTACGCAAATACAACAGAGGTATTGTACTAACTGGCAATGTTTGGAAATCTCTTTAAGGAAACAAGTGTTGAAAGCATGGAGGAAGGACTGCACAGTCTTGCAGCAACCAGGCAGTAAATCGAGAATGGGGGTGAGGGACAGAGCAGCAATAAATCAGAAGCAGGAACAGAGCAGGCAAGCAGAAATAATTTTGATTTGGGGAGGGTTGCATGAATTCCAGGCAAAAGATAAAGGCAAAACTGATCATGAAAAACGAAGAGTAAGTCCCAACAGCAAAGTTAGACTGAGTTGTGGGAAGGCCAGAATCCACTGTTTTCAATTAATGAAATATGTAGATTAGTTAACTGAAACCCATTTCTCACACAGGATATAAAACAAATCTCATTGGTGTATAGAGGCATGTGATAGTCTGCCACCACTGCCCCACAAACCAGTTCTTTTGATCTAATGACTGGCTAGCAGTTAGCTGGAGAAACCCTTGCAGAAACGTTCCCATGTAATTGTGACAGAAAATCAAGTTCCATCAATAAATCAAACAGAATGTAAAGGTTCAAAATAAGGCTGATGTAAAAACAGGTTTCTCTATTTAAAATACATAAATTCCCTTTAAGGGGTTCAAAAACTCTTCAGAGTTTAAGATCTGATGAAATGCTTTGCACAATGTTTATTACTGCTTACACACTAACATACATGTTGATTTGTGATCCATAAATTGCAATGCAACAAACATTTGAAAAATGATATTAAGTCATGAAAAACCAAGAGTCCTCAAAGCCTGGGATCACTTCAAATTTGTTTGGTTTGTTATTCCCAAACTAGAGAGAATCCTCAGAGTTTCTCACTACAGTTTCCCTATTCCCAAAGCAATTTTTCATGCCCAAAGTAGTTTACAATTCTAATGATTTTAGAGTGTATAGCAGCAAAACGATTGCTTTGCTGAGTCACAATGCAGTGATACCAGTGATTATTGCACTCAGCTGTGAGAAATCGTGACTCAGTACATTAGAGTACTGGGGTGGAACACAAGATTCAAAAAACACCCTGGCGCTCAATCTTAATTTGGCTTTTAAGGATTATTTGCCCACTTTCATACCCCCGACTCCTTTCCATCAAAACACCCTGCCTGTCTGAATATAGTCTTCAAAATTAGCTCCGGAGCGAGAGACTTGAGTTCAGTTCTCTGTTCAGTACTGTAACATCACTGCGGTGGCAAACACGTTAAGTGGCAAATTTTTCTGCATATCTTGGAGTCTAGTTTTTCCATTCCTCCCCCAACATCAAGAGCATTCAAAGTGATGCACGATCCTCCTGCCAACCCCTCCATCCTGCTCCTTGCATTCTCTTGGTGTAGTGCAGCTTTTAATATACAGCATCCAAATTAAGAGGAAGAAGCTGCAACACTCAGAAGCATACACCGAAAAACTACAGAGAAACCGGACTTGTCCTGACATGTTTTCGTTTGCAAGGTATGAGGTGAGGTGTCCTGAGCTGTATTACAATACGAGACACACGCAAAGCAGTTTAATCATTAACCTTGTATAAAATGGAATGCTCAACAACAAATCCCTTTCTCTTCTATGCAATCAGTGCTACCTCCACCCTCCCACCCACAGGGTGCTCTCCAGCTTAAGGACAGGAAGTATTACAGTAGGAAATAAATATGCATTGATCCCTCTGGTTTCGGAATTCTTCCCATACTTCTCATAGCTGGGAAGTAGTCATTCCTAGCTGGCTACATAAACAAGTTAACATCTGAGTTAACTGCTGAAGCTATGTTGGCGTTTTGTTTTGTTTTATATATTAAATAAAAATAACTTAATTCTGATGGATGTTTCTGGATGTCACAGGGTTCAACTTGCTACATGAAAAGCATCTCAAGAATGCACTTTGTGATGCTGAGGAAGCTTTGCTTTGGTTTCACATCCCAAATCTCTGAAACTGACTGAACTGTCTGCCACACAGCCTACCATCAAGAGCTGATGGAACTGGCCAGGGCATAAGCTCAGCATTTGCACCCTGGGGAGTCTATTTATGAAGTAGATGTCTAGAGAAAGAGGTTTGAGACAGAAGAACATACTGCTCCTTCAGGATCTCCTTTGGCTACTGCCTCTAATTTACTGCAATTTGTAAGCCAGCTGCTGCATGTTAAAATCTCCTCACTACAGCAGTGTGTGTAATTCCACCTCAGGATAGGAAAACTGTTTAGTACAAGATAGATACCATTAGCAAGTTGTGGAGCTATATACAAGTGTGCACACGCTCAAAAAGACATAAAAGCCAGTCCCCCATGTGAACATCTTTCTGCATCAGTGACCTAGCACTACTTTCATCAGCAGCACTATAAAAGCAAGTCTGAGATGAGGCCCCATCAAATAATGCTACCGTATGTACGTACACCCACCCACACCTTCTTAACACATTCTTAGGGCCAAGCTTTGCAATAGCAGAGCCCCTGCAACCAGGGCCAGATTTTCAAGAGCTCAGCTCCCATTTAGATACAAATGTAAGTGGATAGATTAGCTGAGCTCTTGAAAATTTGGCCCTTATTAAGGGCCAAACAGGAGTTGAACTCTGGAAAATCTGCCCCATAGTTGAGGATGTTGGGCACTTGAAAGTCTGGTCCTGATTGCTGCTTGCTGGGACTACTCGGGGGAATTTGAAAACCCTCTCACATCTAGGAATGGTTTCCTCAGAACATTGTTTAGAGCACATTATTCCTACCTACAACTCAAGCTAGGAGAAGGGTAGCACAGAGTGAACACAACGCTCCTTCCAGACAAAAAAAAAAAAATAAAAAAAAAAATCCACAGATCTATGGCTCAGGAAGAGCATATTGAACCACTGAGCAGAGACCTGGATTCTGAAGTTCCTGTAGTTCAGTGTAGATACTGTGTCGTGCATCTCTTGAAAGATAGCCACAGCAATAGGTTATCCACCAATCCTCCTCCATACACCAACACCACTCACAATGACAGCATAGCTGCCTGCCTCAAATATTTACAAGACAATGGACAACGCTCAGAGATCCACCCCAAATACACTGCCAAACTCATCCATTTCATCCTCGCCCATAACCATTTTAAATTCAACAACAAAACACTTTGTCCAAACCATGAGAACAGTCATGGGTACTAGGATGGTTCCCCATATACCAGCCTCTTCCTGGGCCACCTTGAATAGGAATTTCTGGCCAAATGCACCACAAAACCAATTATATACCTGAGATACATCAATGGTATTTTCATCCTCTTCACAGGTGACAAACTCTCTCATAGATTTCCACCACAACTTCAACTACCACCATCCGTCTATTAAACTCTCTCTAGAACACTCCCACACCAGCATCAACTTCCTGGACATCACGATCAGCTTCAACAATGGAACGCTACAGACAACTATATACAAGAAACCCACGGATCACCACACCTACCTTCATCTGTTATCTACAGCCAGGCACTCAGATACCACAGAATATGCTCCGAGGAGAAGGTCCGGGATATATACCTTAACACAGTCAAAACCATCTTCACCAAACAAGGACACTNATACAAGAAACCCACGGATCACCACACCTACCTTCATCTATCATCTACAGCCAGGCACTCAGATACCACAGAATATGCTCCGAGAAGGTCCGGGATATATACCTTAACACAGTCAAAACCATCTTCACCAAACAAGGACACTCCACCAGAGAACTTATCACACTGTGGCATGGGCCACCCAAATACTTTGAGAGAACCTGCTTCAATACAGAAATAAAACCCCCTCTGCCCGCACACCCCTAGTTGTCACTTACCACCCTGCACTGGAACCCATATGGGTTATCAAACAATTACAATCCATACTCGATGAGGACCCCATCCTGAACGAAAACTTTCCTGAATCCCCTCTTCTGGGCTTCAAATAAGCCCCCAACATCAGCATCATCAGAAGCAAGCTCCCCACAGACCAGGACACACCAACTCATAGCAGCACCAGACCCTGCCAGAACAGATGCAAAACCTGCAGACATATCTCCACTGCTACAGTGATCAACATTCCTTTCAAGATCCATGGGTCCTACACATGCCTATCAACATGTGGTATACCTCATGCAGTGCACTAACTGCCCCAACAACTAGGTGGGTGAAGCCAGACAATCACTACGCTCTTGAATGATCCTCACACAGGAAGATGATGAAACACAAACACCATATCACCTGTGGGTGAGCACTTTTCACCACAAGTACTCCTGTTCTTTTCACAAAGCGATCACTCTATATCTGACCTACCAATCCTCATCCTCAAAGGAAACCTGCATAGCACTTTCAAAAGATGAGCCTGGGAGCTTAAATTCATAACTTTGCTAGACACTAAAAAGCATGGTCTTAATAAAGATACTGGATTTATGTCTTATTACAACAATCTATAACCCACTAACCCCCCTTTTGTCCTATAACTACAGAGGTGTTAAGGAGACACTTCACCCTGAATGATCCCTTAGAATATGCGGTAACTACTTATGCTAAGCGATCTATTTGAACCTGTCTTTAGCTGTGATTCTCTTCCTCAGGTCTTCCCTGACCTGAGGAAGAGCTCTGTGTAGCTTGAAAGCTTCTCTCTCATCAACAGAAGTTGGTTCAATAAAAGGTATTACCTCACCCACCTCATCTCTCTAATAACAATAGGGATTCAATCTGCTTTTCTTATACAAATTAAACTATTTTTAATCACACCGTCTCCTAACATGGTTTTTTTTTTTTAAAGTGAGGACAGGGCTCCAAAGAAAATCCTTGCTTGCAGATCACTGACCGGCACTGATCCTGGAGGAAAAAAAGTGCTCTTCCCACACTGCTCCTGGATGACAGCCAGGAGTGCACTGGCAGCAATGACAGAAGCTGCGCGGGACTTGACATGAGGTAATGCACATGTTGCTGAACTGATACTTAGCACAAGTTTTGAACCCAGAGCAAGGCTGGTGCTTCAGGAAAGGAGGAGGGGGACGGAGACTGGTAACCGAGTGTACACTCATTTGGTGGTTATTTCTTTTAACGATGACCTCATGCTTTTTTGGAACAGAGAGTGGCTGTTGGGTGATGGCTTTTACTTCTTGTCTGGGGAGAACAAAGCAGGCTCCATTTTTCTTTTACACTTCCTGCATCAGTAACTCAACAGCTGAATGAGCTATTGAAATTTTTCCTGAGTGCTGTAATTTTTTTTTAAACCTCCAAATTTCTATGGTGTGAAACAATACACGGTGAGAGCACTGCAAGAATCTCTGCAGACAGAGCCATATTTTGGGTTGGGGCACAGCGCCTTAAAGGGACAGTGTCAGGTAAAAATAAGCGCCCCCCCATTTCACTTTTGTTCGTTAAGAGGAATTAATAAACGCAAGAAGTGTCTGCATTTTGGTTTGGGCTTAAACATTTCCCCACAGCGTTTACAGCCCAAAGGCTGCAGCACAGTGCTTGGGCATGAGGACTAGCAAGTGAAATTAACCTAGTCTATTTTCCTAATAGCAAATATTTTATATTCTGCCCAAGTGTTACATCTAGGGTTAGGGCTCCACAGTGCAGGGCACTGAACACCTCCTGACCTAGAGAATCCCAGCCCAGAGGACTTGCGATTTAGGCTATGTCTACACTACGGACCTTACAGCGGCACGGCTGTACTGCTACAGCTGTGCCCTGTAAGGTCTCCTGTGTAGCTGTTCTTTGCTGGCAGGAGCGAGCTCTCCTGCCAACATAGCACTGTCCACACCAGCACTTTTGCCAGTAAAAAAATATGTCAGTCAGGGGTGTGTTTTTTTACACCCCGACCAACAAGTTTCAAGATGAGTGGAATCCAAGTAATAACTGAGTATCTGAGGCTGGCTATCACT
Organism: Platysternon megacephalum; assembly: GCA_003942145.1. Lineage (NCBI taxonomy): Eukaryota > Metazoa > Chordata > Testudines > Platysternidae > Platysternon > Platysternon megacephalum. The sequence goes on from QXTE01000096.1 coordinate 3,663,607, forward strand.
TTTTCTTTTGGGGTTGACAGGTCTATGCTCGGACTCTCAGTTCTTGGATTAAAACAGAGGCTAGAACCGGGACTATAGTTTGAGGTATTTGCTTTCCATCATGGTCCCCCAGATCCAGACACTAATGAATTTCAGCCATCATTTATTTTGCTGCTTCGAGTTTGATTTTTTGGGTTTAGTTACGATTTAGATTAGTAGATCAGCAAAATAAAGTAAGCAAGTGACTTTTACGATAGATGGGATGAAAAAATAGCTTTCTAAGGATTTAGTCAATATGCTGAAGATGCGACTTCACATATAGCAAGCTGGAAAAATATCATTTCCTGTTCTAGAAAGCAAATAAGGGCTTGCAATTCTGAACGGAGGAGTCAAGGACTTCAGTGAGTAAGGGACCGAGAGCAAACTCTGAACTGAACTATTTTATACACTTCCCCAGTAAACATATGGCTAGCGGGAGAGGAGCTTGGAGAACCAGCTTTGCAGTGAAAGTGTGTACTAATGTGGTTGCCAAGTTACAACTGTGCAACCCCTGTAAAAATGCCAAGCCGTTTTCTCCGACGTAAAAACAAGAGCTTCTGTGTTGAGGGAAAGGGAGCGTTAACTGATACACGACGGTTGAAAGGTGTACAGATGGGCATTGTAGTTTACAGCTAACAAAGCCCAAAGTGTTAAAATGGCACTACCCCAGTCTGACACGAGAGATCAGAGGCTAGTCTACTGCTGACATCAGAGATCTCAATGTAGCTACTGACCGAAATGAATGTTCATCGCCTGATTTAATCAGCCAGTAAGCGCAGGTGAGGTCATGCTAAAAATACAGGACTGAGTGCCATTATGCAAGGTCATTAGAAAATTTACCAAAAAACATGTATTTCTCTCCTCTTCTGGGAAGCAGTATAAGATCTGTTCCCGGAAGCACTGCCCATGGAGAAAAGGGGGTTAGCACATTTACAAGATGGGGAGGAGAATACAATTACACAAAGACGACCTAATCTCTAGCTTCAGCTCCATGGAGTTTCTTTTAAACTATCCAGTGGATTTTTTCCTCTTTCAGGGCACTAATTTACACATTAGTATCAATTTAAGTGATAATATGGGGAAAGAGCCCATGTGGATCAATAGCAACCGCCCCATCTATAAGATCCATTACTTGCATAAATGTTTAGGAACTGGAGTAGTTTAAGAGACTGTCCTCCCAGAATCCTTTGCCATTACATCTTAAGAGGTCTATAGCTCCATTTCCTTCCCATTAAAGAAGATGTTACTTGCTAGAGAGAATATGAAATTCTGCAAGACAGCATCAGCCACTTAAGACACACAAGAATTAAAAAACACAGATTTGGAATTGTACTAGAATATGATTATTTTCAAAATTACATGGTATACAATGTATACCTTCAAGTCAGCAGCACTGCTATGGGTACCCGCATGGCCCCACAGTATGCCAACATTTTTATGGCTGATTTAGAACAACTCTTCCTCAGCTCTCGTCCCCTAACGCCCCTACTCTGCTTGCGCTACACTGATGACATCATCTGGACCCATGGAAAAGCCGCCCTTGAGGAATTCCACCATGATTTCAACAATTTCCATCCCACCATCAACCTCAGCCTGGACCAGTCCACACAAGAGATCCACTTCCTGGACACCCCAGTGCTAATAAGCGATGGTCACATACACACCACCCTATACCAGAAACCTACTGACCGCTATATTTACCTACATGCCTCCAGCTTTCATCCAGACCACATCACATGATCTACTGTCTACAGCCAAGCTCTAAGATACAACCGCATTTGCTCCAATCCCTCAGACAGAGACAAACACCTACAAGATCTCTATCAAGCGTTCTTACAACTACAATATCCACCTGCTGAAGTGAAGGAACAGATTGGAAGGGCCAGAAGAATACCCAGAAGTCACCTACTACAGGACAGACCCAACAAAGAACGCCACTAGCCATCACCTTCAGCCCCCAACTAAAACCTCTCCAGCGTATCATCAAGGATCTACAACCTATCCTGAAGGACGATCCCTCACTCTCACAGATCTTGGGAGACAGGCCAGTCCTCGCTTACAGACAGCCCCCCAATCTGAAGCAAATACTCACCAGCAACCACACACCACAAAACAAAAACACTAACCCAGGAACCTATCCTTGCAACAAAACCCGTTACCAACTCTGTCCACATATCTATTCAAAGGACGCCATCATAGGACCTAATCACATCAGCCACACCATCAGGGGCTCGTTCACCTGCATATCTACCCATGTGATATATGCCATCATGTGCCAGCAATGCCCCTCTGCCATGTACACTGGCCAAACCGGACAGTCTCTATGCAAAAGAATAAATGGACACAAATCAGACATCAAGAATTATAACTTTCAAAACCCAGTCGGAGAACACTTCAACCTCCCTGGTCACTCAATTACAGACCTAAAAGGCGCAATTCAACAAAAAAAACCCTTCAAAAACAGACTACAACAGAGAAACTGCAGAACTGGAATTAATTTGCAAACTGGACACCATTAAATTAGGCTTGAATAAAGACTGGGAGCGGATGGGTCATTACACAAACTATTTCCCCATGCTACTTTTTCTCCTACTGTTACTCACACCTTGCCAACTGTTTGAAATGGGCCATCCTGATTATCACTATAAAACTTTTTTTTCTCCTGCTGATAATAGCCACCTTAATTGATTAGTCTCGTTAGAGTTGGTATGGCAACCCCCTTTTTTTCATGTTGTCTATGTATATATCTTCCTACTGTATTTTACACTGCATGCATCTGATGAAGTAGGTTTTAGCCACAAAAGCTTATGCCCAAATAAATTTGTTAGTCTCTAAGGTGCCACAAGTACGCCTTTTTCTTTTTTTTTATGGTAAACTTGAAGATTCCACAGAACAGATTAGATTAGTGCCCATATGCTACTGCAGATAGGCCTGGTGTTAAAAGTAACACTCCCTCCCTTTTCATTTTATCATTAAAAAGCCCTTGGTGTCAGGTAGGTGGGGACTTCTGGTGCCAATGCATTTTCACACAATTATAACCTTTGTACTATTGAACTCAGTGTGACCAGACACTTCTCAGTGTTACAGCAGTTATACTTCTAACCAATATATATGTGTGTGTGTGTGTGTGTGTGTGTGTGTGTGTGTGTATATATATATTTTTTAAATCAGCAGGAGAAGCAAAAGCATGAAGCTAAATATGTGCACAAGTCACTACCTGGTTTCACCACCCAGGAGTTCTTTTGTAACTAATCACGTAAATGCAAGAACAGAAGCAACTGCTGGCTTCCGTTTTGCATGCATGTTCAACATGGGCTGCCTATTTCAGCCACCTCCCAGATACCTACAAGTCCTCCCATGCATGAAAGCCAAGCAATTAGAGTGGTTAACATATCTACTCCCTTCCTGAAACCAGACAACACAGCTCCCTCATCTGAGTAGATAAATTTGATTGTTTTTCTGAAGATCTGAAGCTACTCCCAGGGTTTTTAGTATTAGTCCATGGTGTAAGTGAGCTAGTTATATTATAAATGCTCCACTACATAATTTAGGCTAGATGAATACCTAACTTATGCTAAAAGACTTTGATTTCAAGATGTCGAGGGATTAGGATTTTGGAAGAGGTATAGTCAGGATTTGGGAGCAGAGCAAGACTTTCAACATTATCTTCCCTTGTGTGCATTTTAGTTAATTTCAGTCAAGGAATAACGTATGCTGAAAATCAGACCACTTGTGCACAAAGTGCTAAGCATCTGCAGCTCCCACTAATTTTAATAGGAGCTGCATGTGTTCAGTGCCTTTGAAAAATCAGGCCATAGTGTACCTCTCATTCTCCTAGTCCTGGAGGGTCTTGGTCAGTATTCATTACATTTTTGTCTGGGAGGGAAGGGAAAAGAGAAAAAGGAATATGCTGATAGAGGCCCGTGAGTCGAGCATTAATGGCTATAACGTGGCAGCTCAGTCTCAGGAGTAACAGTTGCCTTGCAGCTCAGAGACAAAACTACAACACGGCTATGGCCACACAGTCTGTAATGCAGAGTTCACTGCTGTGTAACCAGACATAAAAAATGCTTCACCTCTATTATCAGAGTCTCTCCTGCTTTAAATCTTCCTACTTTTGATCACTTGTGGTTTATTCTCAGCTACTTTCCCTGTGGCTTACACAATCAAGTTTTGTGGTGAAATTCACCCATGTGCAGAGGGCCATTACAAGGAATATGAATCACTTATGTCCCACTTAGAAGTACTATTTTGAGGGCTTATTAGCATCTAGGGCTGAATTTCATCCATAGTGCTCAAGAATCCATACTGCAAAGAGGAGCAGGATAGTTCCTCCTTTTTACTCTGATTCAGTAAGTTCCCTGAATGATGTTTGCAGACTTGCTCATGGGATATAATAAACCCCACAACTGCTCAATAGTTTTGTCTGCTAAATATTAAACCGTCTTTTGCATAAGGGCTTTTAAAGCTAAGGACATTTATGATCTTTGAGCAATACATACGGTAACAGTACGTGTAACCCGTAGCCAAAGAGATCTGTGACACTGCCTAAGGAAAAAGGGTAATGCTCTTTATGAAAGTAGATACACTGTACAAAGAAGTTCAGGTAGTTATTTTTAAACCTTGAAGAGGAGCAGTAACTTTTAAGTAAAGGAACATTTATACAGGTGTTCATGCTATTGTTAAGAGCAGTGCTTGCTAGATACAAGACTGTTAGCATTAGCCAGTTACCACACTAATATACTTTGAACAGGAGGTAACAATGAATTAGTATTGACTTTTTAATAACTTGCCGTAGATACATTTCGCAAAGCATTTTATTAGGACAGTTCTATACAAGAGCATAACTAAATGATGTATTGGATCTTTCTTTGAAAGTCCTACAAAAAAAACCAAAAAACCAACAACTTAGCCCTGGTGTTCTGCAATGACATTTGGAGGTACAGCAAAACACGTAAATGGATAATAGCATATACAGAAAATAATCCATTTTAGGAAGAAGAGGCAACAAGAAATAGTACTGCATCCCAGAAAGGCAGCTCTATACTATTTAGCCTACTACATTGAAGCAGACTTGTTACTTTGATACACCACAATTACAAAAATGATCGTGCATAAGTCATTGTACCTTGATTTAGGAAAGCAACCCTGTTCAAGATAGTACAGAAGCTCCACAACCTACGCAAGCGTTCCATTTCGGAACACCTTGCATAAGTCAGATTTTGTGTAAGTCGGGAACGTATCTCCGACAATTACGCCAAAAAAACAACAACAAAAAACCACGGATTTCCCAAAGTCGGGTTTGTGTAACCTGGGGACCGTCTGTAATTAAGCACATGCTTAAATACTGTCCTGAATTGGAGCCCTAAAGAAGGGGCTGATTTAAGTGGACAGATTGAGAGCTGAATATGTACAGCTTGGCTAAACCACCGTGGAGGTTGTACATTGGTGGGAAGCGGGGGGTGCTGTATAGTAACTCTACAACTATCTGACATGTGTAAACACTAAGCAGGGAGACAGGGAATTCAGAAATTTTTAGAGTGGGCCAAGAGGGTATCGCTAGGAGTTATAGGATGAGATTAAGGAAAAGGAAGTTTAGGCTGAACATCAGGAAACTTCCCTTGACTTTTTCATAGTCTACCTGACCCGAGTCAGGAAATGGTGGAAGTACCTCTGAGACATTAAAAGAAAAATGGTAAGGACAAAGCTTTGAACAATGTGCTGGATTGAGCACGTATGCATACAATGCTGCGTTAGTAGAATCAAGAGGTCTATGGATTTGTACAGAAGGGAGGCAAGTTAAAAAAAAAAAGTGTACTATGCAAAGAGAAAAGTACAAAGCAATTACAAATACAAAGCTGTCACCACCTACTAAAATTAATAATTCTGCTCCACATTGCTCTTAGAGTCATTTGTCCCAGATCTAAATTGGCACCAGATCAAACAAATTTCATCTTTCCTTCGCTGCTCTGCAGCTCCTGTGCATGCTCCGAGTGGGTGGAGAGGTTTTGAAATGAATCTTGTTTTCTCAAGATGAGCAAGGGCACCAGGAGGGGAAAACCCCTCCAAGTCCAGTAGCCACATTTGTTTTCACTCCCTACAAAGAGGGTCTTAAATGGAGGCTAATGTTAAATGTCACGCATCTGCAAAATTCTCACCTTCAGCAGCCAAGCAGCAGCCTACCACTAAGTTGCACCTGAACTTGTATACAAAGTAAAACTGGACAGAAACATACACCGGGCATAACATCAACAAGACTGTCCTCTATCCACCAAGAACATGATGGATCCAAAATGGCTTACGACTACACCACATTTTGAAGCCAAACCCTTGTGGAAGAAGAGTAATGCCTGCATGCACTATTCTTTAGATGCCAACAGCATCATTACACAGAACTGTCAGAATTCTGTTTTTCTGCCAAAGTCTACACGGGAGCCCTTTGAGTAGCTGGCATTTGGGAGATTAAGAAAAGTCTGGCATCATTTTACCAATTGGAGGGGAGAGGGAATGTATGGATGAAGGCAGTGATTCAAGACACTGAATAAGATTGCTGTTCTTCAGGTGTTTTTTTGGTGGACTTGATGCAGGAGTGAAGAGAAATACTATAAATGGCATGTTACTTACCTGGGTAACAGACCAAAAACGAAACTCTCTCTGTTTAGCTCACTGTAGCTAGAGGATAGAGGTTATCTATGGTCTGTAAAACACATCTTTCCTTACAGCAAACTAATTTGGCTTACCAGAATAAAAGCAGCTACCCTCAAATAGCAGATCTATGCAAAAAATATTTTACATGGTAAGTAGGCATTGAAGAATTAAATGTCAAGTATCTTTGCTCAGCATCTGGCAAGCAGAATATTTTTTTTTGTAAAAAGCAAACCACTAAAATTTATTCTCTCCCAGAAATAGGATCATACTGTTGCAAAGCAAGTTAACCACATATTATTAAAGAGAGAATATAAAAATACCCTGTACAACACTCAAATAAGTCAAAGCAACTACTGTGAGGAATACACCAGAGCGCATCATTCTTATTATAGCACTGACTTACAAATGGCACTGGGACAGTCACAGCTCGGGAGAATAAATACACCATAAGGAAAAGAAAAAAGAGGGGAGGGGGTATATTTACTGAAACTTTGCACAGCTCTGTATGAGAGGAATGGAAAGGCTAAGGCGTTTGGTTTCATAGGATTTTAAGTTGATTGTGGAAAGTGAGTTTGCTGGGAATGACATCAGAACCACAAGTTATAATATCCTCATTGTATGATTAGGCATAACAACCTTTTGTTCAGTCACTGCTACTTGAGATGCCAAGACTGCTGGTAAATACTGGAGGTAACGTAACCATTAAAACTTTCACTGGCACAATATGCCTATAAGCATTTTTTTTTAAAAAAAGGTAGTTACTGGAAGAAACCTTGGCTTCTGAATTATATTGCACTCAGACTCATAGACTTTAAGGTCAGAAGGGACCATTATGATCATCTAGTCTGACCTCCTGCACAACGCAGGCCACAGAATCTCACCCACCCACTCCTGTAACAAACCCCTTACCTATGCTCGAGTTATTGAAGTCCTCAAATCGTGGTTTAAAGACTTCAAGGTGCAGAGAATCCTCCAGTAAGTGACCCATGCCCCATGCTGCAGAGGAAGACGAAAAACCTCCAGGGCCTCTGCCAATCTGCCCTGGAGGAAAATTCCTTCCCGACCCCAAATATGGCGATCAGCGAAACCCTGAGCATGTGGGCAAGACTCACCAGCCAGCACCCAGGAAAGAATTCTCTGTAGTAACTCAGATCCCACCCCCTCTAACATCCCCTCACAGGCCATTGGGCATATTTACCTGCTAATAATCTACAGGTACACTACAGGTACTAGGCCAGAAATACCCTTACTCTGATTTCTAAATATCAATTCAGCAGAAGCACAGCTGTGATAAAATGTTACTGAAATCCCAGGATAGCTGACCCTCTCAGAAAGGCTTCAAAGTAGCGAAAACATGTTTTTTCCAACTACTCTCTTACAGCAAAATGTTAGTAGTACCCAAAAGCTTATTTGTTCTCTACTAGCTTGCAGTTATTGTGCTTTCAGTTGTGATCTATTGGGATATCCCACTCTAAGCAGGATCAGGCTTGGTCAGTACTGAGATTAGAGATATCCAAGGTGCTACATGAATCAATACAGGTGGCTTAGTAAGCAACAGTCTTCCCTTCAGATCAGTGCTGAACCAAAGTCCCTATGTGGTACTGGATTGCTGTAGGTACTGTCTACATCAGGAGTGGGCAAACTTTTTGGCCTGAGGGGTTCCGAAATTGTATGGAGGGCTGGGTAGGGAAGGCTGTGCTTGAAATCAGAGCCAGATCCTTCTTACCGCAAGAATCTTTTCCATTTACTTTGCAGGCAAGTCTACAAACTGATCGATAAAGACCTAAGTGGTTAAGAACCAGGAAGTTACCATCTCTGAGTTGTTACAGAAGTTGGTCATCTACCAGTTTTAAGATTAGGCAGTCAGGTGCTTGGTGAGAAGACATTCTTCACAAAGGAGTTAGCTACATCTGGTCCAGCACTGCTTTAACTTGTTAACCTTTAGGGCACAATTCAAGACTTATTTCTTGTGTCAGGTTTTTGTCTATAGGGGAGCTGAGGGTAGCCTGCTCTGGGACTTGTCCTTCGCATGACTAGTATGCACAGAGATGTCCAATTGAACATATTTTAGTAAGTAAAGAGTCAGTGCAGGGTGGAGTCTTCCCCCTTCAACCCATTTTCTGCAGCTTCCAAAATAAAAATGTAAGCAACAGCCTCCTCTATAAAATCATGACAATAATCCCATACAGTACACAGATTAGATAAACAATCCACTATAAAAAGGTTTGGACATCACAGATTCAGTCTTTTGCAAATACCTGTGCAAGGAGGCTTCTGGCCTAGATATTTACCAGCAAAAAGTTTGCCAAAATTGATGTTATGACAAATATTTACTTCATATGAAAAGCCCTATGTCTCAGTTTAGAGCAAAATAAACTATCAACTTGACACAACTGTTCTTAGTCAAACTTCACATTATTGGGAACCAGCATTCAGATGATGCTGAGCAAACAAGAAAAATACTGACAAGCCCTTGGATGTGTCTTGGTGAAGTACATGCCCATAAAAAAAGTTCTCCAAGAACACGAGTGCCAAACATACACTAACCTCTTTCATGTGCTTTGACAAACCTGATATACAGTCTGCTACACCAGCTCTAAACAGACTTCCAAAAAGAGCCTATAAATCACAGCATGTTTTCTAGTTGTCAGAGTAATTCTTTGCACATTGTATGTTCGTAAGGAGCCTTTATGACCACAACACTGCATTTAAAATATGAAGTCTGAACACTTTGCTCCTAATGACAGAGTGCTTGCCAGGAGTACAGTGATGATGTGGAAGGTCAGACCGGTCGAGCCAGCCAACATGCTTTGCACAATCATTGCAGCTAGAAACTTTTTCCTTTTGTTTTCTCTCTACTCCATTTTAACACCAAGTGGGGTTTCTCATCTACTGCTTCTTAGGAAAATGTTTGTTTTTATCTTCAACTAACAGACTCTAAACGACAGAGCTGGGACCAGCCAACCCAGAACTATCAGAATTACTAGAAATGCTTCCCCTGTTCTGCTTCACAGGAAGAATCCAAGGAGACGTCTTGCTTGGAATGTGCAGCTATGGCCCTTCTCTGCCAAGCAATCTAGTGCACATCAGTATAATCTGACGTCAACATTTTTACCAGACTAAGTGATATCTATAATGGGCGGATGTACCTAGGAGTCAGACAATCTTCCAAAAGGGCCTTTTTGGTATTAATCCCAGCAGAACTCCCAATACCTTTCAATTGAATAGAACATTTAATGTGCCAATGTGAATTGGCATTTCCTTTAATCTGGTACAAGCACAGAAAAGCTAGTTTTCCAGTTTCATACAAGAGATATTTAGTGTGAACTCTCACCCTTCACGAGAACATTTTCCTTTGCTTTACAATGCAGCTATAGTCAGAGAAGTGACTGTATAAAAACGGCACCTCCTTATTCATCATATCTGCTGTGTGCACGTCTGGGTCATGTCTGCCAGCAGCACTGCCAAGCATACAAAGTTTTGCTGCAGATCCACTACAGTTTTGGAAGAATGAGCTTCTGAATTCTATTGTTAGCTCATAGCTTTGTGTATGGGTAAGTTCCCATTAGAGAACCTTTATTACTGGTGACAATGTGAGAGGCAAAATGAGCCCAGTTTGGTTTGAAGATCCAGGGTTGAATTTGCAATACTGGCTGTTGGAGAAATCTCGAGACAGGGTGAGCAAGTTAGATGCAGAAGAGTGTGTGTGCTGAAAGTCACCGACTAACTGCACTTTCACCCAGGTCAGTGGAAGAGGAAGACAGCAGTAACAGGACCATGCACTCAGGCCCCTCTAGAGTTACATCACAAGTACTGCAGGGGGTTAAAGAACAGAAGGCTGCTACTGGGACAAGTAGCCCAGAGTGTTTTTCTCTCCTTTACTGAACATGCATCAGAATGCACTTCACACAAAATGTGGGACGAAAACCTGACCAACTGCAGAGGACAAAATCCTTTTTGTTGAAATCAAGTGTCTGATATGAATCTCTACTGAACCACTGAATGGTGGCCGAGTTCTCACACAAAGAAGTTTCTATGAATTTAAATGCAGAGTGTGTATTTGCCCATAAATTACATGATTTAATTTGACGACACCCACGTTTCTTCACATTCTAAAGGACAAATGTTTCACAGTTAATATTGACAGCCTCTATTTTTAGAAGTAGATTTCATTTTGACCAGTCAAACTTACACAACCACCAGGAGTATATTTCTTTTCTCAGAATCTTTGACTTAGATGTCTCATACAGAAAGGTTTTTTTCCCCCTTCATCTCACAGACTGCAGTGCCTGATTAGAACAGTGTAAGTGTGCAGCCTCAAGTTATATTACAAAAGTAATTGAACAAAATGTCACTGATTCTCGTCCCATCACTGCCCAGCCATTATGTTCTTGTGTCTTATTGCCCTACTTTAGTAAGACAATCATTTACAGGACCAAAAAGGAGAGCAGAACATTGTGAGCACTTAGCATTTGATGCTTCCTACAAGAAGAGTAGGCGGAGGGATTTTGATGCCACTATGCATTGCAGTTATGGATTTTAGGATGTTTGACATGATGGAGGAAGGACATTACTATTGGTAAGTAACTGTCTCCAACTCACATCACTCAGTGTCATATTCCCTGCTACCCAAGGTAATGCTAGCCTAGGAAGTGTGGCCTGTGAGATTTTGGGACTTCAATTCCCAGCATGCCTGCTCCCTGCTGCTTCTCCTACTTGGTAGATGGCAGGGTGGATTAAGGGAAGACCCACAGGCTCCACCCACTAGACAATATTGGGGTCTGCCATGAGGCCAGAGGAAAAGGAAGCATTGGCAAGGTATGGAGCCAGCTGTGCTATAAGGTCTTTTGCTGGATTCAGGCCCCATTCAGCCTTAAGCCATGCATGGCAGCTGATGGCTGCCTGGGATGAAAGCTGGGGAGAAGAAGAAGAAATGGAAAGAATGGATCAGGGTAGGAAAGAGTGCAAACTCAGGGAAGGAGAGAAGAGGGGAGAGAAAGTAAAGGCATGTAAAGAACTGAAGTGGGAGATTTGGGGGGGGAAGAGAGGAGAGAAGCAAACTAAAGCCAGTACTCAACATTCTCTATCTGTACAGTTTATCCATTCCCATACTTTGTTACATTTCCCATTCAGAAGAGGGGATCTGAAAAAAAGTGCTATCCTCGGGGCTCTGGAAAGTTGCCACGTGTCCCTGTATCCTGCAATGTTTGGGCACCTCTGCACAGTACAATTAAGGTAATTTCCCCTTCCATTAACACCTCCCCTGTTAATTACAACTCCTTAGAAGTTTGAAATGTGAGCTGTTCTCTTACATCATGTGTGTTTACTTTGTTCTTGTGCGCTGCTCTGATGAGTGTGGCCTTGACTTCACTAAGAAAAGAACAAGGAAGGATTTCCCCCTCCCCAACAAATAGTTGCATGTTTTTTCTGATCAAGGAAACCAGAAAAAACAACAACACCATGCAAGCAAGATTTTTGGTCCAGCAACCTTGATGGTGTATCTTTAATATCACACCTTTTAGGCTAGTGATTTTCAAACTTTTTGTATTGGTGACCCTTTTCACACAGGAAGCCTCGAAGTGTGAGCCCTCCCCCTAAAATAAAACTGGGGGGGGAGGATTTAATTTTAATAGGGGCTCAGGGCTGTCAGCCCCACGGAGCTGACCGTTCGCAACCCCCATGTCACAACCCCCAGTTTGAGAACCCCTGGTTTAGGCACTGGCCAGACTACCGTGTTATGGATTATGAGTTCACTTGAAAGGAGGTTTGTATGAGAAACTAAGGAGAGCATGTACAATATACACAGGAACTAGGGCTGTCAAGCGATTAAAAAAATTAATCACGATTAACTGTGATTAATCGCACTGTTAAACAATAGAATATCATTTATTTAAATATTTTTGGATGTTTTCTACATTTTCAAATATACTGATTTCAGTTACAACACAATACAAAATGTACAGTTCTCACTTTATATTTAAGAGTACAAATATTTGTGTTGTAAAAAAGAAATAGTATTTTTCAATTCCCCCATTACAAGTACTGCATTCAAAAATAAAACAGGCGTTCGCATAGCACTGTTGTAGCCAGCATCGCAAGGTATTTACGTGCCAGATGCGCTAAAGATTCGTATGTCCCTTCATGCTTCAATCACCATTCCAAAGGACATGCGTCCATGCTGATCACGGGCTCTGCTTAATAACGATCCAAAACAGTGCAGACCGACGCATGTTCATTTTCATCATCTGAGTCAGATGCCACCAGCAGAAGGTTGATTTTCTTTGTTGGTGATTTGGGTTCTGTAGTTTCCACATCAGAGTGTTGCTCCTTTAAGACATCTGAAAGTATGCTCCACACTTTGTTCCTCTCAGATTTTGGAAGGCACTTCAGATTCTTAAACCTTGGGTTGAGTGCTGTATCTATCTTTAGAAATCTCACATTGGTACCTTCTTTGCATTTTGTCAAAGTGTTCTTAAAAACGAACAACATATGCTGAGTCATCATCCGAGACTGCTATAACATGAAATATATGGCAGAATGTGGGTAAAACAGAGCAGGAGACATACAATTCTCCCTCAAGGAGTTCAGTCACAAATTTAACTAACACTTTTTTTTTAAACGAGCGTCATCAGCATGGAAGAACGTCTTCTGAAATGGTGGCCGAAGCATGAAGGGGCATATGAATGTTTAGCATATCTGGCACATAAATACTTTGCAATGCTGGCTACAAAAGTACCATGAGAACACCCGTTCTCACTTTCAGGTGACGTTGTAAATAAGAAGCGGGCAGCATTATCTCCTGTAAATGTAAACAAACTTGTTTGTCTTAGCAATTGGCTTAACAAGAAGTAGGACTGAGTGGTCTTTTAGGCTCTAAAGTTTTACATTGTTTTGTTTGAGTGAAGTTATGTAACAAAAAAAAATCTACATTTGTAATTTGCTCTTTCATGATAAAGAGATTGCACTACAATACTTGTATGAGGTGAACTGAAAAATAAACGAAAGAAATAGTACACTTTACCCTGATAGAACGCGACCCGATATAACATGAATTCGGATATAACGCGGTAAAGCAGCGCTCCGGGGGGGGGGGGGGGGGGGGNTACGCACTCCGGTGGATCAAAGCAAGTTGGATATAATGCGGTTTCACCTATAACGCAGAAAGATTTTTTGGCTCCCGAGGACAGCATTATATCGAGGTAGAGGTGTATCATTTTTACAGTGCAAATATTTGTAATAAAAATTATAAAGTGAACACTATGCACTTTGTATTCCGTGTTGTAATTGAAATCAATTTGAAATGTAGAAAAAATCCAAAAATATTTAATTTCAAATTGGTATTCTATTATTTAACAGTGCGATTAAAACTGCGATGAATCACAATTAATTTTTTTGAGTTAAATCGCATGAGTTAACTGATTAATCGACAGCCCTAACAGGAATCCTTTTGATAAAATCGACTGCTTCAGAAGAGTTTCCTAGAAGAGCACAGAGCAAATGTCACTGATTTCTCCAGAAGGGCACTGATTTCTAACTTAAGAACAGCCTCTTCATACAACACACTGTTTCTATGACAGCTGTGCTTGTTTAAGTTAACTGAGCTATGCTGTGAAAATACATTGACTGTTTCCTTAATATTGACCTTACACGGGACAGTCCCAAATTTTCAGGTGTTCATTTCACAGGCAGTGAAACTAAACTAAGAGGGTGGTAGAATCATACCAGAAGGCATTAAGAAAGAAGACTAATTGCTCAATTAATGGAGACTTCTAGCTTAAGCCAGAACAGTTACACCTATATCCCATATGCCCTTTGGGTGCACTCACCATCCTCCCCCACCCCTTTACATGTAGGCACGAGCTCTTTTTCAATCTATGTGAAGCATAGACAATAAAGAAGATGGGGATAACTGAGCACACAAAGAACTCTCTGAAAGGTGCAGATTTCTAGGTAAGCAATTTTCAAGTGGAGCAACATACTAACTTTCAGAGAACCATAAGAATCAATTAAAAAAAAAAAAAAAGACAAGCAATATTTTCTGTGAACACTGTTGTGCTATTGACAATGTATGTAGCATGAATTGAGGTGACCGTGGCCTTGAAAATAGGGTGCCAAGACAGTCTGTTGCTAAAGAAAGCTAAATATTGCAAAACAGAGTAAGTAAAATACCAGACATTACTGTAAAGCCATGGACAAGACATCCGGACACCAAGTAAAATTACATCAAGCAGTGAGAATTGGGCAGTTTCCACTTTCTAACCTAACCCTGAGAATCCTTCAGTGACCCTGTGTCAAGACAACTGCAATCCCTGGTAGATTCAGCATCTCATCTGGTGGCACAGAGTGCTATTTTAAGCTCTTAATTAGGAACAGAGTGATTCAAGATAGAATTAAGCAACCAGCTTGCTCTAGAAATCATGAAGGCTCTGCACACTGGCAGGGAAACGGTGTTAGCACCTCTAACAAACCATATTTGACTATTTCTTTTGGCAACCTATTTCCTTGACTTGTGCAGCTGACAGGGCTTTATAAAGGCAAGAGAGTCTTCATAAGCCAGAGACTGGGGCCTTGTCATCACTGGGAAAAGTAGGATCCATAATTCCCCATTGATGCTTTTGAAAAGCCCAACCTATAGCACAATAAAATTCCTAAACATCTTCCCCAGTATTAATTCAAGAGCTGTCTGCCCAAAAGAAGCTAGGAATGGAGGGGTGGTGCACAGCATGCCAGAGAGGAAACATCATTTTGCAGGAGAACATGTTAAAACAGCTACAGACTTAAATAAAAGGGAAGACAAAGGATAACTGAATGGGCACTTTTGCACACCAATGACTATTACCTATAGCAAGGCAGAGCCACACAGTGACACATGTTTGAGTAGTGCCAATAGCCTTTTATTGCTCGTAAGCAGAACCAAGTGAAGCAGAGAGGAAGAAAGTCTTAATGCTAGTTTCTTATAAATATTTGATTCGTGATGCCATCTTTGTGAGGTGACCTTTGCTTATCAGGTTTCAATCTCACTCAGCAGTAATCACTACTACAGTAAAGTTCACACAGCAACAGCAATCAAGATGTACTAAAATATCCTTTTCAATCCATCTACTCTTGTTCCTTTACGTGCTCTCTTTTTACCCTTGCAGATCTGGCTTCTCTCTTAATCCATGCTTAAGCCTCCTACAGTTTATTCCACTCCAGGCCAACACAACACTCTTGAAGCCCTGATATTAAAATTAAGATCTTACAGGGGAAAAAAAATGAAGCTTGTATAATTAAAGCTAAGCAAAGGAGAGCAGCACCTATCCTAAAGATGCAGTTCGGATTGTGTGTTTTACCTTTCCCCCACCCAGCGTCTGTCTTGTTCAGATTGCAGGCTCTTTGGGACAGGGACCATCTACTACTCTGTTTGTCCACACCCTGCGCAGCTGGGTGCCATTCTTTGTTGGCCTGTAGGTAGTACAGCAATAATAACAGCAGCAGTAATTGCCCATGTCATAGGAAAGTGCATTTATTAACGACACTGAAAAACCAGATCACCTATAAACTTCAGTTCCTATGTAAGTTATTTCTTTGGAAGTGGCTGGAGATTTATGGTATCCATGATATCTTTAAGGAGAAGCAGTGGTTGGCATCTCCCCCTAATCATATGACAGGCATTCCAAGAGATCTCTTTTAATATTTGTGTTCCAGTACTGCCTACAGGTCCCAGCTGATACCAGGGCCCCACTATTCTACAAACATACTAAAGTGACAGTCCCTGCCCACAGCAGCTTACAATTTAAATGAAAAAGAAAAAAAAAAAGACAAAAGGTGGGCGGGGACATGGAGGGGGAGTGACCTAGCCATGGTCACCCAGCAAGTCAGTGGCAGAGCTGGGAATAGAACCAAGGTCTCCTGAATCCCAACCCAGTGCCTTAGCCACTAAATTGTTTTGACATGCCCCAATTAATACTGCTTCAATAATGGAAAAGCAAGTTTTAAATGAACGGTTAAGCAACATGCCCTAGAAGCCTGGCAATAAGTTGCCGGCGGAATAAAACAACTCTTTCACATGCTAACTCCTCTGCCAGGTTCAATTACTAGCATAAATTGACTGCAGAAAAGATTTCTCATTCATATTTTGAAACTACTTCACTCCCATGCATAGACAGCTCCTGGTCATTTCACTATAAATGTGCTTGACCTTTTGTAGTGGTCACATCACATGAGGACAGTAAGCACTAATGCCTTTGTTCATGTTATAGAAAACAAAACATACTGGTAGGAGAGCAGTCTTGTGATTATTGCTCTCACTCCCTTTCTATATACTAACCTTGTTTTCATTAGGGCTATGTGTGCAGAGGGCAAAAATGAGGTGCCCACAAGGGACTCAAAATAGATTAGCAGTGAAGCCAAGATCCCTTAATTAAGTCAGCAGCATGCAAGTAAAAATGAGGATACTTGTTCCCTAAACCAGATTAAAATACAGCTTGATTGACTCGATGACTACTTTCCATTTGTTTCATCCATCAAAGTAATTACACTGCAGCCTGTGACTGCAGTGTCTGTGTAGCTGTTTTCACGGAAGCCTGGGTCTTTTGGTAATGCTGATGACTGCAACATCATGTGAGGATTTGCAACTGAGGAGCAACTCCCACATGGGCCCTGGAATCTGTTAGGCAGGGAAAGGAAGCAGAAGGTCGCTTTCTTTTGTCTCTTTTACAGGAAGTTAAGTCACGCTGGCTTGGAATAAGTTCAGGAGTTGAGCTAAGGACTGAGTAGTTGTAACTAATTTGAAAGAGTTCCAGGCTAGAAAGACAGGGAGACCAAAAAAAGAAAAAGTAACTGACAAATTACACAACAGGTTATACAAGGAGAGAAACAAGTAATGAACCTTCATGTAATAGCTGACCTTTAGTTTACTAATTTTTGTAAAGCTACACGTTTTAGAAGATCTAGTACAGACTAGAATATAAATCCATTCAAACTTCTCCCGGTTTAGACAACGTATGTTGTAACAGATGCCATTTTAGTAGTCTGTCCCACAAAAATATTAAAAATGAAGAAATAGTCATATTGACCTGACCTATAAACTAGTAGTGTTTTAGAGTTTTGTTTTTATAATATACTGTGCTTTAGACTTCAGCAATTTATCTGTATATACAGAAGTGCATGTCACAAATGAGACTTTTCATACAGCACTAGATACAGAACAGCTGCCAGCAGCAGCATGATAAAACGGCCAGCAGGATGTTATCCTGGAAACAAAAAACAGACCTCATCTCCTCCCCCTCCCCCCAATTCCCTCTCCCTCCCCCCCACCTAACCTGAAAGCACTTAATAGGATGTTCTAGATTAGCACTATTTCCTTATTTCCCAGTATTGCATCTAGCAGGTGAATGCTCAGTTTCAGGTAGAAAGAGAAATAAGTAAGGTGACCAGGGGGAGGGGGGAAGAGGGAGAAGAGAAAGGAATAACTAGGGTGACCAAAGCAGGGTAGATTGAAATCAAATTATTTAAATCAGTTTTGTTTACTAATTTAAATTGTGATCAGAATTGCTGATTTAAAAAAAATAGTTCTGCATTTGTACTTTTTATTTTCCTAAAGAAAGGCTCGTTCTCATTGGTCGGTAACCATTAAAACCATGTTTATTTGCAACCAACTAAATTTGGTACTTTTTGCTGATACCGTCTATACACATTTATTTAAGCAATTATATGCCTGGAATAAATTGATACATTAAACAGTAATAGGTCACCAGGACCAGATGGTATTCACCCAAGAGTTCTGAAGGAACTCAAACATGAAATTGTAGAACTATTAACTGTGGTATGTAACCTATCACTTAAATCAGCATCTGTACCAGATGACTGGAGGGTTAGCTAATGTAATGCCAATTTTTAAAAAAAGGCTCCAGAGGCGATCCTGGTAATTACAGGCCGGTGAGCCTAACTTCAGTACCAGGCAAATTGGTTGGAACTATAGTAAAGAACAGACTTATAAGAACATAAGAGAGGCCGTACCGGGTCAGACCAAAGGTCCATCTAGCCCAGTATCTGTCTACCGACAGTGGCCAATGCCAGGTGCCCCAGAGGGAGTGAACCTAACAGGCAATGATCAAGTGATCTCTCTCCTGCCATCCATCTCCATCCTCTGACGAACAGAGGCTAGGGACACCATTCTTACCCATCCTGGCTAATAGCCATTTATGGACTTAGCCACCATGAATTTATCCAGTCCCCTTTTAAACATTGTTATAGTCCTAGCCTTCACAACCTCCTCAGGTAAGGAGTTCCACAAGTTGACTGTGCGCTGCGTGAAGAAGAACTTCCTTTTATTTGTTTTAAACCTGCTGCCTATTAATTTCATTTGGTGACCCCTAGTTCTTGTATTATGGGAATAAGTAAATAACTTTTCCTTATCCACTTTCTCAACATCACTCATGATTTTATATACCTCTATCATGTCCCCCCTTAGTCTTCTCTTTTCCAAGCCGAAGAGTCCCAGCCTCTCTAATCTCTCCTCGTATGGGACCCTCTCTAAACCCCTAATCATTTTAGTTGCCCTTTTCTGAACCTTTTCTAGTGCTAGAATATCCTTTTTGAGGTGAGGAGACCACATCTGTACACAGTATTCGAGATGTGGGCGTACCATGGATTTATATAAGGGCAATAATATATTCTCTGTCTTATTCTCTATCCCCTTTTTAATGATTCCTAACATCCTGTTTGCTTTTTTGACCGCCTCTGCACACTGCGTGGACATCTTTAGAGAACTATCCACAATGACGCCAAGATCTTTTTCCTGACTCGTTGTAGCTAAATTAGCCCCCATCATGTTGTATGTATAGTTGGGGTTATTTTTTCCAATGTGCATTACTTTACATTTATCCACATTAAATTTCATTTGCCATTTTGTTGCCCAATCACTTAGTTTTGTGAGATCTTTTTGAAGTTCTTCACAATCTGCTTTGGTCTTAACTATCTTGAGTAGTTTAGTATCATCTGCAAACTTTGCCACCTCACTGTTTACCCCTTTCTCCAGATCATTTATGAATAAATTGAATAGGATTGGTCCTAGGACTGACCCTTGGGGAACACCACTAGTTACCTCTCTCCATTCTGAGAATTTACCATTAATTCCTACCCTTTGTTCCCTGTCCTTTAACCAGTTCTCAATCCATGAAAGGACCTTCCCTTTTATCCCATGACAGCTTAATTTACGTAGGAGCCTTTGGTGAGGGACCTTGTCAAAGGCTTTCTGGAAATCTAAGTACACTATGTCCACCGGATCCCCCTTGTCCATATGTTTGTTGACCCCTTCAAAGAACTCTAATAGATTAGTAAGACACGATTTCCCTTTACAGAAACCATGTTGACTATTGCTCAAGAGTTTATGTTTTTCTATGTGTCTGACAATTTTATTCTTTACTATTGTAAAGATGAACAAGATTTGTTGGGGGAAGAGTCAACAGCACTTTTTAAAAAGGAAATTGCCTCACCAATCTATTAGAATTCTTTCAGGAGGGTCAACAAATATGTGGACAAAGATAATCCAGTGGATATAATGTACTTGGACTGTCAAAGCCTTTGACTAGGTCCCTCTCCAACGGCTATTAAGCAAACTATGTAGTCATGGGATACGAGGGAAGGTCCTCTCATGGATCAGTTTCTCGTTAAAAGATAGGGAACAAGAGGTAGCAAAGATAGGGAACAAGAGGTCAGTTTCAGAGTGGGGAGATGTAAATAGCAGTGTCCCCTAGGGATCTGTACTGGGATCAGTTTTGTTCTTTAGTGGATGCATAAATAGCATTTCTTTAACTAATGAATTTTAGTTAAATTCATAACTAAATGAATCTGGAAAAAGGGTGAAGAGAGAGGTAGGAAAGTTTGCCGATACAAAATTACTCATGATAGTTAAGTCCAAAGCAGACTGCGAAGAGTTAGAAAGGAATCTCACAAAACTAGGTGACTGAATTTCATAAATGATCTGGAAAAAGGGTGGAGAGAGAGGTAGGAAAGTTTGCCGATGATACAAAATTACTCATGATAGTTAAGTCCAAAGCAGACTGCGAAGAGTTAGAAAGGAATCTCACAAAACTAGGTGACTGAATTTCACCTGCCATTTTATTGCAAAGTGCAAAGTAATGCACACTGGAAAACATAATCCCAACTCTACATACAAAATAATGGGGTCTAAAATTAGCTGTTATTAGTCAAGAAAAATCTTGGCGTCGTCATGGATAGTTCTCTGAAAACATCCACTAAATATTCAGCAGCAAACAAAGAAGCTAACATTGTTAGGAATCAGGTAGGAAAGGGATAGATAAGACAGAAAATATCATAATACCACTATATAAATCCATGTTACACCCACACCTTGAATACTGTGTGCAGTTCTTGTTGCCCAGTCTCAAAAAAGATATTAGAAATGGAAAAGGTACAGAGAAGGGCAACAAAAATGATTACGGGTATGGAACAGCTTCCATATGAGGACTTTTCAGCAGGAAGAGAGACAACTAAGGGGGGATATGATAGAGGTCTATAAAATCTTGACTGGTGTGAAGACAGTGAATAAGGAAGTGTTCTTTACCCCTTCTTATATGACCAGAATCAGAGGTTACCCAATGAAATTAATAGGCAGCAGGTTTAAAACAAACAAAAGGAAATATTTCAGTCACACAACGCACAGTCAACCTGTGGAACTCATTGCCAGGGGATGTTGTGAAGGCCAAAACCATACCTGGATTCAAAAAAGAATTAGGTAAGTTCATGGAGAATAGGTCCACCAATGACTTAACTAAGATGGTCAGGGATGCAACCCCATGCTCTGTCTCTCTCTAAGCCTTTAACTGCCAGATGCTGGTACTGGTGATGGATCACTTGACTATTGCCCTGTTCATTCCGTTCATTCCTTTTGAAGCAGCTGGCATTAGCCACTGCCAGAAGATGGGGTACTGGGCTAGATGGACCATTGGTCTGACCCAGCATGGCCATTCTTATGGAGCTTAATACATTTATTCAGATTCTTAATTTTTACATTATGTTAGTAAATGGTGAATGATGCATTTCTTATTTCATAGATTATTTTACTTGGGATTTGTGTCAAGTTGCATTTGGATGGAAACTGGAATTCAATTAAAAATGTACAAAACCAGGCCTTTTAAAATTGTATTTATTAGTTAAAGAAATCTATTTTAAGTGTGCAAGATACATAAAAAGTTTATCAAAACATGTTTTATATTTAAACAAAAGAAATATTAACTATAGTAAGTGAACTGAAGATTGAAAATCTGATCCCATGGTGAACAGAAACAAAGGTATTTAGGTGCCTACAGCTGCAGATAGAGGCCTAGTGGGATTTTTAAAAGCGCTTAAGTTTAGGTACTTTATAAAACCCACTAGGCCCCTATTCTGCATCTTCAGGTGCCTTTGAAAATCTGGCCCCAATGTTCTTCAAAATCTTAGAATTAGTAGACCTCTTCCCTCTCTCCCCTGATTTTAATTCCTAGATTTGAAGAGGGAAAATGAGCTCTCCTGCTTCTTCAACTCCCAGTTGGTTTCTTAACTTTGAATGAATTAGTCCAAGTGAAGAAAGTATTCTCTCCGCACCCGTTAGCTGAACTTAGCCAAAAGTAATTAAGATAAAAGCTTTTCTGCACTCCAGAAACTCAAAGTACTTAAGTTTGGGAAAATGCTAATACCAGCATTCACTCCACTGTAACAACTGAAGATATAGATACTTAATGCAGTACAGGACATTGTGACATTATTTACAATGCTTGAGTTGACCTCAAAAGTTAAAGATGCTCCCCAAGCACACATTCTGTATAAAAGAGCAGCAACCCTTTAAACTTATTTGAGGGGGGCTCACTGATGCAGCACATTTACATTATTTTGTTGTAGTAAATGTATGTCAATTTCAAATTTAGTTTTAAACAGGTTTACTTTTTTTTTAATCTCATTTAAATACAAAAAATCTAATTCAAATAAAACTAACGGATTTATTTAGCAAACAGATTTTTATCCACCTTGGACCAAAACACTTCAAGCCTCCTACACCTTTCCTGGGAAACCTGTATCTCTCAAATAGACATTCATATGACAACCACTGTAGAAAATAGATTCCAGTCTAGGCATCTGTAGGTGTCACAGCAACCAATGTGACTAGCCATTGGTATGAAACAGTGATGCATGACCTCATGTCAGTGTCACAACCCAGTGCCACAGTATGGTTTCTACTGAAGACTCAGTGTTGAGCTACCAGAGAAAGGACTGTCCTCCACCTTGGAAAGGTGAGCCTTTCAGTACAAATAAGACTGATTGGCTGCAAATGAGTTAATTAATACGAGCTTGTCTAAACATGGAGTTGTTTCAGATTCACTGCTTCTGTTTAACCCCATGTGTGGGCACTTATTCCACAATAAATCTATTTCACTTTAAATTCACATGCTACCTTAGTCTGAAACAATTCTCCAGTTTAGCTAAGTCCTTGGACTCTGCCTACCCATCCTTAAACCTGCTGAAAATAATTATGTCCAAGACAGTTTACATAAGAACAGACTGATGTAGATTTGTGTGTGTTCCAAAAATTTAAAATAGTTCTCTTAAGAAGTTAATACAAACCCACCAAATTTAGATCCTACTTTGCCTAGCAAGTGACTGGCTTTAGGCAAAACAATTAATTCTGCATTATATTTTTGTTGCAATCACTTCCGGTTTAACTAAGTAAAACCTGACACAGTGATCCAATTCCAAGGCTGCAGGCTCACATTTATAGCACTGTTACCTTGAACCAGTTTACAGGGAGTATGTTTTGCATCATGATCAATGCCCAGAGTTTCAAAAAACAGACACTTTAGGCTGGTACAAGTGGAGGGTAACCAGTGTACACAGAATCCTGTGCTTATCTAGAGATACAGCCAAATGTGCACTCATCTGGGAATAATACTAGAAGGTTTTTCAGTTTGAATTTTAACCAGTCCTCCTACGCAAGATGCATTTTTATGAACTATTTATATATAATTGAACTTCTCTACATCTCTGGGGGTGGATGTCAGAATCTTATGATGTTACAAATGTGAATGTAAAATGCAAGGAAAATCTTGTTAAAAAAAGCCTTAAGCGAGTTAGCTTTTCTTTTGACCTTTGCCCTGCCTGTTAGGAATAAGGAAGGAGGTTCCAATTTGCATACATTCAATATTGTGTTGATTAAGGAAGCTTATTTCTTTAGAAAATGCCTCTGCTGTTTGAGAAAAACATGACAATGGATAGTACCTGCCCCTTTGTTGGCTTGAAGAGATCATGCACATTTCAGGACTCCACAGTGGAAGATGCATTTTCAGAAATTGTAAATAATGAATTAATGGCTAAAAAATAGATACTGAAAAATGTACAGAATACACCATGTCATGTCTTGTACAAAGGATGATCAGTATTTAAAGATGGGCAACCTACAATCACCAATCCACATTCATTCACTTCATATTAGAAAACTTTGAGTGCATTTGTAATTTACTTTTTCTGTTTTGTTCCATCCTCTCTCAAGGCTTTCAGTGCTTCTATCATTCATTCTAATACAGGGAAATGACTGATCATGCTGTTTCTACTCATCCCTGTTCCGCACTTGGAACACCAATTCTTTAGATTTCACCATAAACCTGATGCAAAGTTGGAGAGTCACTTATTTGTACTGTGGTTTATAGATTGCCCCATCAGGGGAGTGGTTTATATTTTGAAATCTGGCAATTGTACTGAAAGAAATGTAAGCTTTATTCAAGTATAAATACAAATATATTGGGCCCCCCCCCCTTTTTTTTTAAACACTAATTCTAGCAACTTAAGCCCAGCAAAAAGAGTGTGCGCTTCAAGGTGTATAAATCAATTTTTATAGGACAACCTTATTCAAACACACCCCCGAGTGTATTCTGAATGGCATATTTACATGAACCAGGAATACCAATCCCATTAGAATTCTGTGCTTTGTGCCACAGAAAATGCTGTATGCAAGTATGCTTACAATGTTCATGAAAGAGTCTGAGCAAGAGAAGGGCTTGTGTTTTCACGTAGGTCGGTTTGCTAATGGAAGACAAGATTGTTTTTAGGTTTCACTAATAGGAGTCAGAGTTCTGGTATGTACAGCACTTTAAACTTAGTGCCACCTTCCAAAGACACTTAGGACAAGGACTCTCAAATTCCTCCCCAGTGTGGACCACATTAGTACAGAGCATTGGCTTAGACCACCTGCCTTTCCCATCATAATTACATGACAGCCTGTGGAACACAGAACTACGGAAACTGCCATACACAGAAAGCTAATGGCTTATCAAATAAAAATCATTAGTACCAGATGCTTCAGAAGTAGAAGGGAAGAAAGATTTATAACCTGCTGGGGGGGGGGGGGGGGGGGGGGGTTTTTTNGTCACTTACTTGTTGGTTTAAGAGCTGACACACAAGGGTGTATTTATCCTTTCCAAAATATCTTTTCCTTTTCCCAAAGGGACTGCATACGTTCTTGTCAGATCCTTTTCTGAATCAGTGGCTCCTGGGGGTGGGGCGGGGCAAGTGGCTCCACCGTGCGCTGCCCTCGCCTGTGGGTACCACCCCTGAAACTCCCATTGGCCGCTGTTCCTCTGCGGGGGGTGGTGCCTGCAGGTGAGGGCAGCACATGGAGTCCACTGCCCCCTCCCCCCCCGGAAGCGGCGCAGGGCCAGGGCAGGCAGGGAGCCTGCCTTAGCCCCGCTGCACCACAGGGCTGGCAATCCTGCAGGCCACATTGAAAGCCCCGACGGGCCGGATCCAGCCCGCGGGCCGTAGTTTGCCCTCCCCGTACTATGCTCTTGGCTTCAATGACAGCCAGGGGCAGCGAGTTCTTCAGGTGAAGTGCGTGGTGTAGAAAAGCATTTCCTTTCATTAGTTTTAAGTTTGTCGTCATTCAGTGTCCTTGAACGTCTCCTTGTTTGTGAATTTGTGGGAGAGGATAATTAGAAGTCCCCATTTGCACTTTCTACTTTTCTTCATTTTGTATATCTATCATGTACCACCCCCACCCCCATCGAGTCCCAATCTTCTCGTATGGAGCTTTCCCCATGCCTCTAATTATTCTTCTTATTCACCCCTAACGCTCTTCTATATTCTTTTTGAGGCAGGGAGATGAGACACGAGCACAGTATTTCAGGCAAGGACATGCTATTACTTATATTACTGCTTTCTGGCATATAATAGCTGCAACGGCTGGGAATTTGGCAAGATCTAAAAAAACTACTTCAATGTGCACTGCTCGTCCTGCTCAACTTCTTACTGCAACCTAATGAATTCTAAAGATTTCTACAAGAATTTAGCCAGCCTGTGGCAGATAAGAGATTTTGTGCAATATGGATCATCTGCAATTCAGCAGGCATAACCACAAAGGTAACTTGATGGAGAGGAGATACGAGACAGCTTGGTCAGAAAGGCTCAGAAGCACCACATCCGGGGTGCTATGGATGTGAAGAGAGATAAGAGGAAAGCAGATACCCTGAAATATAAAATATGAGCCAAATAAATCTAGACCCAGGCCCACAATGTGCATTATGTGCCACAAGCAGGAGCAGGGCACCAGTGAGCTGCCTCCCTTTACTGTTGCAGAAGGAAAATAGCTGGCCCATGCATCATGCAGTTTACATGTGATGCAGGACCACGCAGCAGTAACCTGCTCTGCTTGTTAAGAATTGTCCTTTCAAGACCTCTTTTGAAGAGAGCTGTGTGCGTGTGGTCTAATGATATGGTCAGTTTAAGGTTCAGTTCAGTTTGAACTATCAGAGTTGTTAATGCTAAGACCAGAAACCATTCCCATCAGACATACATGTATGCCATGAAACAGCATGCCAATTTTAGTTGTACAGTTTTTAAGAAAAGGGCTCAAAATTGCCAGTGTGTACATACCTTTCCTCACTGTTCCTGGATTATTCCTGAAAGAAAAAACATTGGACATGAGTGTTACCTTGAAATGATCACACAGAACTAGTTAGCATCTAGTGGGCACTTACACCCTTCACAATGGAACTCAGAATGTTGCAAAATGTTGCAGTCTGCAACATCAGATACTGGAAGCCCCTGAGGTTATAGCAGACTAATGGTATCTGATGGCACAAACTAAAACTTCCATGAAGAAGGGTCACTTCAGTTGTACAGCATTCAGTAAATCACTTTCTAGCCAGGGGCTGAAAGTCAAAATGATAGAAGTGATGACCAAAGCTGAAGGCAGCAATGAGACATCCAAGGGCAAGAAGGTATTTGGGCATACAGCAGAGCCTATGCCTGAGGCACGCCATGTTGGCAGGGATAAGGGGGCAGATAAAGGACGTGACCAGCATGACTCTGTAGTACTGCGCATTTTTCACATAACCAGCATTCTTTAAGGAGTCAGTCTTTTCAAAAATTTATTCTGCTTCATAGTTTTAAAAACACAAGGGGGAAAGAATGAATCAAGCTTATTTACCCACAGCTCCGAATAAGATATTTAAGCAAACTCAGCTGGCTTTGCATGGCATTAAAGATTCTTAATGAGACTGTACTATAATTTCTAAGCAAAACTTTCAAACCAGAAATTTCCACTTGTCAACATTGAATATGTCAGATACCTTTACAAGCTAAAAAGCTTTGTGTACTTCCAACTTTGGGCTCTAGTTTTAAAAACGGACTAGCAGAGAACTTGGAGCAAGCTGAAAGCTGGAAAACCATAACCTCCCTATCAAGCAAATTAACCTAAAATGGAACAAGTGACAGGGACATCATTACAGGAACCAACCTGATTTTCTGGCATGCTGTTTTATTACATTGAGTAGTGGGGGCAATGAAGGCAACAGGAAATTCATATCCCATGATCAGCTCACTTGTAATGGCCTAGGAAAAGGGTGGCCTTAGAAGGGATTAATGGAATTTTACCAGTTTACTCAAATCATTTACACAAAATACATTTCAGAAACATGCGAGTATTTCTGAACCTTATGAACCTATGTCAGAAGACCTTAGCTGCTACAGGTTCAATAGGTGCAGGAGCAAGTTCGATACCCAATGCATTCTCATACATCCTTACACGTACATCTTACGTTAAAACATCTAATTTATCTTTCCATCATTTTTTACCGGTCTCTTTTTTAAATTAGGAAAATCTAATTGACTGGTCAGTTTCATCTGAGCTGCACATTCTCATGCACTAGCTGAATTTTATAAAGTTTAGGTTGTACACACGGCACAAGTGTCACTTAAAAAACCTTTTCAATATAAACGTGTTATGGAAAGATTTCTATTAGCTGTAGGCTTTGCAAAAAAACCACCTAGTTTTAAAAGAAAAAAAAGTTTGAGACCAAATTTGACCTGGCCATGTCCCTTTAATCCCCAATTTGCATTCTTTCAATTTAAAGTTCTAATTTGTTGCTAAAGTGACAGACTGAAGACAACCAATGGTCTATCTACTAGAACAGTGTCTAAGAGCAACCAGTGTTGGATAAATTACTGAGGAAGGCACAAACTCCCCGAGAATTCACCTAGCTTTGTCATACTCCAAGACAAATGAGCATGATCACTGGCTACTGAATTTTTTTCATCCGGGAGAGCAAATTACAGTAATTCCCCAGTTAATGTCCTCTCGCTTAACGTTATTTCAATCTTATGTCCCTGCTCCATTACAGAACGTGCTCGTTTAAAGTTGTGCAATACTCCGCTATAACGTCATTTGGCCACCTGCTTTGTCCACGGTTGGCAGCCCCCCTATCGGCTCCCCTACACGGCCCCCCCAGTGCCTCCAGCCCGCTGGCGGACCCCGCGGATCAGCGCCTTCCCCCTGCTCCCCCCACCTCCTGCCCGCGGCAATCAGCTGGTTTGCGGCGTTCAGGAGGCAGGGGAGGGAGGGGGGAGGCTGCGCGCCACGTCCTCACTCCTCCCCGCAGCCTCCTGAACATCGCAAGACAGCTGATTGCCACGGGCAGGAGACAGGGGGAGCAGGGGGAAGGTGCTGATCTGCGGGGTCCGCCGGCAGGCGGGAGACGCTGGGGGGGTGTTGTAGGGGAGTTGATAGGGGGGCTGCTAGCCTGTTTAATATCTGTATGAAATTGCTTGTTTAAAAATGTATATAAATGCCTTTTGTCTGGCAAAAAAATTTCCCTGGTACCTCCCCCCCCCATTTACATTAATTCTTATGGGATTCGCTTAACATCGTTTCGCTTAAAGTCGCATTTTTCAGGAACATAACTACAACGTTAAGTGAGGAGTTACTGTACACTGCAAAAAGTTACCAGCGCATTTTTACAACTAAAGTACTACTGCCATCTGCCAAGATGATTTCAACTAGTGTAATGAACTCTCTGTTCTTACAGCTGATGGAAAATACAATCAATACCTGCTGTTACAAGAATACAAGATATGGACAGTCCAGCATTTTCTCAGGAACTTTCAAATCAATTTGATAATATAATCCCACCCACCCTATTACAGTTTACATCTTAAAATCTGATGCACAAGCATATGAGAAACACAACCAGTAGTGTCAGGTACACGCGTCAGTTAGGGTGACCAGATGTCCCGATTTTATAGGGACAGTCCCGATTTTTGGCTCTTTTTCTTATATAGGCTCCTATTACCCCCCACCAGCATCCTGATTTTTCACACTTGCTGTCTGGTCACCCTAGCGCCAGTACTCAATATTTTCCAGTTTCAAGGAAGAGCCCATGTTCATTTCATGAGGATACACTTTCAACAATTCAGCTAGTTGAGAGTGGTTGGAGATGAGGAAAATGTATTACAATAGGTAAAAACAGCCAGATACACATTTAAATTCTGTGTGGTTTGGTGTCAATTTTAATTTGTAGCACTGAAGTTAGTTGATCAAGATTGCTCAGCCTCTGCCAGCGAAATGAGGTTTCAATTCTCTGGAGAACTACTGTAACTCTGAAGAGAAGGGTGGGGAGGGGGAAACAAAAATATTTGTAAAAATTAATGGGATTCTTTCCACAACTGCTAGAGAATGTTTTTCAGGCATTTAGCCAACACTGCTTCAGAGAGTAAAAACGCATGTGGGCTTTTCACAGCTCTGTACTGGAACATTAAAACAATAAAGGCAGGCTCAGTGAGGCAGCTAGGCAACAGTCACTTTGATGCAGGAAAAACTACGTCAATCGGCTGCATCACTGCTGAGGCTCTGGGGTCGGGGAACCCTCCTACAGCGTATCACTGCCCACACAGTGAGTTCAGTTCACTGTTCTTGTCCTCAGTTCTATAGGCTCAGGGAGGGGAGGAGGAGGAGGAAAAGCAAAGCATCACTTTTCACTTGAGTGAAAGGACAAAGCTGAATCACACACTTACACACTCACACGCTTACACACACACGAGTAATAAGGCAAACCAGTGTGTTTGTAAGGTTAAATAAAAAGGTAACACTGCAAAGGACTGAACTGTCACATGCTAAGCTAATCAGGAGTTGAACATACTGCAAGTTACCATATTATGTACAGGTTCTTCTGAATTCCACCTTGAGACCTCAGGGGGTGGGGGGGCACTGAACAAAAGATACAACAAATCCCACATCCCCTTCTGCGTCTACACAATATAGTGGCAACTCTGTCAAGACTCCTGGTTTAGTGTATAAAAATTAGGCAGGATCATTTTGGTCCCCATGCTTGTCAGTCCCCTCTCTCATTAAGATTTCTCCAATTTGCACTCAGGTGAGTATTTCTATTCAAACAGAGCAAGCCAGAGCAGCACATTTACAGCTTTAACACCAAGCTTTTCCATGCAATTTCATTTTAATATAGGCCATTAACTACCTATTAGAGACTTGTTTTACAACTGGCTCCCAACTGTCTGCAGAACTTAATTTAAGCATACAAAAAAGGCAGGACTTAACTAAACCCGAAGTGCAATTTCTAGCAATCATGTTTTACTCAGAAAACTGATTCTCAGTGCCTCAAATTCCAATAATTAGTTAAAACAGGACTTAAGTCTCATTTCCCCCCTCTATTTTAACCCTTTCTGATCTCCAGAATGAGTCTGGTGATAGTCTCATGGATGCAGATCTAAAGTTCACCCCACTAGTGTCATAATGCAGTAATGACTTACTGAGTCATTCCAGGACAGAGTTTTTTCTTATTAATCCTGGGAAAATGAAGAACAGCAGGAGAAAGAGACACCACTCAGAAAAGCAGGTCACTACTCAGAATACTGCTGCACCTTAATTTGCCACAGGTACCAGATGTATCAGATTCCAGATATGGACCATGTTGATTTGTTAGTGGCGTTTTTCAATAGGTCAGAAAATCTGAGGTTGCTAAGTGGTACCATAGAAGATTATTATTGAGAAATTCACAAGTTATTTACAACCATTCAAGGAGTTTTGCTGTCAGACCATACAGATGACTTTAGTCTGTGTCTGTGTGGCCACTGGTCTCATGCAACAGATCCCTTACATTTAAAAAAAAAAAAAAAAGTGATAGACAACAGAATTGCTTAACTCCCAAAGCATATGGACTCTGCTATGCCACAGTTTTGTTCCTGAGAGTAAGCTAGCAGCAGTGTTGGTATCTACAGCACAAATAGCATAATTCGTTCTGAAAATAGTCCGCAGAGTGGAGAAAGCTTGAATATAATTTAGGGACATTTAAGATATTTTTCCTACCACAGTTCAAAATAAGTGAACTTTCTGTTTCTATAAAGTCATTGGAAACTGTACTAAAACAATTTCTTCTCTATTGGTTGCACAGTAGTTTATTGCTATAGGGTTGGTCATTGATGTTTAGCGATTAAAAAGACATCTGTTTCGGGAAAATATCTGCTTATAAAACATTATTTCGGACTCTGCAAACAGGCTAATCTTAGCAGTGTCCCACTGAAGAAAATGTATTCATAAGATTCAGATTGCACGTGTTTTAACTAGAACTGTTTAGAGAAGACAATGCAATATCAGTTGGTCTCTTCAACATGTGTTTTTAAAAGAGCTTTAGATAGTGAGCTCTTCAGGGTAGGGACTGTGTACTGCTCTACGCAGTCAGTACCAAGCACAAGTTGGCCCTGATCATGCTTGATCCATAGGCACTACTGTAACTATGATGAATAATAATCTACATGCTTATAGAATGCTAGAATGAAAGTGCACAGTTAGCAGCAGCAGTTAATCTCAGAAAGAAAGGATTCATTTATATTTAGAAATAAAAGCAGGGCAGACTCCGTGGTTATTTGCTCCATCACAAAGCATTACATAACGTTCTCTGGAGAACAGCCATCATTACAAAATAAGAATAATTATGAATGTGCGAAAGCATAGGGGTGCATTGTCTTGTCGGTACCGAGTGGAGATTGTCAGCAGCTTGCAGAAGGAACGGCATACAGAGTAGCCATCATTTAAAAAGTAGGTAACTGCACAGGAACCAATCATAACACTGCAATTTTAGACTGGTGCAAAAATGGGCATTAGCATTTCACCTCAAGTTGAGTCTTAACTAGATTATACCTTGAACATCCAATGTCTGCAACATTAAAATTAAAACTAAGGATCAGCAAAGGGACAGACTGTGTTTTGAAAAGATCCTGTATACGGGTGCATTGGAGGTGGCTGACAGCTGCTTTGACATTAACTATTACTAGGGCTAAAAACCATCAGGAAGAACATGCCAAAGTCTTCAGTGTCTTGCTCCCCTCCTCCAGCCACCCACCTTATCCACCCCCTCTATAAAGTCACCTTCATGCTCAACCTCAGAGTAAAACTGCCACACATTCCACTCAGAGTGGGCTGTTTGTCAAACTTTGCCTACATTTGTCAGCTGAGGCTAGTGAGTCGCACTGCCTACTCCCCCGGCCTGGAGGAATCAGTGCCCTGTGTGCAAGCCTCTCCCCACTGCACATAAGGTTTTGTTTTTGCAGCAAAAGGTTCAGAGAAATAAGAAAATCCATCATCTGATATTTGTATTTAATAAACCCGCAGACAAGGAGGAAAAAAGAATCACGTGTGTGGCAAAGAGTTGAGGGCAAGATTTTAAAAATCCACTGGGACACGTGCTTCTAAAACCACTAGGTGCCTTTGAAAATCTAATCTTAATCCATGAAGCTATTCTCTTAAATCAGACTCATTCAGATCTCAGAATCCTGAAGGAGCAAGTTCATACAAAAAGCCACTGAAGTCTTTTCAGGGAATGCTGCATTTTGACCATTTTCAGAATGCTGTGACTGTTGTGGGTTATGAACTATAGGGCTCAACATCCAAATTTGAGGCACAATCCTGTAGAGTGCTTTCAACTCCCGCTGAGGTCAGTGTGGGAGGAGGGTACTTGGCATCCCACAGGATCAGGCCTTTGGGCTCATCCAATGATTTTAAAGAGTGATTACAAGCAGGGTGGAGGAGAAAGGTTAAAAGGAGAAAAAGCCCTCATTTCATGCTATGCGTATGGTAGTTTAGGGTAATTCTGGATTAAAAGAGCAAAGGGTTTTACCTGAAAGAACAGAATAGGTCACAGCAAGGAGCAACTTTCAATGAAGTTTAAGTTTTACTCAGACACACTGACGATCTTTCTGGGCATTGTTTAAGATTAGTTAAATTCTTTGCCTGGGATGACAGATAAGGCAGCAGGATGCTGTAACTCCTCCCTGCTTCCACCCTGTGTTAACACCTAATTTAGGATTGAAACAAGTGCTGCAATTTAAAGTGTGGGTAATTGCGATGGAGGGGATGTAATGTGAATGCCCCAGATATTACACAATTAGCTTGTAGAAAAGGTAAAAGGAGACGCAGAAAGCTAGGATGAGAAGCCAGGTGGGATTAGTCACTGAAGACTAAAAACACAATCAAAATATATTTAGTACATGCATCCATTCACCCCCTCCTTCACCACGCTCACACAAGGGATTTCAATATTCCACAGACATTATGTGCGTAGCAGCCCAGCATTAAAGTAAATGAAGTAAAACTAATTTTCTGCTGGAGAATGTAATTGCTCTGACAACAGACAAGCAGCTCCCATGGAATGGAATTGAAAATATGAAGGCAGATGATCAGGTCACTAGGAAACTGCTCCCCAGCATGGTAGGAAGAGAATAATGGCCTCACGGCACACACAATTTTCAATCTGGAATAATGGTTAAACTCCAGTGATCGGAATATTGCTCTGTTTTTATTCACCAAGATTGGAAGGAAGCCCTAGCCAGAAATAATAGGCAAGTTACAAGAATCAGTAGTAATGAGATGTGTCTGTTCCGATCCCTAGTGTTTTGTCATCAAATGTAAATATCCCTCAATTTTGCCAATAATGGGTGAAACAGTCCCTGAAGCTCCCTCTGTGCAAGGTCAGTTTCTTCCCCTTTCACACTACAGGTAGGAAGATCCTTCCATAACCTCCTAAGAAACAAAGTGAGCTATGTTACGTTCTTCATAGAAATCATCTTGGTTTCAACATTGGTTTTGAGCACAATCATCAGATCCACAGCTCAACACCCAAAAGAGTTCAAGGCATCTAATATGGGAAGTTACTACTACTTCCAGGCCAACAGTTCAATGACCAACCTGGAAGGGTTAACAAGGCTGCTCTTAATCCTCCTCTTCAGTCTTCTGCAAAAGCAAACTGTCACTTGGAACAGATCTTTAGACTAAAGGTGCCCTATGCACCAACTGCCTCCTTTCAACCATGCTTTAAAGAGTTTCTAGATGCACCAGACCACCAGCTGCAGAGAAGTTACTATATTAAAAATGCTTCAGTATCTCCCCCTCCTCTTCCCATTCAGTAATTCTAGGCAAAGAAAAGAGCAGAAATTCCAGCCTTATCTACACTGGGGATTTACCTGTGTTACACTCAGTGATGGCCAGCAACAGTTGGGTTTACACTGGTGCAGCTCTCTTATGTAGACAGGCTATAAAACACAATTAGCACCAGAGTAAGCTTTTGTCAGTTTCAAGAAGGGGTAAACTGCCTCTGAGGCAAATTGTGGCCTACAGCATCTTAGCCTTTACACCAAGGGTTTGCCCCAGAACAGCTATGGCTAAAATTCCCAGCATACACAAGAGCTCTGTACAATACTAGTTGCTCCAATTACGGTAACATCTGCAGCTATTTCTAGAGTGCTTGCCCATAATGTTAGTTATTGAGAGCTACAGGTGATGGCTAGTAATGTGTAAAGAATTTTGACAGTAGCAAATTTGCTGCTTACCAATGCTCAGAGAGCATTATGCATTCTTTGGCCTCATTAGTTTACAGATTCTGCGAGAGTGACTAATTACACAATCCCCCACACTTAAAAATACCACGAGCTAGTCCATCTGTAGCATCACAAGCTTGGGCACGAGACAGACTGGGATCAAGACTGGAGAATAGCACAGTGAGATAGCTAGGATAGGAAAAGGGAAGCAGTGGATGTTGAGCTGGGCAATCATGAAGAGTCACGTGACATCTAATGTGGCCACCAGTTGCAGTGAATTGCTTCTCCTGTTGAAGATCTGTTCGAGAGGGACAGTTGAATAGCAGGATTGCTGACTCAATGCTGCTGCAAGCTCATTTTATGCTGTGGATTGTTCTACAGCTGAACCTTGTGGGAAAATACTAATGGGTGTTTATTTTCAAATGGTGTGTACCAGATGAATCAGTGTCAGTCAGCTCAGTCCCTGACTACTCCGATGCAGCAGAAGTCTGAGTCTCTGAAATGTCAGAGTAGGAGTCTGAAGCTTATTAATGCCTCATCAAGTGCTTGAATAGTCAGAAGAGTGAGGTACTGGGCGCATGTGTAAGTCAAGTCAGTGCCAAATTAGGGGCTGGCTGAGGATTCAGTTAGAGTCTCTAAAATAGGATTTGTTAAAAATAAAAGTTCATTTGGTTACAGCATAATAAGGCACAGCGCACTGTTCGGAGTCTGAAGACAGACAGATGGCAGCAGCGAGAGAGACACCTTTCTTTAGGCCCAGTTCGACACTATTTTCTGTCATGTTATGAACTTTACTTTTTAAAAAGAAAGAAGGAAAGAAACTATCAGCTCACAGGGGTCTTCCAGTGGGATTCATGGGGCTACGTGACAAAGATCAGCAACCCACTGGCTGAGAGGGCAATTCAAAACATAATTTAACAGAAAAAACATAGGGCAGAGGAGGCTTCAATGGGGAGTTCATGGCAAACCATGCAGCAGCAGCGATTGTTTAAATACAACAACTAGACAACACAAATACTCAAACTGAGTCACTGAAATGTAGCAACGGACAGCTGAGTCCAGGTCTGGTTTTATTGGCGGGACCCTGCCAATGCCCCCCAACCACACGCACACACACTCCCCCTCTAAAAATCAGAACTAGACCCAGGCACCCTCTCCCAAACTCAGCAGATTAAACAAAAGCCTATTTACTTAAAAGTCACTTTAGAATCTCACTTCAAACGAGGTGTACTTTAAACCTGCAACAAGTGAATCATCACTGAGAGCAGAAGAACGCTTCTGTACTCCCCACCAAAAACAAGTCAAAATCTGATGCCAACTAAAATTGGCTGACAATTTAGGAACTGTGCTGCAACAGTAAAATAAGATGCATATTTAAACCCACACCTGCGTGGCTGAGAACTGCAGACAAGCAGTAAAGATGTTCTGCTGCAAGGCTAAACACTCAGCTTTAAAATGATACACTTGCTGGTAAAGTGAATCAAAGCCAAGAATCTGATAGAAGCTGAAGAGCTCCTCACACCACTGCCAAAAAAATCAAAGCAAAACCAAGAACTGCATGAAGCTCTGGACTTCCGAATGGCATACAGCATGCTAGAGTCCAGACATTAAGAGAGTGAGCAGCCATGGGACAAGAGGGAAGGTCCTCTCATGGATCAGGAATGGGTTAAAAGATAGGAAACAAAGGGTAGGGGGATTTAGTTGGGGATTGGTCCTGCTTTGAGCAGGGGGTTGGACTAGATACCTCCTGAGGTCCCTTCCAACCCTGATATTCTATGATTCTATGAATAAATGTTCAGTTTTCACAGTGGAAAGAGGTAAATAACGGCATCCCCCAAGGATCTGTACTGGGACCAGTGTGGTTCAACATATTCATAAATGATCTAGAAAAGGAGATAAACAGTGAGGTGGGAAAGTTTGCAGATGATGCAAAATTATTCAAGATAGTTAAGGCCAAAGGTGACTGAAGAGTTACAAACGGATCTCACGAAACTGGGTGACTGGGCAACAAAATGGCAGATGAAATTCAATGTGGATAAGTGCAAAGAAATGTACGTTGGAAAACATAATCCCAACTACACACACAAAGAAAGATCGGAGTTATTGTGAATAGTTCTCTGAAAACATCTGCTCAATTTACAGCAGCAGTCAAAAAAGCTAATCATGTTAGGAGCCATTAGGAAAAGGATAGATAAGACAGAAAATATCATAGTACCACTATATAAATCCATGGTATGCACACACCTTGAATACTGCTTGCAGTTCTGGTCACCCAATCTCAAAAAAGGGCATATTATAATTGGAAAAAGTACAGCGAAGGGCAACAAAAATGATGAAGGATATGGAATAGCTTCCGTATGAGGAGAGATTAAAAAGACTGGGACTGTTCATCTTGGAAAAAAGATGATTAAGGGGGGGATAATTTTTATAGAGGTCAATGAAATCATGACTGGTGTGGAAAAAATGAATAAGGAAGTGTTATTTACCCCTTCATATAGCACAAGAACCAGGGGTCACCCAATGAAATTAACAGGCAGCAGGTTTAAAACAAACGTAAGGAAGCCCTTCTTCATACAATGCACAGTCAACCCGTGGAACTCGTTGCCAAGGGATGTTGTAAAGGCCAAAAGTATAACTGGGTTCAAAAAGGAATTTGATAAGTTCAGAGGATAGGTCCATCAATAGCTATTAGCCAAGATGGTCAGGAACACAATCCCATGTTCTGGGTGTCCCTAAACTTCTAACTGCCAGAAGCTGGGATTGGGCGACAGGAGGATGGATCACTCTATAATTGCCCTGTTCTGTTTGTTCCCTCTGAAGCGTCTGGCTCTGGCCACTGTCAGCAGACAGGATACCAGAATAGATGGCCCATTGGTTGAATCCAGTATTGTCATTCTTATTCTTATGAAATTACTGTAGGGGAAAAAAATTATGCCACTTCATAACTGGAGCTGCAAAAGTGAAGCAGAGTTCACTGCTCCAACAACATTGTTTTCTTTAGTGTGTTCCACATTCCTTTGATGACTGCAGTCCATTAAAGTAAATGGAACATTCCACTGAACCATTCCCCAGCATGTAAAAATAAAATTGACACAAAGGGTGGCCATAGCAACTGTTAAAGGGGGGGGGGGGGGGGGGGGGAGGGGGGGGGGGGGGGGGGGGGGGGGGGGAGGGGGGGGGGGGGGGGGGGGGGGGGGGGAAACAGTCAGTCAATCTGCCTTCCCTTTGTTTTCAGATATTTTTCCAATTAAAGCACTACTGTTGGTGAATGGTAAGAAATTAACACTCAACAGATTGTGGGGGGCTCCGATGTGCATTTATACAGAACAGGAACACTTTTTTGGTTTTAAAGAGCCTTCAGAATGCTTGGGGTTAAGGTGTTATTCAGTGCAAAGTGTCTAATTTACGATGCTTTAATCAAGCCTTGTATCATCATTGGGTTAGGTATTATCACTATTTTACAAAGGGGTAAAACTGAGGCCACAGTTACCCCAGGCCTCAGGAAAGTCAATAGCAGAGGAATGAAAGATGCAAGTCCCGTTTCTCAGGCCTCTAGTCCCTCACCTCCAAGCCAGATAAACGTGGCGCTGTTCAGTGTGTGCCTGGTGTCAAAGAGACCAGGCACTCAGCTCTTTTTAAACAAAGTGCCAATACACAGGTCGCACCGAGCCTATCTTTAGCACATAAAAACGTACTAAGCCACTTAAAGCTGAAACTTTGCAGGAGTTGCTAAAGATGTGGGCATGTCTGTCAAAGTTAAGGTCATGCTGGAGTTCGTACAGAATATGAGCAGGGGAAAGAATCGTGCCCTGGGATTCCAGTTAACACTAAGGCCTTGTCTAGACTAGGATTTGAACGTGAGTAACATGTTAGTGACAGCCTTCTCTAGACCAGGAATATGGTCTAGTTTAGTCTCCTGAGGTCGGTAATACTTTGGCCTGATTCTGGCTGTTGGGTGGGGTGTGGTAGTGGCTGGCGTTTGACCTCCAGTATAGCACAGACCACTAGACAATGAGCTGGTGGTCCCTTCTGGCCTAAAACTATGACTTAAACATGTGTTAGGATATGTCTTCATGGCAGAGTGTAGCTCACTGGAGTTAACTTGAGTTCCTTCTCTTGAATTAGCCTCGCTCAAGTGAGAGCACCCACACTGTGGAACAACACTCGGGCTGTTGTGCCCATCCTGGAGCGATCTCCACTCATGTGTGGGTGCCAAGACTTCTGAGGGCATATCTGGTGGTTCTTTGCACTGCGGTAAACTGAGCCTCTCTATGAATTATCTTTCCCAGTGAATTATGGAATAAATTGTCTGAACTTTCTGGGCACAGAGGGGAAATTGTTGGAAGGAACTGGAGAACTAGCGGCACTCAAGTAGAGCTAGCCTGCGTCCACACTGCAGAGTGGTCATGTTAGCAGCTGACTTGTGCTAACTCAAGCTTTTAGCCCATACCTCCTGATGGGCCAGCCAACACGAGTTAATAGCAGCACCACTCGAGTGAAGAATGTGTGCGAGAGGACAGAATTATAATTCAGGATAACTTTGCAGTGAAGATAGACCATTAGACTAGTCAAAGTTAAGTTTCAAATCCACTTTCACCCCACCCACCAGGTTTAAAACTTGTGCCTTTTTAAGGCACATTAAACTAGTCACTATCTTGCTTACTTCTACAGAAGCACAGGAACAAAGACACTGTTCGCAGAAAGTGGAACACGGTTTGAGAACATTTCTCATATCCTGAGGCCTTAGGATGGAAGCCAAACAGACACTAAATCAACAGGTTTATGGATTGGGAAATCCAATTCAAGTGTAAAGACTTAATCCCCATTTTTCACTTCTGCTGAAGTCACACAAATACTGGTATATTCTTAACTACTACAGGTCCTAGTATTAACTGATTTCACAATAGTGGCTTTTAAGTCTAACAGCCATAATATCATGCATTTCTTGAATTCAGCATTCCAAAAAAGATTTCACTTGCACAGCATGATATTCAGCCACAAGACTAGAGAAGACTTTCGATTAAAGTCCACAATTCATAAAAGAAAAAAGTGTTCTAAAGAGAGATTGAAATTCAACATCTTCAAAGTGAAACTGAACAGCTTAATTTCATGCTACCATATTCCTAGAAGGGTCACCTGTGGGTAATCCCCCTTAAGCAAACACCAGAATAAATATTTCACTTTCCCAGAAACATACTATAGACCCCCTTCTGGTGCTTTATTCCCCACCCACATGCAACAAGGCTGTTAGATACTCAATCAACTTCAACTCAGAATATGAATCAATATGGAAACTCCCCTATCTGTCCCCCAGTCTCTTCTGGAGGCTTTTAAGTTTCAAAAGTTGGCCCTCTAAGTGCTGTTTAACACAATGGGTTCCTGTAGGGGCAAGGATGTACTTTTGATGTGCCTAACTACAGACTGTTGCAGCAGACTCACTGTACTCCTTTGGCAACAAAGAGCTCACCTGGAAAGTGGCTGTCTGCAGAAAATTTTCAGCAATTCTCTACCATTTGTCTGAGCAGTATTAAACGGAAGACTGGATAACAAATTTCTGTGCAGAGATGATCAAAGTGATAAAAGCTTATTCATGGATAATTAATCACTGCATTGAGACTTTGTAACATACTGTTAGCTTGCCAAGATCTCAGATCATAGCATTAAAATACTGGTTTCCAAATTGTCCTATTCTTCCTAGCCCTCAAATACAAAAGCTACCTGAAAGCAGAACAGCATTTGTGAATGCTGTTGTATTTAACATGGCCACATTTCCACGATGTAGAAGTTGGCTATAAAAATTTTCTCCAAAAGTGAAAACTTTGGCTCCACTGTGTTCTGTTTCGAAAGATCAGAGCTTGAAGATCAATGCACCAGAGCCTCAGCTGATGTAAATTTGTAGAGCTCTACATACAGGACATCAATGGAGGAACATCAACGTGTGCCAGTTAAGGACTCATACTGATGTGTTTACCACTCAAACTCCTTTGACTTATAAGGCAAATATACTTTCTGGCAGTGGCTAAACAATCCTCTGCACAACAGGTATAGTATGAAGAGAGTCTCAGATTTATGCCACAGTGTGTAGCACAGAGGATCAATTTAAGACCACACTGAATGTTTAAGAGCATAAGCATGTCAAGATCACCAGCTCCAGGCCTTCACGGTCAGGTGTTCTGAGCGCCCATACCAAGATTAGTGATGGGAGAAGAAGAGACATTTAACCAAAAGGACTGGGTAAGCGAATTGCAAGGCGGTAAAGCCATGATTAGAATCAGCAGATTTTAAATTTGCATATTCAACACATTAATATATTTGTTTGAGTAAAAATATCATACTCCTCACTATAGGAGGACACCAGGCAAGTAATTAAGATGTGTGGTTCAAGAACACCCACACTTCAAAACTTCTCAGATATGACAAGTGTGCCCAGCCTTGCTTAGATTTCCTAGGCGAGGTTTAACACCTGATATCAGTTTATCGTTCTATCAAACATCAAAAAGGTCTGATTTTAGTTTGATCTTTGGAGCAGAGACAGAACTCAACTGCAGGGTGGTGGGACTGATACACCTAAAAGGTAATTTAGCAGGCTGCCTGGCTCATTTGCCTAGTGCAAGCCTCTTCATTCTAATAATGTAACAAGCTACCTCCAGGTCCTAGCAACTTAAAGAAAGGACACTCCCACCTAAGGTGTCACAGCTGAGAAATACAGCCCTCCAGTCATAGCACTGCTATGGAATCTGACTTGATATCTGGCAATTAAAATGCTGTTAAAATACACAGGCACTGCACAGGACAGGTGCATTGCAGGAATTTCAGCTAATAAACTGATTAACAATCTGATGTATTGGGCTGGGAAGCAGACTCTCTATAGCCTATTAACAGAAGTAAAGTATTTAAGAGATCAGCAATCTGTATCTTCTATTTCTACCTGACCTGGTGCCGCTGACTGAAGTAGTTTGGTGCCGAAGGGGTATTCCCCTTTCTGTCAGTGCCTCTGCTGGAAGAATGGGTATGGTCTGTGGGATGAATTGTTTGCAGCAAGTAGCACATCAATGTGGTACATTAAAATTCTGAGCTGTGAGAGTCAGTCAAGTAAGGACACAGAGCACACAGGATGCCCTCAGTTACATTAAGAAAATTTCAGTGTGCTGTAAAGGACACGTGGTGCTTCACAAACATTCAAAGAAAGGTCTCTGGGCCAATTTCTGATCAATTCCCTCTCTGCAAACTACCAGCCTCTACTAAGTGGGACCTCAACCCTATAGGGTTTTCCATCAACTAACAGGATGGTCGTCATCAACTCCCCTCCCCTACCACACAGGCTGCAGAATCTAAATGAGTGAAAAAAACAATTCCTCCACTTCAGGGTGGTAATTATTAAGAGTACTGCTAAAAAGGTCCTTCCAAGATGACCACTATCTCCTTCCCCCTCTTGTAGTGCTCATTGAGCCAAGGGAGTTGTTTGTCTTTGCTCTCCATGTGTCATTCTCACTCAAAGAGCACATGAGTCAGAGGCTGTGCACCACAGATGCCACTGATAAAAGCATACTGCATTTGGGAATATTAGCAACCCCACAGAACAAAGAGGCAGCTCAAAAACAAAAACACAAAAAACTCTATACCCCATCCATCGACTCCCAATCAGCTTCTCCAGTAAGTGCCTGGTAAATGTCACTGGCTTTAATCTTCACATAAACATCAATTTCAAGTTGTTCCAGATTAACTCCTAAACTCCTGTGCATTAAAGAAGCACCAGCAAAAATTAAAGGTCATCAGCAATGCAAGCTGTGAAATACCTTTGACATTAAATTGTGTTCTTGTCAGCTCAGCCCATGTAGTTATTGTGAACAGAAAAAGTAAGATTTAAATTTTTTTCTTTTTTTCTCCCAAGCAATATTAAATAGCCTCCTCAACACTGCTCCACCTGATTTTTTCCAGGGGAAGGAAAAGTCACTTAATTCAAAGCAGAATAGCTAGTAAATGCAAGGCACTAAAAAAAGTAGAACAGTCACAAAAGAAAAGGCTTTCATCCAATTTTGAGGAGTCAGTAGGTTGAAAGCTTGACCCAGTAACAGAAAATTGGCCTTCTAATCTAACCCTTACTGGGTTGACTTTGTCCTGTGTGTGGTGGAACAAGGGGTGTTATTTTCACCTTACAAAAGTCCAATATTGTTACTGTATAAGGTGCAGTGGGGAGTCCAAGTTTCTACCTAGAATAATGTAGCAGGTTGTCTCTATACAATTTGCACCAATTTAGCAAAAATCTGTTTACAAAAATAAATTAAGTCTGTGCAAAGTCATTGTGTGGATATTCTTAAAATCAGTTTAAAAGTGGCTCTTTAAGTTGGATGCAACCCTACCGCTCAATCCCACAAACACTTAAGTTCAACTTTGCTCAATGGGGCTACTAGCATGATTAAAGTCAGCCACAAGCTGTGTTTACACATTCAGATTCTTAATGAAGCTGCCACCTCTCTAAGCTACTGGACAATACAGTGCAGGCAGTTTTTAATGTGGTTTATAGATCTGTGACTTTTTGACCAGAGATGTTCCCGAGCTGTGAGTGTTTGATTCCCTCTAGTAAATCAGAAAGACAGTGTGACCCACTTTGAATGAGAAGTACAACTTGTCTATTTCGGTACAGAAGAGACTCAGCAGCAGAGCAGACTGTGTTCTGACCAAGGACAGAA
The DNA here is from genome assembly GCA_003942145.1 of Platysternon megacephalum. Lineage (NCBI taxonomy): Eukaryota > Metazoa > Chordata > Testudines > Platysternidae > Platysternon > Platysternon megacephalum. The sequence continues at coordinate 3,707,091 of QXTE01000096.1, forward strand.
CAGAAGTCTTCCTTTGCAGGCACACAACGCTGTGAGTAGGGCTGAAGGATAGCCATGCAGTACACAATAGGCAACTGCTCACCCAAGAGGCTTTGCTCCTACACCAATGCCATTTTTGTATAGCATTAACACTATTCATGAAATGGTCAAAAACAAAAATCTTACACAGAGATTAGTGAAGAAGGATCACATATAGCATCACTGCAGGAAGTTACTTCACTCAGTCTGCGAACACTAGTTTATTTAGCCCTGGCAGTTTTAAAACATTTATTCTGATTGGCAGTTTGCAATTGGTATACCTGAAAGAAGGGTTCTTTGAGGGAAGGGGAAAAAACCTAACAACTAAAAAGGTAGCAAGGAGCATGGAAGACATGCAAAAGCAACGTGATACCAAGAAAAGTCCCAAGGCTTATGGTCCACACCAGACTACATAAAAGGAACGAGGAGTACTTGTGGCACCTTAGAGACTAACAAATTTAGCCCACGAAAGCTTATGCTCAAATAAATTTGTTAAGTCTTAAGGTGCCACAAGTACTCCTCGTTCCTTTTGCTGATACAGACTAACACGGCAACCCCTCTGAAACCAGACTACATAGTCTATCAAATCCAACGTTCTGCTGACACTGCTATTCCTTCCATGGCAGGGGCCCAGTTGTTACACTCTGCACCAGTGGTTCTCAACCTATTTAGCATATGCGGCCCACAATGTGTTACCTGGGCTGTAAGTTGAGAACCACAGCATGCTCCCCAACCCCGCCCACAGACCCCCATGCCCAGCGCCTCCCGCCCAGAGACCCCTCCACATAGCGGGGCCAGGAGTGTAGCCCTGGGTGGGGGGCTCAGCAGCAGTCACGCTGGGCTGGGTGGCAGGGCAGCTGGCTGGCAGCCCCCAGACCTGTGGGGCCGGCCGGCGGCCCCCGCCACACGGCCTGGCAGCATTTAGCACACAGCTGGGCTGCAGCTGTGTGCTAATTGGGCTGCATGCAGCCCGCGGGTTGAGAACTGCTGCTCTGGACATAGATAAAACCCAGTTTGCGCTTGCAGTGTAAAAGGACTGGATTATACGTTGTCACCTCAACCTGTGCTACAGCCTTGGACTTGTTCAGGGCTGTAACCAAATTTGATGTTAACTACCCAGCAATACCAAGCCATGTTTTAAGTTGTGATGGTGACCTGTAGTGTAGATGTAACTGACTAGACATTCAAAAAGACACACGCTAATCTGGAGACAACAGCTCTGTGAATTAACTAAGTGGGTTCACGAGGTCACCACCTTGCCTCCTGTGCTCAGAACAGCCATTATCTCCCTCTGTAGCACCCCATTTGCCTCCTTGCCCACTACGGAGCAGAAGCTGGAGCCTAACACATTTCCCATTACAGCGAGTTCCCAGCGTTCTCAGACTAACGATGCTCTGAATCAGTCAAGGAGGGAGGAGAAGAGAGAGCACTGCCATCTGTACACAGCCCTAGAGGACAGTGCTGTCTCTGCAATGCTCTCAAGCTAGCCCAAGTCTGCTCCAAAAACGTCCCCCCAGACCAGGGGTCGGCAACCTTTCAGAAGTGGTGTGCCGAGTCTTCATTTATTCACTCTAATTTAAGGTTTCGCGTGCCAGTCATACATTTTAATGTTTTTAGAAGGTCTCTTTCTATAAGTCTATAATATAGAACTAACTATTGTTGTATGTAAAGTAAATAAGGTTTTTAAAATGTTTAAGAAGCTTCATTTAAAATTAAATTAAAATGCAGAGCCCCCCGGACCGGTGGCCAGGACCCGGGCAGTGTGAGTGCCACTGAAAATCAGCTCGCATGCCGCCTTCGGCACGAGTGCCATAGGTTGCCTACCCCTACCCCAGACTCAGCGCACACCACAGCAAATAGCACTGGGCCATAAGGGTGGCCCAGCTGTGTTAGTTTCAGGATGTTTTAAAATCAGGCCTTGTGCTGTAGGTCTCAAAACCTCATTCCTGGGAAATTCAAGTGCTAAATTTTCTTCTGCACTTTAGAAAGGAACATAGCCAATCTCATCTGAATGGGATGGGGAAAAACAAAGGAAAGGAAGTGTCAGTTTATCATTTTGCAGCAAATTTGCACAATTTAAAAAAAAGAAAAATCACAAGAACTAGCTGGCATTTTTCATGAGTTAATTCCAAGTAATTTACTTTGCTGAAGCACTCATTTACTTTAAATGTTGAAGAGAAGGAGATGGCAGACAAAAGATCAAATACCTTCTGCTTTTTGAAGCTTTGCAGCTTCAGTTCAAACTTTAAACACACGCCAGTTACGTCCAGTAATCACAGATACAAGTATTTCTGGGTGTGTCAGGCACACACAGTACCACCATTATTAGCATGTGTATGACTGAAAAAAGTTAGAAAAATGGTCACAATTCAGTGCTTCAAGGGTAAATGCTGGCTAAGTCTAGACAAAAGGTAGGAGACAATTACACTGTGTTGGAGGTCACACTCATGGTTAAAATCCAAAAAGGAAGCAACCTTGAATCCTGGATAGCTGGCAAGGTAAGCTCAACAACAAATGCTGAAACCTACAGCTACTTGATGCTTGAAAAAGTCATTCCTATCTTTTAGGCATAGCATCTACAGAACCAGCTCTCTCCAAAGCCAAAATTTTATTTTTTTATTTTTTTGTAAATGAAAAGACTCAGATGGATTGAAAATGCACAATGACTAGAACGGATACACAACAGAGAATAGCTAGTCTTTCAATTGGTTAAAAATGCATATCTTTCTGAGAAACAGAGTGCTTTATTACTTTATTTTAAAGAGCTCTGGAAGAACCCTTCATGTTTCGGGAAGTGCAAAGCATTTGATCAGGAAATGAATCCGGTTCTCAATTTCAGCCTTTGCTTCCTGTCCCACTAGAGGACAAGAATGTTGTGTAGGCACTTGAGTGTGAATATCTGGCATTACTGAATAGCAGCTCCCTCCAGCTGATCGCAAAGCAGCATGGGACACCATGTGTGTGAACACAAGATGAAGGGAAGTCAGTGATGAGGTGCTCTCTAAAGAAGAGGACAGGGTTACCTAAAAGTGTCTGTGTTTGTAAGATTAAGGTATTTACATAAAAGTCATCTTAATATTTACTAAGAAAAGATATGCCTCTAAACAAAAACAAACTGCCCCTCCCCCAATGTCAAAGTTGCATTTTATAGTCAGCTGTGGAAGTTGATTCGACCTTGTAATCATTATCTTAAGAGGAATAGTGGAAGATTCATGAGTCCACTGAAAGTGGGTCCTACACCTCCACAAAACATGCAGTTGTCTTATGGATGGTCCCATATTGCTCTGGAAGCCACAACAAAACACTCTGTTCTTGAGGTGTTAACACAACTCCAATGTGGGTTTCAAATTATATCAACTCTGGAAATCAGTTTAAGATACGAGAGAAGTTCCAGAGCAGAGAGTGACAATTTCAGTTCAGTATTGCTTTAGCTTCCCAAACTGGCACAGTATTGCTTTATCTTCCAAGACTGGCAGCTTACTTCAAGGAATGTCAAGGACTACTGAATTGCAGATCCACTGAGACTGGGTGCTGGGACTGAATGAGATGCCAGTTCTCACACTAGTGAAATAAAATGAGCTAAACAGGAGTCCTAATCCAACAGGAAAACAACTCACCATGCAGCAAGGCCACAGTGTTTAATCTCCACTATTTTATCCCTGCTGCAACTTCGTTGGATGTTTCCTATAGGTGTAAATTTGATCCATCATCCATCTCCTATTACACAGGCGCAGTTCTTCTCACCCAGCATGGTTAATACAGACAACCCTCAACTTTCAGAAACCCTGGAATTACCAAGTTTTCCAGTCACATTTTAAAAAGACAGAACAGGAAGGTAACCATGCTCAAAATATGGTAGATGATGTCAACAGAAAAGGTAAACCTAGAGTGACTGCTTCATACAATCTTCCTTCTTAAATCAAAAGTAGAGTAAATACTAGATACCACAGTGATGGGCTCTTTATAAGTTGGATTTGTAGCAAAACCAAGACTGAGGCTGGGTCATGTTCTGGAGCTCTGAACAAACCTCAAATTGGAAAGCAGGGTAGGGGAAGGGTACAACACCAAAGCTTTTTCTAGGGATTGGCACATAGCCGGGACCTGTTAAAAATGTGTTTTCCAGCTCCATGCATGTTTCATTTGATTTTGCCTTGTTTGGCAACTAGGTATCTGCCTTTACAAGATTATGTTGCCTACCACATTATGCGAGAGCCTATCAAAAATACTCCCTTCTCCTCAAACTTGGAGTTAACTTCCATGCCCGTTTGCATGGTACACCTTTCCTTGTGCAACGTTTTGAGCCTTGAAAACTAGAGTCTCCCTAAGATCTCTGTGGCTTTGTAGCTCCCACAGCAGACTGCCTTCTCTTAGGAATGCAAACAAGTCCACAGCAAATTTGCAGTTTTGTGACAGACCAACCAAGGTCAGGACAATTTTCATTCACACAGTTAACTGGAGAGATGGGCTATAAATCCAGAAACTTAGAAACTGCTTATTTGAAAGTGTGCACAGCTGGGACTTCAACTTAGTGTAAATGGATAAACTTAAAAAACCCAACAGCAGACTAATTATAAACATTATTATTTGGATTGTGGTAGCAACTAGAGACCCCAACAGGATTGAGACCCCAGTGTGCTAAGTCTAACGAAGCGCAAAAGATGGTCCCAGCCTCGACGAGCTTACATTAACGCAGATTTCTCTTTGCAGACTCTGGCAGGAGATATACCTATACCTATCTCATAGAACTGGAAGGGACCCTGAAAGGTCATCAATCTCTCTCTACATCACAAAATAACTCCATGATTTTGGTAAATTGAGCTCCTCTGCGAATTTATGGCCCTGCTAACAATGTGGGGAACTCGTTACCAGAAACAAACAAATGAGGTGTTGGGTGTCATTAGCCACCTCTTGCCTACCCCAACAAGGGGCTGTGCTAAGCAACTTTCCAGCTGACTCCTGCCTTATGTGGAAGGTGCTAGTTTGGCTCCAAGCCTGAGAGCCACAAAGGTGTATTCAGACTAGGTCAGCAGTCTGCTCCCAAAATACACCCTATGGACTTGTCTTGTTGCATAGACAGTGACTGGATTTATGAAGGCAAGCTAATCTATATGAACAAGAACAAAAATGCTTTATCTAGTCCCTTGCTGCTGCTCAGCCTTAATAATCCACTAGCCCCTCACATTAAAAACCTAGTAGCAAAACTTTGCAGCCTTGAATCTGTTTGGCTGATTTAAATCAAAGCACATAGCACAGCATTGGGAAAGCCAAAAGATGATCATGCACCACTTCTGCCTACCCAAAATGATCGGAATTCTTCTTCCCCCCTCCCCCCCCCCACCCTCACAAGTACCAGAAAAGAACCTTGCACTTTCTGGTACACCAGAGCCAAAACATGCAATCAAATACAAATGATTTTCTCCCCTTCCTCAATAGGCCTGACCTGTAAATTGTAGGTAAGTTAGTTTGTAGCTGACCATTCAGCTGTACACTGTAGTTATATTTGCCAATCTGCAGACAGTAGGGCAACGTTTGAAGAGCATATAACAAACATCAAGCTCTATCTGGGTTCCTGGAAAGCTGCCTTCAGAGTCCTTCAGGAAGTGAGGACACACATCAGCTGCGCCTTTTTGCAGCACTAGAAGAAAAACGGCACTTAAGTTTGGAACTTGCCACCAGAACTAGTATAACTAACTTACATTCCGGCTGATTAAAAGGCAAAAAGAGCACCTGCCCTTGTTGAAATAAGCATTTTGTTTATCATTCTCCCTCACGCCCACTGGGTTGTGAGCAGACGTGAAGCACTCCAAGGACTCAACTGAGCACACACTGGCACAGGACAGCCTATGGTTATCTGGATGTCACATGCTTAGCACTCCCATTTGTCGGCAGCAAAAGCAACAGGCCACAGCAGAAAGCCATTTCTCAGGCCCTTCTGGGAACCCCATCAAATTAAACTATCCATTTGGTTTATTTGTTGGTGATATGCTGAGCACAGCAGGCAGCCAACACATACAGGCCTAGCTCTGAACTGTACTTCAGCAGTGACTGTGATGCCGAATATTTTTGCACCACTTGGGACTGCACATGTTGTATATTTGTTTGCCATTAATCCTTTTGTATCTGCAGTCCCCAGAGTTACTACTGATGGTAATAGACTTGGGCATCTTTTTGAAAACCCGAAGGATTTTCCCGCCACAAACACCCATGGGCAATGCAGAATGAAAAAAAATAAACCAGTATAGAAAATAACTACGTAATGTCGCTGGAAGGACACTGGACACAGTGAAGGCACCCAAGGTTATGGAGGGGAACCAAAAGGAAAGAGCGACGGGAGACAAAACTATTGCAAGGCTCTGGTGTCTGGACAGGGATAATCTTTCCAACAAACAGAGCTTTGTGGCTTATTTATTTACAAGCCAAAGGCTAAAAAAAGATTCAATAGGCTTGTTTTGCATTAAGACAGTCTCTGCAAATCACAGAGATGCTCAGTGCTACAAAGTTTTGATCAGGTTTGTACTCCTCAAAGAGGATGGGGACCAGCAGCAGACGGGATCTTGTAAGCATGAACGTAGCATTTTAGTGCTGTAAACATGTTAATTTAGCTACTGAAATAGCTGGAGGGAAATTTTTTTAAAAGGGGGGCAGGGACTACTGTGCTTGATTAGCTCTATCCCTGGGTATCCTCTGCCCATTTAACTGCCAACTGACGTATTCAGACAAAGCATGCTCAGAGCAATACCACTCCAACAGACGCGAAGTCCTTACAATGTAATTCTAAAGTAAAAACAAGGTAACAAAGGAAGAGAGGGATGAGGGTTAAAACAAAGATAACGTTAGCTGAATTGTATCATGCACAAACCTTAGTTCTCAGAGTAGCAGCCGTTATAGTCTATATCCGCAAAGAGAACAGGAGTACTTGTGGCACCTTAGAGACTAACAAATTTATTTGAGCATAAGCTTTCGTGGGCTACAGCTCACTTCATCAGATGCATGTAGTGGAAAGTTACTTGTTAAATTTCTTACCTCTTTGTTAAAGGAAAGAACTAGACAGCACAAAGGGGACATCAGTGGTGGAAAGCAATGCTCAAGTAGTGCATTTTTGGAGAACAGATGTCATACTTTATATGAGTACTGAGAAGAGGCTGCTGTATTACCTAGTGGGAAAGACCGAACAGTAAGCTTATTTCTTTTAAGCACAGTTGACCGAAGCATGGTGGAGGGATACTCTGAATACCTGAAAGGAAACCAACTATTAGCATTGGATCCAATTTTAAAGCCAGAAGCAACTGGCCGAAGTTCAAACAGGGTAAAATTTGCTTTGATTAGGAAAAACTGACAGCAAAGATAATTGCACAGTGGAACAGTTTTCATCAAGACAGTTGTGGCATATTCTCCGCTATCATAAGGACAGGCAGCATTTTGTCTTCAATTCCCAAGCTTGCCAGAAACTCAGAGTAGCACTCCACTGCTGGAGAAGCCTATCTGTGTGTGCTCCTCCAACCAGGCTCTATACACCAGCAGCTTTAAAAGAGAGGGCATAAGCCAGAATTAGTGAGTGACAGCACAATGAGCATTGGTATTATGACTGAGTGTATTAACGGTGTCACTTAACCACCAAATAAATAAATAAATAAAATAATAAATAAATGAGGGAGGAGAAAGGGTTAAACAATTATATTTTTCTGTAAGTCCCAAATCGTTAATCAAATTCATAGCCATGAGGTTCTGCTCTGTGGGTCTGCTCTTACCAGAAGGGCCCAATTGGCTCGTTCAGGGTAACAATAGCTAGCCTGACAGATGTAAGTAGGCTAGAGTACACAGAAGGTTTTTGTGTACTGAGCAATATTCGTTCTATACTGTACATTTCTATTTCTCTAAGAATGCTTGCCATGTGATCAAGCTGGCGAGTCCTCCACAACTGGGGTTCCTAGACCACTAGCATTTTAGACTGCTCAACACCTGGTTTCAGCTGCATGTGAGGTTCATATATGTAAATCAAATCAGAGTTTGCTAGTTAACCATACTTCCTCAAGATGGTTGTATCTATGATTGAAATTGACAAAATCACCCCCCCCCCCCCCCCCCCCCCCCCCCCCCCCCCCCCCCCCCCCCCCCCCCCCNCAAGTTAACAGCACAGAGATTAACAAAAAGAATCCGCATTTTCTCTGAATCATGCAACCACTTCCCCTGAAAGGATGTTCCATAAAGGCAACTAAAACAGAAGCCAGACAGGAACTGCAAGGAGACATTTGCTCCCCCTTGAACAGAAAACATTCAATGTATTTTCAGTCCACAGAGTGTTAAGGTAGGTGGTGTAAAAGAAATTCATTTCACCACCGGTGGGGACATAAGGCTCCACCACTGGAATTCAGTAGGACAGCATTCTCAGAGTCCAGGAGACTCATGGTTTACACGCAAGATGTTTTGGCACACGTCAAATGTTATGTGGCTCACTCACAAAATAAGCCACGCTGGCCACATGTTTACACTGCAGCAAAAGTTTGTTGCTTCACATTAAAGGAAGGCTCACTGTATAAAGTGATCTTCCTTCAGAAGTTCTGAGCATAAAATCTCTTGCATCGCAACTTTGGTACCTGCCTGCCTGTGGCATCTCTCTGGAATTGTATGCTAGGCTTTTTTGTGACGTCTCCCGTTGTTACAACCCCCTACTGGCAGAAGACATATCAGGAGTGATAGTATAGCCAGGGCACTGGTGTTCTTAACCAGCACATCATTTAACCCTGCTCAGAAGAGGTCTGGTGAGTATGGTAGTTAAATGCTGGTGGCTGCTTAAGGCCTCCCTAGTCATTGCTACTGGAGCTGCAGCAGTGGGAGCACAATGATGGGCAATTTCCCCAAAAAGTGGTGTGGACAAGGCCATGGAGGTGGTCTTCTAGCCTATGTCTACACTGCATCCCGTGGCAACAGTGAAAAGCCGGTTGTGTCCACACTGCGGTGTGTAACCTTTCCCACTGCCAGTCTTTCCCCACTGCTGGAGTCTCTCTCTGTGGCAGGGAAAGACTCCTGCAGCACGATGCTACATTGCAATGGGGGAGGCACTGTTTGGCCGAGTGTGGTTCATACCCACAAGGTTTAGAAGTGTCCTTACTCTACTCACCAAAGCAGTGCCTCACTGGCTACACTGCTATTTATACCTTTGCTGGGGAGGGGGAAGAGGGGCAGTTTAGTGTACATACTCTACACACCGCCGAAAGAAGGTATGGCTACACTGCACACCGGTAAGCAGTAGTGGAGGGATCTTTACAATGAAGTGCTACAAGAAGCCAACATCTGCAAAGACGATTGTTTACAACATAGCTTGGAAGTGGCCCTTTAAAACTAGTATAACCCTTGGCTAAGTCTGGGGGTAAACCCTTTCCCATTAATACATTTTCCAGATGCAAAGTTCATGATGGTAAGGGGCTGGGAAACGGCTATGGTGAAAAGAGAACTGTCAAATCTAGCACCTTGCTGTGGGAAAGAAGGGCCATTTTCCAAAGCTAGTGAAAACAGAAAGGTGTAAACTCATTTGAAGAAGTGAGTAGACGGCCTGCACATACTAAAAGGATAGACTGATGGACGGCATCACTTCTGGGAGGTTCTAGAAGGTAATGATCCCACCAGAAAAATGCCAGCTTTGAAAACATTCCCACGTACAAATAAATGCACTGCATGGATTTCCCATGCAGAGTCCATCAGTGTAATACAAACACCCTTATCACTAGAATTCAGTACCCTTCCAACATCTGGTTTTGTGTCTGCCGATTTCCCCATAACACAGATTTTTGATTAATATTCACAGTTGTGCGAGGTGCTTTACAGAATACACACAGAAGATGGGCCTCTGCCCGAAAGGTCTTACAATAGAAAAGTGGGTCAACAACAGTTCCAGCGTATAGAGTACAGACACTGTACACCCACCTAGCAAGGGTGTAAATAGCTGTTTAGATGCTAAGGCACTGCTTATGCGAGTAGAGTAGAGATACATCAGAACCTAGTGTATATATTCTACATGGCTCTTTACAAGCCCAAGAAGCACCTCCCATGTCTACACTGCTATTTTTAGGAGTGGAGTGTCCCGCTGCCTTCCTGTTGCTGGAGCCTTTCCCCACCACAGTGAAAGACTCCGGAAGCAGGGAGCTGGCAGAGCATTTCACCACCGTGTGTAGCTACGCACTGCAGTGTGGACATAGCCTGCCTTTCACTGCAGTGTATAGTTACACACACACACTACATACCACCCTAGGAGCAGACAAGTACACCTCTACCCCGATATAACACGAATTCGGATATAATATGGTAAAGCAGCGTTCTGGGGGGGCGGGGCTGCGCACTCCGGTGGATCAAAGCAAGTTCGATAGAACGCGGTTTCACCTATAACGCGGAAAGAGTTTTTGGCTCCCGAGGACAGCGTTATATCAGGGTAGAGGTGTACTTCCCTATGTTTATTTTAAACCTGCTGCCTGTTAATTTCATTGGGTGACCCCTGGTTCTTGTGTTATGTGAAGGGGTAAATAACACTTCCTTATTCACTTTCTCCACACCAGCCATGATTTTATAGACTCCTGTAAAAATTATCCCCCCTTTAGTCATCTCTTTTCTAAGATGAACAGTCCCAGTCTTTTTAATCTCTCCTCATATGGAAGCTGTTCCATACCCTCTAATCATTTTTGTTGCCCTTCGCTGTACTTTTTCCAATTCTAATATGCCCTTTTTTGAGATGGGGTGACCAGAACTGCACGCAGTATTCAAAGTGTGCATGTACCATGGATTTATATAGTGGTGTTATGATATTTTCTGCCTTATCTATCCCTTTCCTAATGGCTCCTAGCAGGATTAGCTTTTTTGACTGTAAATTGAGCAGATGTTTTCAGAGAACTATTCACAGTAACACCAGATCTTTGTGTGTGTAGCTGGGATTATGTTTTCCAACGTGCATTTCTTTGCACTTATCCACATTGAATTTCATCTGCCATTTTGTTGCCCAGTCACCCAGTTTTGTGAGATCCCTTTGTGTAGTGGCCTATGTTTTGTTTTTAGAGGAGGGGCTCTCAAACTGGGGGTCAGGGCCCCTCAGGGGTCACAAGTTTGTTACATGGGGGGTCGCGAGCTGTCAGCCTCCACCCCAAACCCTGCTTTGCCTCCAGGATTTATAATGGTGTTATAAATTAAAAACACTTTTAAAATATATTTAAGGGGGGGGGGTCGCACTCAGAGGCTTCCTATGTAAAAGGGGTCACCAGCAGAAATGTTTGAGAACCACTCTTTTAGAGGGGCCAGTCCTCTAAGAGATGAGCACGATCTCCTATAGCTCCAGATCCCAACCGGGGTTAGAAACACTGAAGCACAACTAAACTTCCTAAAGCTCACATCAACTCATCCCAGAGTCATTAAACAAAGTCAATTACGTTTTGGAGCCTTTGGTTCTTGCATCGGGTTTGTACTCAACATGATCCAACAGTAAATATGCAAGTAACAACAGCAAAAAAAAAAAAAAAAAAAAAAAAATTTTCCCTTTGGAAATAGGTTAGGTTGTTGTCCCACAATCAGAAGAATTGTTTTCCAGACATTTTTCTCAACTAGTGAAAGACAGAGTTAAGTAGTACAGAAGTATGCCTTAGTTTGCTTTTACAATCCTTTGCTTCTGCAATATAAGTGACCCTAGGCTTCTTTTGAGGATGGCAAAGGGGCATTAAAAGATGCTGCCTCAAAGGTTCTCAGGAATCGTGTCCTTTTGTTTTAGGGCTGTCCGAAAAGCTGTTTCTGTTGCTGCTCTGAATGGCTACATGGTGGGTGACATACACCCTTCGATAAAATATTTTTGTTTTGCAAAACCCTGGTGTTATTCTTCAGTTTGTAGACATGACAGTTACAGAATCTGCATCTTGCAGACATCTCAGCAATCTCCACACAAATTATTGTCAAGGGTGTGGATTTCGCATAAATCAAGTCTTTACTGCCACAGAGAAAGGAAAAAGGAGGGGAATTACTGGCAGTATGGATCACTCCTGCTGGCAGTGTTCTGCAGCCCCGCCAATACTTTATAAGGAAATATCTTGGATGATGTGATTACTGTTCCTGTTGCTATGTTTTCTGCATTGTATGTCAGAGGCTCTCTAACAAAGTGACTTTAGTAGGCATTTCTGCAATATACTCCACCTGAGGACTATCTGCAGAAATATTTATCCAAGCCAGCACCTCTGAGGATCAGTTCCCAGTACTACAACCACCATTCACTTTGATGGGAGTTGGGAGGTAGCGAGGGGGTTAAAGCTTCCAGTCTCTGCTATGTGCCATTCATAAATGCAGAACCACTGCCCTAATTAACAGGAAAAGGAAAAGCAGGCAAAACCTGGGGATTTGGGCTTTTTGTAAAGGGGCACAAGAGTCTCCTATACAGGTCATCAACATGGCTGCAGCCAGACTCTGACCAACCTTTGTTTATTAATGGCCAGAAATCTGTTGAATATACCAAGTGCTGTGATCCAGTTAGATCGTGGCAAGGGGGCCTTCCAGGGAAGTTCAGGTGCTGCAGGAAGCAGCGCTCATGTGAAAGGCACTACTTCCTCAAATCAGTACCAGCACGGCACTGAAGGGACTAACTACACCAAGGAAGTGCCATCTTTCTTCAATAAAGTGGTCCTGATTACTTGTGAGAATTGGTCGAGTTTTCAGAGACTTTACAGTCAGCTTGACAGCATTTCTCTGTCTGTACGTAACTCGGTAACTTTTGAAGGTCATAGTCCATCAATTCCAAAGTTTCAGGGAACATTCTAGGAATCAGTGGCCAGAATCCTATTGATTTTGGGGAAAACTGAAAAACCAAAAAGGGGGGGGGGCGGGCGCAATCAGGAACACATGGAGTCGCAAGGAACTCTTTAGCACAGCCACAGTCTCAAGCACCTCTGCAACTGTCTATAGTTGAAACACCTGGTTGATGGCCCCATACACAACAACAACACCTCATCTCATCCCTGCTCATTGTCCCAACAGAATGTAACGTTGATACTTTGAATGAAGAACAATGGGGGAAAGGAGAATGGGGGCATGCACATATACCATCATATTGGGGTGGAATGTGGGACCCTGGTATGAGGATGAGGGAATAGGGCACAGAAGAGGGAGGGAAGGTGTGAACAGGGGGCAGAGAGAACTCTGGCATGGGGGAAGAATGGGGGAATACCTGATGGGTGGAGATTGTGCCCCCATCCCCCCCATAGCTGGTCCCCACAGAGCCTCTGCAATGGTGCTGTGCTCTATTAGACATCTGCTGCATTTACTAGTTAATTTTGTAGACCACTTGGTGTCCTTCAGAATGAGAAATGCTAGAAAATGCAATTAAAGAAAGTCAGACAGAACCAAATGGCTTCTCTCACCCAAAGACTGAGGTAAAATACAAAGTCTGCTTCTACTGAATATATAAACTACTAAAAAACAAATCAATCTTCAATCCCACTGCAAAAATAAAAAACAGCATGTTGGGAGTCACATCAAGGAAGACTGGCAGAACAGGACGTACTGTAATCTTTTGAATCAGGAGAAGAGTTGCACTTGTTCTGACTTATCTGGCCTCAGAGCATCATGTGTAACATGAAGCGGGGGGGGACGGACGACTGTCCTAAATTATCAGCAATGATAAACGCTGGTGCTGAGTGGAAAACTGAGGAGCCCCTCAGATTTAAAAGCCCACTGTCTTGCACACACTTTTCTTGTGACCTTCCACAGCTACAAGGCATGTAATAATATAGTGAGTTCCTCTGGTTAGGACTGGCTGTGAAGCAAAGTTCTTCTCACAGGAAAGAAGAGCTCATGCATGAGCTCTTGTATACACAATATGAGGAGGAAGAATTCAAAACATGGTTGATTTCTCCAGTCAAAGCTGCCATCAGTCATAAAAAAAAGAAGAAGTAACTTTCCCTTCAGACCTTTAACTGAAAGAGCTGGCTGCCTAATAAGCAAACTGCAACAGCACTTAATCAGATGGTATTTTGGGATTCAAAATTAATTCCACACACTGAGCTATAGCAACAAGCAACTTAAAGTTGCCAAAATCCACTTTTTTTAAGTAAGTAGGAAGGAGACTTAAAATGCCACAGGGAAAAAAGTTTGAATGTAACTATCAAAGGTGTCTGGTAGTTTAAGTGATTTGTGACAGTGCCTAGGATTCAAAATCTAAACAGATCCTAAACAAATGATCCAGTTTAGAGGAAATGCTATTCTAAGGGTTGTGGAATGCAAGCCCGTAGAGACAGGAACAAGCCGAGGAGGAGCGGGTGGGGGGAAGCTGTATAAATGCACCCTGAACAGAGATAGGAGAGCAACTGAAAATATGCAAAGTTAACACTGCTGAAGCATTTTTACATGCATCTATATTTAGAGAAATCAAACAAACAGCTAGAGAATGTAAGCAAGCAGCCCTGTCAAACTCAAGTGTTTATGCACCACAGTTCTACAACTTAAACAAAAATAAGAGTGACATTTGATAGGTGGCTTTCACACCAGGTATACTTTATATGTGTCCTATATTACTAGGACAAATATAAAAAACAGTGCCATGGCTAGATTATTCAGTTAAATCCTCCAGCAAAACCACACTGAAGATCTGCATTTAAAAACAGACCAAAAGTTTACAGCCGGACAAAGTTTTCTTGTCTTGTCTACAAGTTCAGACAGGACTGTAAACTAGGTGGAAGAGTGCAACTCAGCCATGGTTTCCTAACCCTCTTTACAACAATGGGCTTAGTTTAAGCCTGAAGTCCGCATTTTGCACAATAAAAACGTGGACCAGGCTTTAGAGAACTCCTATGCCACAAGAATTAAGGAATTTATTGGCAGACCCAAAAAAAAAAAAAAAAATGTTGTTTTAATATAGGCCAACTCATCAGTGTACTAGCTGCACGGTGGTGTTGGAAGCAATGCCAACAGACCCATAGTTTATTTTTTTGGACAATTCAGACCTGTACATCCAACATAGGTACCACACACCATTTCATGCAAGTAAGAAATGAGTTGCTATTAATGTTCCACAGGAAAAGCAGAAATCAAATGTATTCCAACAGCGTGATCTAGGACTCTCCTACTATTACTGAGCTAAGTTATCTTGAAGTCCATTAGATGACACTGACCCAGTTCTGTAGGCTGTGCACATTATGTTGTAGGATAGTGAAGTATCAGCCTGGTAATTAGGCTGCCTCTAGAATATAAATGCATTCACATTTGCAAGGAGTTTAGATGTTTCAAAGGAGACATGTTGGGATTATTCTGGCTGTTTGCCAAAACAGAGACACCCCGGTAGGCTAAGTGCTCACGTTTTAGTGGGAACACACTTCTCTTCATCTGCAGCAGCCCCTCCAAAAATTTTTTGTTAGCCATATCTCCTTGTGAAAAAAAAACAAACTGTATTTGAGGGGGGAGGATGATCGTTTAGGCAAAAGGAAAACAAAGATTGCTTGACTGTTACCCATTGCACAGAGAAAAACCACATCAAGATTTCAGCTGCTAAAGGTTAGACCGGCATGCAGGTGGAGTGTGTAGGAGGGCTGGAGGGCAAAAACAAGAGGCAGTAAAGACTGACTCAGCAGACAGCTCACCCCCTCACATTATCTCTGATCTCAAAGAGGAGACATTAAACACACTTGCAAATTAGAATATGAGCTGGAGATGGTTTATATAACCGGTCTAGAATAGGACAAACCTTTTACTGTGTGCAGAGTTTACAGAGAATGCAGATGTCAGTCGTGTTAGGAAGCCAGCACCACAGAGTGATTAGAAGTTGTGTTCTGAGTCATGGGTGTAGGGGCACTTTATTTAATAAGCAGTATCACACATCATGTATGTTTCAGGGTTTTAGTGCTACAGACTACTGAAAGATCCTTCCCACACGGTGTTTTGGGAGGCTAGATAAGATAGTGGTATACCCGAGACAGGGTTGCCTGGTGTCTGGTTTTCAACCAGAACGCCCGGTCGAAAAGGGACCCCGACGGCTCTGGTCAGCACCGCTGACCAGGCTGTTAAAAGTCCGGTCAGCGGCGTAGCGGGGCTAAGGCAGACTCCCTGCCTGCCCTGGCTCCACGCAGCTCCCAGAAACGGCCGGCATGTCCCTGCAGCCCCTAGGCTCAGAGGCGGCCAGGAAGCTCCACATGCTGCCCCCGCCCTGAGCGCCGGCTCCACAGCGCCCATTGGCGAGGAACCGCGGCCAATGGGAGCTGAGGGGGTGGCACTTGTGGGAATGGGCAGTGCACACCACGCAGAGCCACCTGGCTGTGCCTCCACCTAGGGGCTGGACATGTCAGGCGCTTCCGGGAGCAGTGCGGAGCCAGGGCAGGCAGGGAGCCTGCCTTAGCCCCGTTGCGCTGCCAACCGGGAGCCGCCTGAGGTAAGCGCCGCCCGGCCAAAGCCTGCGCCTTGAAACCCCTGCCCCAGGTTGGAAGCCCCTCCTGCACCCCAACCCCATACCCCAGCCCTGAGCCCCCTCCCGGGGCCTGCACCCCCACACCCCTTCCCATACCCCAGCCCTGAGCCCTCTCCTGCACCCCCAACCCCTCATCCCCAGCCCCACCCCAGAGCCCACATCCCAATCCCCTGCCTCAACCCTGAACCTGCTCCCACACTCCAAACCCCTCATCCTTAGCCCCACCCCGGAGCCCCCTCCCACACCATGAACCCCTCATTTCTGGCCCCACCACAGAGCCCGCACACCCAGCTGGAGCCCTCACCCCCTCCTGCAGCCCAACCCCCTGGCCCAGCCCAGTGAAAGTGAGTGACGGTGGGGTAGAGTGAGGGCAGGGCAAGGGTGTTTGGTTTTGTGCGATTAGAATGTTGGCAACCCTACCCTCAAGCAGCAGAATGGAAGCATGTTATCCAGTGGTTAGACCAGGGGACACAGTTAGCCCTTGCTTCTAGCTTCTATTGATCTTGAGTCACAAATTCTGTGCTTTAGTTTCCCATTTCCTATCGATAAAAGGGATTGTTGTACGGACTGATTATCCCCACGGCTGAATAGCACTTAGTAGGACACCACCTCCAAAAGAATCTAAACTTTCACTTAAGGAGAAGTCTCTCTTTCAGGGGCAGGGTGTAAGTACACACAAACATTCTGCAACTTCGCCCCTGCGGGAGACTCTTGACTAACTGAAGTTAAGGAAAGTGGACACTACCTTTGCTGTAGACAGACACTTTTCTTCAGTAAAGACAAAACCAGTTTGCTTCACCATCATTCATTTGAACTACATCACGTACAAATACATACGCATATTTATACACAGTTGAAGCACTCTGCATTGCATTCAACTAGTTCCCAGAAAACCACATACTTATAGTGAATCTAGTATGTTTACAAGAATCTTCCCAATGTTTGCTTGGGAAGAGATTTGATCGTCTCACATGGTAGCAACCGTTTGACCTTGTTGGTGAGCTGCCAAAGACGGACCAACTAAGCAACGTTTTATTAAATCTCCACTTATCTCTCATTCCAGCTCAATGTGTCAAGTTAATGCTGTAAGGTCTTCAGCAAAATCTGGGAGTAACTTCTATGGGAACTATCAGATTTCTATTCTGACACTTAAACATGTGCTGCACCTCTATACCACACAAGTGTGGCATAAAGTTTAAGATTAAATTATGCTGACTTTTAAGAGAGTGAAATAGAGAGATGCATCTAATAGTTAGATCAGTGGTTTTCAAACTGCGGGTCGCGACCCAGTACTGGGTCACGGAATGTAAGGCACTGGGTCGCAGCGGTTCTGGTCAGCACCCCGACCAAGCTGTTAAAAGTCCTGTCGGTGGTGCTGCCCGGCTAAGGCAGGCTAGTCCCTACCTGTTGACACCGCGCTGCGCCCCGGAAGCAGCTAGCAGCAGGTCCAGCTCCGAGGCAGGGGAGCTGGGAGGAGGCGGGGAGCGCGCGGTGCCTGCAGGCAAGAGCCACGCGGAGCTGTTTGTGCACCTCTGCCTAGGAGGCGGACCTGCTGCTGGCCGCTTCCGGGGCACAGTGCGGTACGCGGTGCCAGGACAGGCAGGAAGCCTGCATTAGCACCCCTGCTGTCTTCCAACAGTGGCCAGTGCCAGGTGCCCCAGAGGGAATGATCAAGTGATACATCCCATGTCGCTCATTCCCAGCTTCTGGCAAACAGAGGCTAGGGACACTATCAACAAGTTTCTTCAACCGGGTCGCCAGAAAAAAAAAAGTTTGAAAATCACTGAACTAGATAATGCACATAACAGTCCTTGTACTGCAAGAAAAACTTCCTTAGATAAAAGGCAAAAATCTGAAAGATTCAATTTATGAGGAAATATTAAGATTTATTCAAAGAGCAGCAGACATAGGGAATGCGCTACAGGGGACAAGTGATGGCAGAGAGTTTAAAATGAGTGCTGGAGAAGTGTGTTGAACGAACAAAGTGGCATGATAGATTTCCACGTACAAGGACAGAAATACCCAATGCAGCTCAGCGCTAGGGGGCCAGTTTTATTCCTCTAGAGCAAATAAGTGAATTGAGTGTTCATGGTTACTCTAGACTATCAACTGTGATAGGTTGCCCCCCTCCTCCTCCCCCACATACACAGAAAGAAATTCATTTAACGGAGGCCACAGAATAGTCAAATACTAACTGAAGATTATTTTCAACTCAGTCCAGATTCAGTAGCCTAGATCAGTGGTCCCCAACCTTTTTCGTCTGGCGGGCGCCAAAAACAAAAAACAAAAACTGAGCACTGCCGGCGGAGCAAAAACAAAAACACCCCGAGCGCAAAAAAACAAACAAACAAAAAAAAAAAACCCCGAGGGCTCCGCGGGTGCACTTACACCCCCCGGCGGGCGCAATGGCGCCCGCGGGCACCGCGTTGGGGACCCCTGGCCTAGATGTAAAAAGCTCTGCATACTGTACCTGAGTCACTCCCAGTATTAGTATACAAGAGCACAAACAATACTATGCCTATTCATTATCAAGTATGTGAATAACTCTTTAGTATTTAATAGCATCCCTATGGACACTTCAGCATCACTGCACAGCTAATCAGCATTAGATAAAATCCATTAGCTATGAGANACTGCCGGCGGAGCAAAAACAAAAACAAAACACCCCGAGCGCAAAAAAACAAAACAAACAAAAAAAAACCCCGAGGGCTCCGCGGGTGCACTTACACCCCCCGGCGGGCGCAATGGCGCCCGCGGGCACCACGTTGGGGACCCCTGGCCTAGATGTAAAAAGCTCTGCATACTGTACCTGAGTCACTCCCAGTATTAGTATACAAGAGCACAAACAATACTATGCCTATTCATTATCAAGTATGTGAATAACTCTTTAGTATTTAATAGCATCCCTATGGACACTTCAGCATCACTGCACAGCTAATCAGCATTAGATAAAATCCATTAGCTATGAGAGTTTTCTTAAACTAAACTAATTGCCATATGAGATTGCTACCCATTTTTCAATCCCACCTCCTCCTCAGACACTCAACACCAAGAGCAAAAATGCTCAGCATGAAGTGACTAAGCCACCTTTAAAACATAACTGATCCACAAAGGTAGTGCAGCTGCGAGATACCCTAGTTTCTGGCTCTGAATTTCACTGTATGAGATGGCAACTTCCTTAGACAGTTTGAAAAATGTAAAATTAGAAAGGAAGACTATGGCTGAGAATTTGCATAATTGCTGTCTACTCCTTGCTTACCTAATGGGAGAAGAATTCTGTCTGTCAGTTAGTCTAGACTGTGGTGTTCAGTCCATGGGATTCTGGAATTTGTGGGCCAGAAACAACACAACAGCTGAGATGCACCAGAACAAAGAGCTGCCACCTGGTGGCTTCCTCATTTTACTGAAAATTTAAGTCCAATTATATTGATTTCTGCAAAGTTGCCTAATACACCTCTACCTCGATATAACAGTGTCTTCGGGAGCCAAAAAAATCTTACCATGTTATAGGTGAAACTGCGTTATATCAAACTTGCTTTGATCTGCTGGAGTGCGCAGCCGCGTTATATCCGAGGTCGCGTTATATCGGGCCGCGTTATATCCTGGGCCGAGGTGTACTTTAAGGCTTCGCTGGAGTGTTCTGAGCATTTGTTCTGGCACCCAAACAGTTACAAAGCAACTACCAAACATGCCAACTAGATTCAGTGCACAGTGGCAACATCTGATGCAATTTGCACCTCAAGTCAAAAGCAAGTTAGGTTTATATTCTCGGTAAGGCTTTTTTAAAAGCTTGCATACTTTACTTAAGGTTAGATAAAATGCCAGTATCAATACAGGTCTGTCTCATCTTACGCACATTTAACACGCGCGAATTCAGCTTTACGCGGTCAGCCAAAACAAAACAAAGAGAAAAACAACAATTTATGTACTGTTCCTGTAGTGTGGGCGATTCCGCCCGCCATTACACTCAAGGGAATTTTGACTATACGCGGTTTTCGCTTTACACGCTGACCGCGGAACGTAACCCCAGCGTAAGGTGAGACAGACCTGTAGTTTTGGAATTCAAAAGAGCAGCATTTCTACCCCTGAAACCAGTTAAGTGGTTTAACAGCGACATCTGCAGATCAAGTAGGTACACTGCATGCACCCACCTAAATGTGTAAAAACAGGACATTTTCAAAGGCACATGAGAAACCTGGGTGCCTGGCTGCCATGTGTGTCTTTGAAAGTCTCCCCCATGGTACATTTTATGGTCCATCTTGTGCAATTCTATGAACTTTTAGCACCTTAAAGATTTTATGGTGCTCTGCACGTTTCACACATGAATTTCCCAAATGCTTCAGATTCATCGGACGTACTTACAAGAAAAGTGGACTGGTGCTCAGATGACTACCAGTGGGTTACCCCAATTCTACATAGCTGATGAAAAGCAAACCAGTCTGGTTAAGGGACAGGATTGGAAAAAGCTAGTCTCTATTCCCAGCTCTGCCATAGGTTCCCTGTCTAAGCTTACGTAAGTCCCTTCACTTGTGCCTCAGTAAAAGGGGGAGCACCTTCCCTATTTCAGAGGTGATGCAAGGCTTAAGTAATCTCTGAAAAGTCCTTTGAGACTTCTATATAGAAGGTGCTATCTAGTTAAATGCAAAGTATTAAAACATTGATCCAAACAAAAAAAGCATACCTTAGCCCATGACGAAAGGAACAGGACACTACCGGAGTTCCACTCGCACATCGCAGTCAGTTACCCTGCTGTAGAACTCTTAATAGCCATAAATTCCATATTAGGTGGCCCCCAGAGTAGCAGTATTTGACATTTATATAGAGCCTTTCATCCCCAAAGGGATCTCAGCACTTTATTTGTACAGGCAAACACCAATGAAAGGTCATGACATCTAGATGCACAGCACTGCAGTTGTGTGTATGTGGGCGGGGGAGAGAAATGGATTTTGGCCTGGATACCTGACATTCTGAGTCCCAGGGAATCCTCAGCACCCACACAAAACAGACAGAGCCTCTTGGATCTGTGGAGAGATCCACATAGGACAGAACTGCATGAAACTCAGCTTATCTACTTCAGGGGGATAGATAGCTTGAGTCTATCCATTTGGGATTCAACTCTGACTCCAGGGAGTCTATATCGTGTGAGCCCAATGCTTAATCTCTGTTATCTCCTTCAAAGTGGCTGCAAATTCACTCACCTAGTTCTGCCAATCTCTCAACGTAATGAATTCTCACTGGTAGTTTAGCACCAGGAATAAATTGCAGCTGTGGACACTGTTCCAGTTTAAGAGTTAACAAAACAAGAAAGATTTTATTTTGAAGAGGGAAAACTCTCTCCAAGAAAAGCCATGTTAGAGTCTGAAGAGTTTGGAGACAGACAGAAGAGGCTGTAAAATTGAGTAGAGTGATCCCAGAACACCCCCATCGTACCAAATTACAGGCGGATTCAAGAATGTTACTGATACATAACTTGTTATTCCACCTTATATAAAAGTCACGGGATTTTCATTACAACAGTGCTTCATTATATTAATTGGAGTTTGCTTATTGCAGGATTAGTCAGCCCTACAAGACAATACTTTAATGCTGAATGTGTACACAGAAGATTCATAGAATATCAGGGTTGAAAAGGACCTCAGGAGGTCATCTAGTCCAACCCCCTGCTCAAAGCAGGATCAATCCCCAGACAGATTTTTCCCCCCCAATCCCTAAATGGCCCCCTCAAGGATTGAACACTCAACCCTGGGTTTAGCAGGCCAATGCTTAAACCACTGAGCTATCCCTCCCCCCGTGGAATGGGTGGTTTAATAATTTTGACAGAATATAAGGTGCCAACATCATGCTCAGCAGGAGGAGAACAATGGAACAAATTGAAGTTTTGCTTTGCTAGACACTTCCCAGAAAGAGAGACTTCAGTGTGATACCATCAGTGTTCAGAGAAGCTCAGCACTTAAACCATTTATTGAGGTGCTGCCTCTGCCATAGCCATTCTGCTTAATTAAAAATGATGGGGAAGGTATGACATTTCCAGTACATCTCATGTATTCCAGTGCACAGTAATGAATCCTGCAACACTAAAGCTGAAAGTCACTGTGCTCAACAGCTGCTGTTCCTGTACTACTGGTTAATCAAATACCAGGTTCCAAAGAGAACTAGATTAAAAACAAAAACAAAACAAAAAAAAACATCTGACATCTCTGCCACCCAATTAAAGTAATTCCCCAAAAGCACCGGAGATGACGGAACTCAGTAAGTGTTACGTAGAGATCTTAGTAAAAAAGATTCAATATGCAGGGCACATTATAAGAGCTACAGCCAGCAATGCATATTTACGGGCACTGGGAGGGAACAAAAGGCAGAAAGCGATCTTGGATGGATGCTGTGGTATCCTGGATGGATCAAAATGACTTTACTCATCCACAAAGAGATTAGCAAAAGGACCATACAAAAAGAGCTACCATGGCTGCAAACCTCCAGTATTGAAGATGCCACATAAGAAGAATTCCCCATCTCCCTTTGCTCCTGCATGGAAGCGTAGAGCTCTTTTACACCCCCTGAAGTAGGACTTCTGGCTAAGAGGGATGAACATCCTTTGGCGCCTATCCAGCTTGATCCCTAATTAACCAGAGCGATCACTGTTGCACAATTCCACATGAGCCAACAGCGCTGTCTCAAGTCAGCAGCAATCCCAGCTTGAAGAAAGCAAGAAAAGTCAAGCAGTCAGACACCAGAACAGTCGAGAACTGCTCAGAACATGACCAAAAGGCTGGCAATGCTAGTGCTGACAACACACATGCATGCTGAAGCACCTTCAGCTGCAAGCAGACAAAACCAATGCAAACTAGAATACAGCTGAATAGCCACTCGGAGGTTTAAGAGATTAGAGAGTTCCCCTATTTGTCATCCAGGCAACAATAAACCTCTTCCAGCTTTTCCTCCGGCATAGCAGGTGTCAATGTTTGTGAGCTCAAAGTTATGATTCACTTTGTAAAATGAACTGGAATTCACTTAGTGCATCATCCATTTAATGCATTATTACTGAGGTTACAAACTGGGGCAATATATTTTGCCCTATTTACACAGTGATTTTATTGTAGTAATACTTCAAAGAGAATGTAGGGCCTTGTTTATTACAACAATGAAAACCATTGGTTCACAACAAATATGAATTTTGTATACCTAGGTACATGTTGATTCATTTGAATTTTAAAGTGTTTCTGATCAGGGCTCCTGTTGAATATGCCAGAAAAACATTGGCAAGGGATTTTTTTTTTTAAATACATAATGTACGTGCATGCCCTAGAGGTCAAGCTGTGTTCTTGTGATGCTCTGTCTGACTTGGCAGCATCTGAAACATCAGATCAGTCATCTCCAATTTCAACTCCTGGATGAGTGCGCTCAGTTAGGAATAGCAATCTGCTCTCACATTCTCTGCAGTCTGCTTAGCCGATCACATTCAATGGCTGATTAAATTATTTGTGCACCAACACCAGGCTTGGTGCTTTAAAAGCTCTGAGACTGTCCCTCCCCCCATTACAAGGGGATCCAAACAAACAACAGAAGAATTTGCACCCACGTAATGCTGAGGGGGGAATTCTACATGATAGTGCTTTTACATTGAAGCCCCTTAGTATCTTAAGTCTCGATGGCTAAAAACGGCTCTGGTGACAAGCCTAACTTTCTCAAGTAGCAAGGACAAAAGATGTTCTAGGCCTGGAAGCAAGTTGTATTTTAACAGAACATTAAAAGTCAGAGAGGAAACACTAAAAGCACAATTAGTTTTTATATGTACTGAGAAGCTCCCCTCCTGCATCACCTTCCGACTCTTTCGGAAGAGCCTTCCTGCTTACCAGCAAGACATTGCTCAACCTTTTTCCGGTCAGCCCTGCTTACTGCACTAAAGACAAAGGTGATGTCTGTGTGTTCTGGATCAATTCCAAGAATCCAGCTGAGCTGAAATCTAAGTCAGCTTGTTTTCCCCACTTACTGTCTGAACACAAACAAAAATGTTCTGTGGAGCGAAAACATGTCACTTACGCTTATATCTCTACTGGGATCTGGGCCCACAAGTGCTTGGCTCCTTTCACCATTATTTTCCTCTGATTTATTTAAACCTCAGTCAATGGGATGGACATACCTTCTGTACTCTGGCTGGACGGAAGTGTTTTAATCAAATGTCATTTTATTGAGACGAGATAGTAATTGCTGCAAATTCTTTATCATAGGCAAAACTGCCAGCTATCACTACAAATACTTAGGAACTGCAAAGAATTTTGCATGTGCCTAAATAATATGTATTACCTCCCCTTTTGTTTGCTTGAATACTAAGTTAAGGTGGGGATGGAGAGAAAAACTTGAGACTTTGATAATCATACTGAGATCTACTTTAACAGTTTAGTACTGTTTTGTGAACTTGTAGAAAAGCTCCTTTAGAATTAAATGCAGTCTCCTTTTTGCTATTAATAGGCATAATTGCATGTATGTCAACAATCAATAGGTGCCCTCTCCTGTTCCCTGGACACTTAAGTTAATTATTCATTGCAGGAAAATCTGTTTATGTGCAAAGTGTAAAATCCTCAAGCCCCAGAAAGAACTCTAGTCTTCAGACCATGCCTTCCTCAAAAAGGACCTTGCTTTAGATCCGAAAGATTAACAAAACCAGGCTCTGGATGACTCAGGGGTCAGGAGAGCAAGTTTAGAACAGAGGGTTCTCATTGTTACCGACAGCTCCTCTGCCCTTTTAGAGAGGGAATTCCAGCTCAGCACCTCCACTGATAACAGTGTAACCTATGACAGGAGCAGAGGCAGACTGAAGAAATCAGGCCCCAAACCACTAAGCAAGGCAATTAGGCTTTAGACAAAGGAGAAGAGACAGAATGGAAGAGGCTGAGACAAAGGTCGTCATGTCACAACACGAAAAGCTTGCTTGTGGAGATCAGTGTCAGGACCAACAGCACAGAGACTGGGAGATCCAGCAGAGAGATGGGATATAACTGAATGCTACCATCAGGACAGCTACTGTAGGTAAAGGGCAAACAGCAGTACTAAGATCTCAAATTGGCTCCTCTCAAAAGCCTTGTTTTTGGACCACCACTGGGGACCTAGACATTCTTCAGAGTACAAGGTCAAGACAACATCGTGTCACTTTCACGTGCTCCACTTGTACCCACACTTCTTGCTCAGTTAAATTTTCCATAACATTGGCCATGTGTTCCTTTCTGAGGCAACCTTGGACTCAGTGACCCTCTGAAGAATTAACCAGAGTAATGCTATCAAGGGAAGAACAGGTGGTTAGAATTCCCCTCGTTCTTCCCTCTTTGGAACAGATGCCAACGTTTGAGTCGGCTGGTGCATCAGATTCTCACTGAAGCAGCAGGGACTTGCTTGATTTGATGCAAGTTCAAATCTCAGCTATGAATATGCACCAATGATTGAGAAGGAAGCTTACTGAAACTCAATGGTCAGGTGAGCACAAGTCAAAGCCAAGGAGAGAAGGTGACAGAGGCAGTGGGCTGTGTAACACACCACACTAACTCAACTATGCAGGAGCTGCCTGCTACCTCTGCACTGCCTCTACTTCAAGGAAGGGTCAAGTGAAAGATTAGAGAATCAAGAAGTGTCTTCACCCATTTAGGATGTGGAGAAACAAGTTCTTGAAGACAGTGCTATCTACTAATCATTTTCCATTGCCACTAGAGGCATTTTCAACATCCAGTACCGAAGGCTGCAGGCCTACACACACCTTTACTTAAACTTTAATTAAATGGCTATAAAGGGAGAGAGGGTGTTACACCAGTCTACTGTAATTTAAACCATCAATAAGCAACCATGTACTTAGGCTATTTCTATGCAACAAGTAGTGTTTTTTTAATAAGGGAACGGAATGAACCCCTTTCCCAGATGCCCTGCCATCTCTTACTAGTTAGTGTCTCTGTACAACATAAAGTCAAAGAACTTACCCTCTTAACTCTCAGGTTACATTAGAGTCAGAGCTCACTAGTATTGCCCACCCCAAACGGCAAAGCTTTTAACCAGTCCAGTACTATGAACTGCCACTTCCCTAAGCAAAAACCAAACTATCATCTCTCTAAGGCCCAGTCCAACAGCACAATACATTTTAAGTGATAATAGTGAAAGCAGCTCAGAGTCAGCAGAGATACAGACTTCAGCCATCCCTCCAAGAACAAACCACCAGAGGGACAATAAAATAATTCAATAACTGGATTCCTAGAAAAGCCTCACGAGGCTCCCAACCTACCCAATCTTTTATAACGGTACTGCAGAGTTTGGTTCACAGTAATATAGGGCCACAGGAGTGTAAGTAGTGCAAGCAATGCACTACTTTTCTGCTTTTCCTGATGAGATTTAAATGAAAAAATTAGCATCCATTCCAAAGCTGGCTCAGAACTACTGCATGCAGTTTTACACCATGGAATAGCAGAGAACATTAGGGGCTTCTAATCTGCAAACAGATTTAAATAGCCAGTTACTTGGACCCTGCAAAGTATGCACAGTTGTTTAAATGCTTCTGGTGTTCAGTAAGAGGTGATAAATAGTGAAGTGATAAATAGCAAGCTGCTAAAGGAGTCAACCACAATTTTCAGACTGCAGAAGGAAGCTCAAGGGTTGCTTTATTTGAAGACTTAACTCTCTCACCAGAACCCATCTACCTTTTGGCTAGAGATGAAGCTGTGCTGAGTAGAACCAACTGGTCCCCGGATGGGATATGACCATAAGAAGAGATGTGAGGCTCCCTGTGCACTGACATTTTTGAAAGTTCAAAAAGTGACTGAACAAGCACTGTACCCCCCTCTGCGGGTATGTGAAAGCACACAGAAGAGCATATGTTTGCACTCAAGTTATGAACACCAAACAAACTTCCTAAAATGTTTACACCTAATTAATGGAAAAACTGAAGTGATATAAACAAGTGCTCACCTAAGGTTTACTCTTCTATCCGTGATTATCAGAGCTTCCTTAACATGCCATTTTGAAAAGAAACATATATTACCCCCAGGCCGATGAACAGTTCAGGCATAAGGAGCACACATCAGAATGAATAGCATTACCCAGCTCACAAAACTCTTAGGATTCCAACAGGCACCCTTAATCTTTTAACAGTTATAAAGCTCATTTATTTTACAATCACCAGGTCCATGTTCTCCACCATAATGGAGTACCAGGCCAGCTTGTTAGAAAAGCCCTAGAGCAATTTCAGGGGCTGTTCCTTTCTGCAATCCATCTTTTGGATAAGTATAATTGTTACTTACTTTCCACTAATCTAGTGAGCAGCAGATGCATAAGCCATTCAGAAATCTTTGACTGGCAGAAGGGAGGTGACCCCAAAGTTTACACAGGAAGGGCAAAGCAGGCAGATGCAATTGTGGTATGGATTCACTTACTGGACCAACTGGCTGAATGTAGGGAATAGTTCAACTGTAACAACCTCCTCCACACACCAAGTGGCATGTTAAGGGTTTTAAATCAGCTGCTCTAGCTCCAGTTTCCAATCCCAGAAAATACACTTCCAAAATCCAAAGCCTTCCAAAAAATGTTAAACCTTTTATTACATATCAATTGCAGCAAGCCATATTGAGAAAAGAGGGGCAGTGGAAACATTTAGTTAATATTTCCCTATGGTAGTTTAAAAAGGAACAGGCTCAGATTCCTGGCAATATTTTCAAATGCTTTTGTAAGGGTTTTAAATTACTCCCTTAGATTGTGAGCTCTTCAGGGCTGGTACCATTTATACAGCGCCTAGCGCTATGGGGTCCCAAACCTGACAAGCAACTGGGCACCTCAATATAGAGGTTATATTCATTATTAATGAGGAAGAGGGAAGGCAGCACATGCCTACAATCAGCTGGCAAATCATATGTTTGGACTACTAGCTTCATGTGTCCTTTCAAGATACTTCAACCAGGTAACACACATCGAGCAAGGCCCACTTACAAGAATTTTACTTTAAGAGTCACAAACTGCTGTTTTGTTTACTCTGAATAAAAGCTTGCTGCTGCAGTTTGGTTTTCCCCTCACTGGCTTGTAAACAGTGCAAGCACTGTCAGATACGAAACACAGGGCTGATTAATAACACGTGTCGCTGCTGTAATCTTCATGCATATTCAGTCCAAAAGTCTACACAAAAATCTAGGGGTGAGAGAGTTAGCATAATCCGGAACAATTCTCAGAAATACTAACCCCTCTTCAAATCTTCCTGATAAACAGAGCGCCACCTTTGGTGTTTTCCACAAAAATAAGCCTTTTGTTTACAGGGCTTGCAGAATTCCACTCCAGGGGCTAGCCTGTTCCTGCTCAGAAAGAGGGAAAACAAGCCTGACCTCGGATTGCTGAAACAAACACTGCTCCCTCCCTCCCCACACCATCACACCCAGTCCAAAGGTAAAAGCACAAGACATCATGCAGTGTGACCAAGCTGATTGAGAACAGAAAGAATGGCAGCAAGAAATCCTGTTTTTTGCCAATAGCTCTGCAGGGAAAAACAAAAATTTCAGAGCCAAGAGGATGAACTGCACTGGATGCACTCCTGATTTAGTTCATCAGGCTATGTTGATTGGTGAAAGGTATGCAGGAAGGCAAATGGCCCACCAGTACATTAACTGCAGTACTCCCCGTTTATCACAGCCCCACACTGAATGCACGGGACAGACATTCCATCTTTCACTCATTACCAATAGGCTCGGAAAGACCCCTAATGCCACATTACGACAGCTCTTGGGAGGGAGATTAGCAGGAGATCCCTGTGGCAAAGTCTTGTGATTTTATCGATTTTTATCTTGGGATTTTGTTACACCTCAACATTTGCCTTTTATTTATTTATTTTTAAAGCATCAGCCTTCTGGAATATTGTGATGAAAGAATCTTGGGGGGTTGGTTTAAGATTCTAGCCCTTGTGGATTCAGAAAAAAGCTTGAAAATGGGCCTGACCGTAACCTAAAAGACCAAAAAGGCCAACAGAAAAGAACCTCCCACCATCACCTTTTATTTGTACATCTCACAATTGAGGGGGGGGGGGGGGGGGGGGGGAAAAGAGGGCTGACATGATTTTTGAAAAATGTGAAGTCGGCAATATCTCCTTTGCACTGACTCAGCTACAGGTACTCCACCCAGCCCCATGGCGGGATAGCTTGTTTCACAACAGCAAAACAGCTTGACAGCAGTTTTATGAATTGAAGTTTTAGTGCTTATGGTTTTGTGTAAATTCAGATTGTACACAACGGCCATTTGCACAGATGGTGACTCAGTTGATTGTTTGTACCACAATAGCACCAACCCAAATCAAAGCCCCATTGTGCGAGGCACAGTTCGTGCCCCCAAAGAATTTACAATAGACAGAGTGGAGGGGAAATAGGGGTGAAGTAACTTGGCCAAGTTCACAGCAGGTCAGTGGCACAGCAGGAAATGGAACCTAGGTCTCCCAACTCCCAGGCTAGTGCTCCAGCCACTGGACAATACTGCAGGTATTGAGATGTAATATGTACCAACTCATTGAAGATGAAGATGTCAGATGGCAAGAGCTTGTTAGTTGCAAATAGGATTTCACTTGCTATATCACTAATCAAGTAACTTAGGGACATGTTACATAGTGTACCAATAGGCTAATTAAAGCACCACTAATATTAATTAATTGACTCAGACACCAGGACACATTCTCACATGATTTTGATTCACGGTAGTACTGCAATTGTGAGGTAACCATCTAGGACGTCAGTATGGCTCACCTTGTAATATTCACTTCTAGGCTAGAAGGTCACAAGCCCAAGGCCCATACCAGGGCTTTGTACTTCACTGTTACATCAGCATTACGTAAGCATAAAAGGGGGTGATGCATTACTGAAGGAGCAGTTGCTCAGGAGAGATATTCCACATACAATTGTCTTAGCTGGACAATAAGAATGCTCTTTTTAATTCTGGTATGTAGTGCCTGGATAGCAATCTAGTGGCAGACCAAGTTACAAATCATGTCACTTTTCTAAGAAGCCCCTAGATTAAAATCAGCATTGTCAGACAGTTTTAGGTGAACAGCCAACACTACATGTCTGGTATGCTTACCCCAATTACAGGGGAAGCTGAGCCTTCCACCATCAGATTCCCCAAAAGATCAGCAACTTTTGAATCTTTCCTCATCCCCAGCAGTCTTCACATTTTCCAAAGCCAAGAGTATGACCCAGAATTCTCAGTAAGAAGCAGCTGCCACAGCCATTCTGCATGTGTCAGATTCTAGAGCAAGTTGCCATTTGTGAAGTTGTTAGGAAGCTTGTTCTGGCAACTGGCTCTGAAGATAACGGATTCCTGAAAATGGAAGGCTTGGGGATTGAGGAAAACAAAAAGGCGGCCTTCTCTCTCCTCTCCTACTGCTCTGTAGTAATCCATACATCAATGGATCAATATTTAGAGATGGAAATCCACAGGAACCATTCAAACAACCAGGAAATATGCTACTAAACTCCAGTCACACCTGCTTTTGTAGACTCACTCAGCTGCTTGTGGGCTTCTCAGCAAGCCAGTAGGAAACATTCCAAATAGGGCAGCTGCTGGAAGACAGGGAGAGCAGCCTGATGAGCCTGTGCTCCCTGAATTTAGGAGAAAGGGATTTCTGCACACGTAGTGGTTCCAAAGGGGGTCCTAGTGGGAAGGTGCACAGAGTAACAGGTAACAGAAGCTATAAAGAAGTTGTCCGGAGATTGAGAAGCTACTGGGAAAGAGGGATTTAAGTAGCCAGGAGCTCCTGCAGAAAAGGGAAGAGGTAAAAAAAAGATAACCAGCATACCCTCTCAGAAAGACACCCTCTTTGATGTTCAAGGCAAGCACATGATGGCAACCACATTTGCCTACTCAATCATTTCACTGCCAGTATCTTAGTAGTTTCTTTGTAAAGCATTCTGGGACACAGAGAATGAGAGACATCATACGACCATGCAACCATGCTCTTAGGCTTTGTCTTTCTATTAATGAGCAATAGGGAAAAAGTTTATAAAGAATAAACCCTGCAGATAGCCACATTCTATCTGCAAGAGTTCATTCTTTAAAGAAACAGGACAAGCTAATTCCATGGCAAATACTTGGGGTTATATACCCTGCTTAATAATACCTTGTTACGCTCTTCCCCCAGGCTTTAAATAGCTAACACTGCAGATCACTCAGGAGAGCACAGCATCCATGGAAAGAACAGAACTTACGTTTCACTGGTAACGCTGAAAACTATTTTCAAAAACATTAACAGGGATGCCAGTTTCCTCAAACTGGTTGGAAAAGTAACTAGGGGAAGAAGTGTGTTACAGGAATAGTCCTTTCCTTGGCTAAGAGATGTACTAGATGGTTTCCAGATCTTTTCAGTCTAACATCATCATCAAAAGCAACCTTTTTCTTTCCCCTTTTAGGGGAAAAGTGGGTTGTGGGGAGGAGAGAAGATAAAGAGAAACACACACCCAGGATATAAAACAGTAAAAGTCCACTATTTGGCAAAATAGCTTCAGTCTAAGGTCATTTGCAATTTCCGTCATAAAAATGTGTTTAACTCACCATTGTATTTGGCACACGTTCAAGCTGGGAGTTTGTTTTCAACTAGTTAAATTTAAGTTTATTTAGCTTTTGATTAACAGAGTGAAAAAAATGTCTGCTGTGTAACGGATGAGATTTAAATTAAAATTGTATTCATAATAAATACTTCAGAGAATTTTGAGTTTGGACAAATGCCTTTGGGTGTTAAAGGCAGCCCAGTAACTGTTTAAAATATCTTGCATTTGCAGCCTCTCATTAGAGGAGCTCTTAGCAGTTTAAAAATACTAACTTAACACCTCTCTCAGGTAAGTACACTGCATTCAAAGGTTTTTTCACATGCCACTGAGACTCCTCAGAGTTGGGACAATTTTAAAGTGCACACCAATCTACCACAGTTTAAGAGAGGAATTGGAGGAGGAACAGTATCCAGCTGAAGTTGAAGAGAATTAAAAAAAAGATACAGTGTAAGTTCCAAAGCTGAAACCTAGATGGCACAATGAAGATAATTCTTAAAGCATCATGTGATCTTTAAATTACACATGGTCAGGTTTTATCTCATATCTAAGGACTGGCACCTGAAGGGTATATATTTTAATATAGCCATATCCATAGGCTGTATATACAATGCTCTGCATTGTTTATTGAACATGATGTGCACTGTAACCACTCAAGACTAAGACTGGCAAATATTAGGCCAAATGTAATGGCACACAGGTTCCTGTATGAAATTAATGAACCAGAGGTAAGTCTGATTTTCCTCCAAACCAGTGTCAAACTACACCTAAAGTAAGGTTCCCCTCCCTTCCCAAGCTATACTTTCAGAATAGACCTTAATTCATCATTAGAGAAACTACAAATTCAGTTTTTAATATAGAATTGAGAGATTACAAGAGAGATTGAGAAGGAAAAAAACAAATCTCTTTAGCAAATAGGGAAAGACATGGAAACAAGGTTAACAGTGTTGTTTTAGATTTGCACGTTTCTCCCAGGACAGGTTTTCATTTCAGAAGAGCTTCCGAGGTTTCATTTCAATGTGCTTTCATATTATACAAGTGCCCTAACTTCTAGAGGCTGATCTGAAGTCAATGAGCTATTTCAGAGTGTCAATTAATAAGGAAACTAGATAAATGCCTTAATGAATCTTGGGAAAACACGATACTCTGGATACAACAGTGATAACTGGAACAGGGCAACATAATTCCTGCTGGATCTAGGTCAGCAACAGAGCAATCTTCATTTAAGTCCAGGAAGAGGACAAGAATCACCAGAATTAAAAAAAAAAAAAAAAATTAAAAAAACTGAGCCTGCTGGATAAAGATTGTTGTATTTTAAAGACATACTCGTAGCGCAGAGCACTCTGAATGAGCCCATTGATGAAGCACTGGTTATTCATCTAGAAGAGCTGAATGGAACAAAAGCGTTCTCTTAAATGCATCCTGAAAATAGAAGCCAAATCTAGTAGTGACATTTCAAACATGTGCCCTACTTCAGGAATAAATTCAAGAGGGGAAAAAAATGCCACACAGCAGGGGTAGGAAGCTAAGCTAAAGAAGAAGTATGAGCCCCACCCAAACTCACCACTCTATTGAATATGTAATTTTTATTTCACTGTGCAGGGGTTTACATAGACAGTGTCTATACATTGAAATATACTTCCCGTTTGGAATTATAAAATTAGCACCTACTAGAGAGATTACCAGTTGGCAATATGTTAACCTCTGGGCCAGACAAGCCGATACTAATGCAACATGCAGTGATCAACAGAAAATTAATCCATGAATGTTTTCATTACATTTTTTCAGTTTCATTATGCTTTGACTCAATCCAGCCCAGAGGAGGGCACTCTCCTCCAATTCTGTGAATGCTGCATGGGATACATTTCCTGCACAGCAAATTCAGTTCTAGCACACTAGGTGGCCAATAGAGAAATGGAGGAGGAAAACAAAACAAAAAAAAGTGTTGATTTACATTCTGCCCTTGAAGTGAAGCAGGTTAGGGGGACATTTTGGTTGTTAACACACAGCAACAGGAAGTTACTCCATTTCTGCTACCATTTGGAGAAAGCAGGGGGAATTGCCAGTCATACAAACATGGACAGCTCTAACCACATTTAGTTGGTACAACCATCACTTGGGCCTCATTTTAGCCAGTGAATGCTTGCTAACATATCCAGGGACCAAAGATCTTTCTTAGATAACTGGCAAATTGTCTCGTTAGACTGACCTCACACTTGGTAAGGCAACTCCCATCCTTTCTTGTATTTATACCTGCTCCTGTATTTTCCACTCCATGCATCTGATGCAGTGGGTTCTAGCCCACGAAAGCTTATGCCCAAATAAATTTGTTAGTCTCTAAAGTGCCACAAGGACTCCTCGTTGTTTTTACTTATATAGACTAACACGGCTACCACTCTGAAACCTGGCAAATGACTGATTCTGCTAGTTTAAAAGCACTAGAAGCTTTCCTGTATGCTGCAAAGCACAACTCTCATGGACACACTGCCCTCTTGTGGCAATTCAAAAGTCTTTAGCCAGAATCTATTACCAGTGACAGGAAAAGACACTGGGGACAAGCACACCAATGGCATTGTTCTCTTAAAAATATTGGAATGTGCAAGTCAGAACCAGCAAACTGTTTTGTGAAAGCGCCTCTCCTCCAACTTCCTTGCTGACAAGCTCAATCTATTTGATTTCTAGTTTATATGTTTGGCTTTCAGTTCCATTAGGACTTAAGACAGTATGAGGATAGGTCACCTGAATGAAGGGGACAGGTTTAAAGAGGAATCACCCGCAAGGCAGGTCAGTTTTACTTAATAACCTTAACAGTATTTTAAGTTACCATATCACTGCTTTAGGATCCAAGGGGGAAAAAAAATTCATTGCTTGACAAAGCAGTGACTACGAAGGAGTAATCTATATAGAAATATTTGAAGAGTGTACACATCAAGGAAGGCAAACCAAATATTTAGTATTTGAAAAACAGTCTTCCCTGTATTTCCCAGCAAAAACCTACCAGAGAATGGATAGATTTGGTGTGCTCCCTCAGAAGCCAACTATCCAAAACTTGGCTAAGCAATAAAAAAAAAAAAAATTGTGGAAGGCAAAGAGGACATGTGAACATCAAGGAGGAAGAGGAATATAGAAGGATACAACCCCCGGGAGGTCTCAACCAAGCATAGTGGGATAAAATACAATGGAAAATTTAGTCTGAACAGGAAAGTAATCTAAACAGCACAATCCAGTAGCCTGTTGAACAATCTGCCGAAGAAATCACCCCATAAACACTAGACTGTACAAAGCACAAGAAAGGGTTCAACAATCCTGCATTGTCTCTTGGGGATGGACTAGATGACTTAACAAGCAAGCAGTCAGGTATGGGAAAGCATTACTGTTTTATGAACCATCATTTTTCATTTTCTATGGAACAATAAGGGGAAGGATGGTGCAGGGGTTAGGGCACTAGCGTGGGATTTGGGAAACCTTGTTTTGACTTCCTGCTCTACCATAGACTCTTTTGTGTGATCTTGGGAAAGTTACTGAGTCTTTTTATGCCTCAGTTCCCGGTCTGTAAAACCCAGGTAGCAATGTTTCCCTGCTTTACAACAGTGTGGTGAGGCATTCAGATACAATGGTCAAGGGGGCCATGTAGACACCTTGTAAAGACAGAAGTTGGCCTTTGTGTAATGTTTCACATTAAGGGGCTGTTTGTGCACTGTGCCCTTCAACAAGTCTCTACACCCTATTCTTATAGGCTTCACAGACAACAAATTCTAAATCTGTAGATGTGACCTAAACATTTATACTGTTCAATCAATTATCCCTGGGACGCTAAATTCAGGCTGCTGCTTGGGGTTCTCTAGAAGACCCAAGATCTATCATATTCATACTATTATCCAAAAGTTAGAGAATTGTAACAATCCTTTCTTACTAAAAGATGCCTGAAGTGCAGTCACAACTTGACATGTCCTACAAAATGCATCATCCAAAGACAGCAAATGGCTGCTCCAGCATTTCAGGATGCAGCCCGAGCACAATGCATGAAGATTTAGCGTTTAACTGCTAGTTGCACAAAAGGTAGTTGTTCAAATAAATCGCTGTACAGTGTGTTGAAAATTTACTTTTAGGGATATAAACAGCTTTCTGCAACAAAGATGCTGCAACAATCGGCTGGATACACAACTATTTAAAGTTCGCAGCAAGAAAAGTGTCGCACAGAGCATCTGGATTAGGGCAGCAGGCAGATAACCCTTTAAGGGAACTGGCACTACCCAATCTCACACATACATTCCTCCCCCGCTCCTCCCTGCCCGATATCCCCGAGCATCTTTCCATCTAAACCCATATCCTTATAGGGAAAACAACAAAATACAGAACAGAACATACAATCACCGTTTGACAAACCTGCGGCAAGTCTTATCTGCCCTCGCGGTCTCTCTGATTGGATTCTAAGCATATTGGTACCACCCTCCTCAAGCCACTGGCAAGTCATTAAGAGGCATAGCAGTTATTTTAGGTGCGTGTTGTGGTGCACTGTAACACAAAATGTACCTGTTTAGAGGATGTCAAAACTACTGTTTTCAGCACCAAGATAGCTGATTTCTCTGGCTTGACTGAAGACACTTTTCCTTTAAAAAAAACAAAACAGAAGAGAAGAGAATTTACAATGATCAAGACATGGTTACTGTGTTTGACAAGAAACATCATTTGCACTGAATACACTTTGTAGCTGTCACTGCTCCCAGAACAGTGGATGTCCTGTGCAGTCCTAAAGCATAAAGACACTGAGCCCAACTAGATACTGTATTTCCTACTTGGCAGGCATTTATTATATGAAGGCCACACACGGATTAGCTACTAGCTAAGTGGGTAAGAGAGCCTCTTTGCACTGATAGATCAGAGATTGCGGGGGATAGAGAATATTTTCCCCCTCTATTAAACCATTTAAGTTTCGATGGGGCAAAAATATTTAAATAACTATGATGTACATTTTAGCTTATTGTTTCATGCTGGTTGGCTGAGACTTTGATCATTGGCATCAATGCAGGCTGGAGTTCTGTGACCAAGTAATTCTTACTTATGCCTGCAGATGGCTACCTCACCAAAACAACTGCCATTCATAAATACAGGGTTTGTTTGTTGTTTAAAATCTATTGTTAGGCATGTAAGGAATGAAGAAATATTCCAAGTGCTTAGTCAGCCATCAACTGAGGTATCAGAGAACTTCTCTCCTGCTGACGAGAGTGATATGGATACTATGGAACTGGTCACGTACGCATTATGCTTTTCTAAAGACGTAAGACAGAAAATTTCAAAGAAAGAGACCAGAGAAATCAGCCAAAACTATTAACGTTTTTAACGTAAAGCCTGTCATGAAGACATGGAGAGTCCTAAGAAAAACATAAAAATGAAGAATTTAGAAAGATTAGCCATAGGCCACGCCTACAGCAGTATTCCTGTTTGCTTCCTCACCAGAGCAAACATACTAAGTGGATATTTGATTTAAGCCTAATAAATCATAGACAAGAACTTGCAAATAAAACCTTTCAGAATTATGTTTTCAGGTAGAGAAAGTTGCTGAGATACATGTCTCTTTTGTTGTTCTCTTGCCACAGAGGGCAGGACAAGAAGCAATGGGGTCAAACTACAGCATAGCAGATTTAGATTAAATCTCAGGAAAAACTTCCTAATTGTTAGATCAGTAGGACAATGGAACAAATTGCCTAGGGAAGTTGTGGAAGCTCCTTCACAGGAGGTTTTCAAAAAGAGGCTAGATAGCCATTTATCTTGGATGGTTTAGACAACAAACCCTGCATCTTGGCAGGGGGTTAGACTAGATGACCCTTGCAATCCCTTCTAACCCTATGGTTCTTTGATTCAGTATGACAAAGAAATATAGTGTAGCCTATAAAGTGAGCTGTCTAAATACTTCTCAAACGCAAATCAGACTGGTTGAGGCAACACTGTCTACCATGTTTCAAAATACAGCCAGCCAAGCTGAGACCCCAGAATTATTAGTGATATAAATCACAGATATGTTTAATATTTTACAAACATTTAGCTCCATATCTGCTTTTGCAGGAGAGAACCACCTCATTTCTTGCGCAAAAACTTAACAGTGTTTAATTTATTACCTACTACAATGAAAAACCTTTGGCCAAATCTTGGCTCTTTTGTAGTCAATAGGAGTTGTGTCATTGCCTTCAATGGGGCCAGAATTTCATTCCTTGCATTTACACTGTGTCTACAGCTTCAAGTGTTATTGAAGTAGTTTAATACATGATGACAGGAAGTTGCCTCAACATTTCCATGACAGTCCTGTGTTCCCAGGGAATGGTTAGCCAACAAGATTCCTCCTGGGCGGGAACCCTCCAGAGAGGTTACATGTTTTGAGATATCGAGGGGGCAAAGGGAGAACAAAACACCAAAACTGGATTCTTGAATGAAGAAAAGATTATTTTAGCCTTACCACTCTGGAGAGTGTGGCTTTAAACTATCCACCATCTTAAATGAAATATCTAAAACTGAGAGAAGTCAGGGAGAGTATAAAGTACTGTCAACTCAGCCCTCCTCACCCATGTCTCAGGATTGCAGCATGACTGGCAAGGTCTCATGGCTGACACATCTAAGCACAACAGGCCTGAGTCAAGAATTAGAGTACTACTGCAGTAAGATGGAAAAAAAGCCAGGAAGCTGTGTGTGATAGTTTAAAGGGAGGGAGGGGAATCTGCTGTAATAAAACAGAGTCAGCAATTCTGACTCTCAGGCTCTGTTCCCAGTTGTGCTGCTGACTTGTGCGACCTTGGACCTCAATTTATCCCCTCTGTAAAATAGGTGCTAAAATGGCGTGCTCCCTGGGGTAATGCAGTTCAATGTTTGTCAACCAAACTGACACCCTCTGCTGAAGAGGGGCACCCTATCATTGTTTTTTTTAATATTACATGTGTGAACAAGTGAATTAAAATGTAGTTGTCTGCTACACCAAGGCTGTGTCAGCAAGTCTCCTTTTACACTGGTATTGATGCTGCTCCACCAGGGGTGACATAGGTGGGAATGCTCATGTTAACAGGGCAATTGCATTTTTACCACTTTAGTCATCTAGACCAGAGGTGGGCAAACTACGGCCTGCGGGACCCTCCTGCCCGGCCCCTGAGCTCCTGGCCCGGAAG
The DNA here is from genome assembly GCA_003942145.1 of Platysternon megacephalum. Lineage (NCBI taxonomy): Eukaryota > Metazoa > Chordata > Testudines > Platysternidae > Platysternon > Platysternon megacephalum. The sequence goes on from QXTE01000096.1 coordinate 3,746,204, forward strand.
GCTAGCTCCCGGCCCCTCCCCTGCTGCCTCAGCTCAGTGCGCCGCCGGCGCAATGCTCTGGGCGGCGGGGCTGCGAGCTCTTGCCTGGCAACGCAGCTGCAGAGCTGTGGCCTGACCCCGTGTTCTGTGCTGCACGGAGGCATGGCTGGCTCCAGGCGGGCAGCGCGGCTGCCTGTCCTGGTGCTCTGGCAGGCACGACTGTAGCGCCACCAGTACTCCAAGCAGTGGGGTAAGGGGGCAGAGAGCGGGGGGAGGGTGGGGTTGGATAGAGGGCAGGGGAGTTTGGGGGGTGGTCAGGGGGCAGGTGTGTAGATAGGGGTCGGGGCAGTCAGAGGGCAGGGACGGGGGGTTGAATGGGGGCAGAGGTCCCAGGGGGCAGTCAGGAAGGAGAGGGGGGGTTGTATGGGGCAGCAGGGGGCAGTCAGGGGTTCCAGGGGCGGTCAGGGGACAGGGAGAAGGGGTGTTCGGATGGGGCAGGGGTCCCGGGGGGGGGCAGTCAGAAATGAGAGGAGGGGTTGGATGGGGCAGCGGTGGGCAGTCAGGGGCGGGGGGGTCCGGTGGCGGTCAGGGGACAGGGAGGGGTGGATGGGGCAGGGGTCCAGGGGGGGCCATCAGGGGACAGTGGGGTTGGATGGAGCAGGAGTCCCGGGGGGGGGGCTGTCAGGGGGCAAGAAGCAGGAGGGGTGGAGAGGGGGCTGAGGCCGGGCCATGCCTGGCTGTTTGACGAGGCACAGCCTCCCCTAACCGGCCCTCCATACAAATTTCAGAAACCCGATGTGGCCCTCAGGCCAAAAAGTTTGCCCGCCCCTGCTCTAGGCTATGCCTACTCTGAGCAGGTCTAGAGAACATGGTGACAAAAAATGCTGGCGACTTTGAGCCCCCTCTACAACTACTATAGTTGTGGGGAGGTTTGGGGGGAGGGGGGAGGGACAGAAGAGGAGGAAAATCAAACAGACAAAGGTGAGAGAGATCTACTAGTTAAAACATGTTAACTGTAGCCAAAGGAGAGTACAATGGAGTGCCAAGCCCCCATTTTATTTTGGGGGGTGAGAGGGAGAACACAAAACTTGGAGTCTCTCAAGTCTCTTCAAGTTTTGCTTTCTGTTGTCCTGGCTCAAAAAAAAACAAAAAAAACCCACATGATCAATGGCCTGCTAGGCCACGGTGTAACAACACCATTCTGTATGGTCTATACTCAGTCTTCATGGCAACCGTTCAGAAAATACAGATGCTGTGAGCTCATGTGATAGTAAGTACTGCAGCTCCTGCCTCCTAGACAGACTCCTTGTTTACAACTTTAATCATTAACAGTTTAAAAAAACAAACAAAAAAAACACCTCTTAATGTGCAGCCGGTGAGGTGGCTGGACATGGTAAAACAGTGATGCATTTCAAGTTTTAGAAAGTCAGAGGAGTCATTAATGATAATCACCGGGAAGCTAGGGAAGTTTACTTATTCCTGTTATGAATCTTCCATGTTTCTACTGCAGGGGAGGAAGGTTCTCTGGAAACAATATAAAGAGTTGGAAACAGTCATAGGTCTGGATAGAGATCACTGCCATGGTTTAAAATGGAGAGAGGACATTACAAGAATACTGCTACCCTCAGGGTGCTAAGGTAGACATGGTCACGTGTCATTAACAGTTATCTGAGGTCTAAGGGAAAGTAATTCCGGAGAATCTTTGGAGGAAAAGGAGTCTACAAACCACTCCACTAAAACCTAAAAATTGGGTTTTTGTATCCTTTGATCTGTACCCTAATCTCTCAAAATTATGGTCTAGAGATAAATCAAAAGTAAAATCTACCAAAAATCATACGGAATCCTGAGGTAAGCAGCAGCTTCAAGTTTCTGACTCCCAAATATCTGGAAAGAAAGAATGGGGTACCTACGTTGAACCCTCTACTGTGAGATCTTCAAAAGGATACTGCTGCAGGTAATCCGAGGGGAGGCAAATTGCTGTTGGAGATTGGAAAAACAACCAAGCATGAATTGGAACAGAGCTAACCAACGTAATTTTGCTCACAGTAAACTGCTGCTCTGTGCCTCCAAAAATATATGGAAAACTCATAAAGTTTCATGTAATAGGCAGAGGAGCGGAAGTTGCGTCAGGAGCACAACACGTATCATCCTCCTTTGGCTTTTCCACTTGACTCCCTTTATGACTTTACCTCCAAACAGGAGCAAAAACTGACTTAATGGTCACTAAAAGCAGACACTAAATGAATTAAAGGAGCATTAACCCAACAGAAGTGTAAAATCTCTTTAATAAAACACAGAAAAGTAACAGCATGATAATAACCCAACTCAGGTTCACTTCCAGAAAATGAAACACTGTACAACTAGCCTCCTTCTGGCCATTAAACAATAAACTGCCCAAGGCCCTGCATTCATCTGTAAAGATATTATTATTTGCCAGGAGATGCCTCTAGAGTACTGAGCATCTTCCCTTGGCCATAAATAACTTGCTTTTTTTCCTTCAATGCAATGACAAAAGCCTATACAATGCAGTAAAAGGCATAATACCACAGCACTATCCATTTCCATTGGATTTACAACCCTGTGCAATGAAATTGCAATGACGACTACAGAGCACTCACTTAGGCATCCCAGGTTATTCCAGTATTTCACTCTTTGTAATATTAAGGGATAAATCACACAGGATTAGAGGATATTACCATATAATTAAATGCACTTCACATATATCTGCTTTAGCAATGCAAGCGACCACATATTCTCTAAGACTTGTATATGTAGTGAAAATACTTGGATAAAAAATAAACCTGCATTGTGTGAGAGCCTTGTAGAAATAAACGGGCTAATAACCCTTTCTGAACATGCAAAAAGCCTATTTATGAAGATAGTCATACCCTGCCCTTCTATAGTATTTTTTCATCCAAGGCTCTCAAAAGCTCTTTACACATTAAGTAATCACGGTTCCCCCCACAGTTCTGGGTTTTGGAAGTCTCAGCTGCCTGATGATCCAATCAAGTTTTAGTGATCATAAACAGATATTATGTTGATCGTTATGATCAATGAATGGTGAAGTAGAAATGCATCTACTAAGTGAGGGCCCAGGAAGAACTTGGAAGAGAATCAGAGCACAAGGCAGCTCTTGAAATTAATTGCCTTTGTGACAGAATGCTATAGAAATTCTTGATCAACAACTTGCCCAAAATACTTAACCCCCATTTCCCCCCTCCCCCCCCACACACACACAACTGGCATTTCCCTACTCCCTACATAAACTGGAGTTCAGTTGTTTGTTTAGTAATTCTCTTGTGTTTTCACTTGCCTTTGCTAGGAGCTTCAGTTGACCTGCAATTTTGCAATAAGTTTCGGTGTTACGTAAACTAAAGGAGTTAGAAGTGGGTTTTGTCCAGATTAGACATGAATACTCTGTTTAAAGTAGTGACAAACGAGATCAAGTATGTTCTTAGGAAGATGACCCAGAGGTACTGGGATCATTTCTGAAATCATTGCTCCTCATGCCAAACTACCTACTGATAGCAACACTTTCATTGGACACCTTTTCTAGAATGACCACTCACATTGCAGTAGTTTGGGGAACATTGCAGGACAATAACCAGATGCCACCTGGCTACAGGTTTTCCCCTTTCATAAGGGGCCTATGATCTGTGTTACCCTTCTACCTGATGCCAAGAACCAAAACTGTGTGCTACAGTCAAACAGTCAAGATTCTGGAACAGATGATGGCTAGTCCGCAATATCCCAAGAAACAAGATGGCTTTGGGCAAGCTATTTCTTCTTCAACTCTGGCCATCTCACTAGGGTAACATTACAGTAATCACATATACTGGCAAATAAAACTGGAATTAAGTTCACAATCCCCATAAAAATTAGGAGCAACAGCTGCCACTGGCAAAAAACCTGGGATTTCTCTAGCATTTGAAAGCTTTTCCTTCCTTAATTAGATCTGTTTACAATGTCAGATTACAGACAAAGTAAACTAATATTGATAAAGCAGCTTAGCAATGGATCTTTGTAAATCTAATTTTGCAAATAAACATATTTCTATGAACATGAAGCTTAATTAGTGGATACTGGTGGCAAGGACAAGAGACGGGCCATAAATTCACAAGCAGTTTTCTTCTATTTATAAATAAGATTTTTCTGGCAAAGTTATCTGTTAAGAAAATACACTGACAGCTCACAGAAAACCCTGAAAAGAGTAGTTAGAAACAAATCTGGTAATGCTACATATTCTGTATTTTTCTTCCATCATTCTTTATAGTACGTATTTCTTCTGTTACAAATCACAAGATTTGGAGACATTAGGGACATTTAAGACATAACGTTTTGTTTGTAACAAGGTCACCTGCTCCTAGGTTTTCCTCCCTGTCAGTCATTTCCACAACAATCGCCTACAGTAGAATGTCACGGACAGTGACCTGACATTATAGAGGAGGAATAAGCATCACAGTGATGCCAGCCCCTCAAAATACTCTGCTTTTTCTTAAAGGCCCAGCTCATGGAGTTATTTTCATGTAATCTCCTATCTGCTTTCATTAAAGAAATGATATATTTATCTTAGCTCACAAGGCTGCACAGAAAATAACTGAAAACGTAAGCCTTAAGGGCTCAAAATATAGAAGGAAAATAAAACACATCTAAAATGTGTTATATTTAAAATCTCACGATTTAAGCCAGTCTCCCAATTTCTGAATGCTTGACAATAGTGAGAAGAGGTAAATTCTCATGAAACATTATTTGCATGTAAATGCCTCCTGAATATTATCCCAAATAAAGGAAGGGATATCTGGCTACAACAAATGTAACATCAGCCGGTCTTCAGATTATGTAGGAAAATGATAAAGGGTTTCCTTATTTTCCTAATGCAGTGAAAGGTTTATATTGGAACAGCAGTGTAATTATGATTATGCCAGCACTTCCACTGCAAGCTCTTATGCTTTCAAGCTTGAAAAATAATGGATGTAAAAATGTAAATCAGGCTAAAATTCAGAAAAAGGCAGGGTGAGGAAGGCAGAGAAACCACAGAGGGTCAACATTTAAAAGTAATGCAAAACACACAAAAAAGTTGACTAATTTGGATTTTATGCTCATCTTTTTTTTTTTTTTTTTTTTTTTTTTAAAGTCAAGTAGTATTTGGATCATTTAATAATATACTTGCATTTTGCTGCTTTGCTGTTTAACACTCCCTCCAACTCCTTTCAAATATATTCGACACACACTGCTACTTAACAGATTTCCTGATAGAATTGTATTCTAGATGTAAGAATTTAGACCAGGGATGAGCAAAACTTTTTGGCCCGAGGACCACATCTGGGAATAGAAATTGTATGGCGAGCCATGAATGCTCACAAAATTGGGGCTGAGGTGCGAGAGGGGGTGAGTGCTCTGGTTGGGGGTGCAGGCTCCAGGGTGGGGCCAGAAATGAGGAGTTCAGGATGCAGGAGGGGGCTCCAGGCTGGGGTGGGAAGGTAGGGTGCAGGGCAGGGCTCTAGGTGGGGGTGCAGGCTCTGGGGTGGGGCTGGAGGATGAGGGGCTTGAGGTCCAAGAGGGTGCTCCGGGCTGAGACCGAGGGGTTTGGAGGGCAGAAGGGGGATCAGGGCTGGGGGAAGGGGATTGGGGCACAAGGGAAGGCTCAGGGGTGTAGGCTCCGGGCGGCGCTTACCTCAAGCGGCTCTTGGAAGCAGCAGCGTGTCCCTTCTCCAGCTCCTATGCGGAGGCATGGCCAGGCAGCTCTGCACTCTGCCCCATCTGCAGGCACCACCCCTGCAGCTCCCATTGACCGCGGTTCCGGGCCAAAGGGAGCTGTGGGGGCGGCGCTTGAGGCAGGGGCAGCGTGCAGAGCGGAGCCCCCTGGCTGCCCCTATGCGTAGGAGCTGTAGGGGGGCCATGCCACTGCTTCCGGGAGCTGCATGGAGCAGCCCCCACCCTGCTCCCTGGCTGGAGCACCGGAGCAGGGCAAGCCCCAGACTCCGCTCCCCAGCAGGAGCACAAGGGCTGGATTAAAATGGCTGGTGGGCTGTAGTTTGCCCACCCTTGACTTACACCCTGCTCCTGAGAGTTAACCCAACCCTCTGACATCAATCCCACAAGTCTGAGCAGGCAAAAAGCTTGCAGCACTGAGGCCTTATTTACATAGAGGACAATAGCTAAGAGGACCCTGTGGTGCAACAATAAACAACACTTAAATACATAAAGTTACCTAAAACAGTAAGTTCACATGAAAAGCCAGAATTCCACTAGAGATTCTCTGCCTTCTCGCATACATCTTGTAGCTCTTGTTTCTGTAGTTAGTGTATATAAATAACTAAAACTTCGTATGGATATTTTGAGCCAAAAGTTCTTAAGAAACTGTGGTAATCAGAATCTACATGGTTAAAATTTAGAAAGGCACTGACCTTTAATACTTTTGTCAGTCACAGCCTTACTGATTCAGCTGAAACCACACCCTCATATCAGGCTATTGTGCCAGTGTCAACTTCAACTTTGAATTTCCTATAGCCGTTGGCTTTTTGGTAAGCTTAACAAAATTTCCTGTCCTCCAACAAAAAATTTTCAGATTGTGTCTTCCTGGTCATTGTGGAGATATTTTAATCTTTCTAATGCTAGCACAATTTCCATCTGAAAACATTAGAAAGTTTGGTAATAAGCACTTCCTTTAATACTATTAATCACAGAACTGCAAGGAATGGTTTGAGCTGCAAAGAGATCATATTTCACCTGCAAAGTAACAGCATATACAGTATTATCCAAACAATCTCTCCCAGCTGTTATTTACTAAAGAGAGTAGGAAGTGGTTACTCTCAAGCTACAGCTAAACCTCAGCAACTTTTTAGGAGAGACTAGAGAGTGGAGTAACTTGGCAGCAATATGCAACCTAAGAGCAACTAGTCTCTTAGGATATTTATTAGTTGATACACCTATTTTTCTAGATCAGTGAGATTCTAGAAAAGTGAAGTTACTGGTACCATGGCCCTGGTACTGCGTAAACTATTCCCACAATGCAGCACCCTCCTGGCTATAACAATTGTTGCTATTCCAAGTCCTGGGCCTCTCCAACGGAACCTGACAAAGTTGTACCGAAGTTGTGCAATATATTCAGATGTCCACTAGGACAAAACCACCAAAAAACAAACCCATTTCCCCAGCAGTGAAAGACTGATGCGCTTACCCAAGGCAACACCAAGCCATCCCTTCCTAGTTCAAAGGAAAATAGTAGAAAATTTGTGGCTGTCCACCCTATCTTAAAATAAACCCTTAAGTGTTTAATACTGAAATGAGTGCCAGTTCCAAAACAAAAAGAACGGAAGAGGCACATGAAACTATTTGCCAGTAATGTAAATCATGTTCGTTTATTTCACATAGCCAATAGTATCTTACATTTCAGTATCAGGTGCTTCAAAAAGGCATAGATCTAATCAGTCTACTTGACCTATCCCCAAAAATATTCATAAGCATAGGATGTTTAACCAAATGGACTATGGAAGCACCAATATGATTCAAAAGAGAGATGTGCAGGGAGGACGGGGGAGGAGATCAAATGTTCTCAAATGATTTTGATTAAATCCAGAACTTGTACAGTAGAACCTCAGAGTTACGAACACCTCAGGAACGGAGGTTGCTCGTAACTCTGAAATGTTTGTAACTCTGACCAAAACATTATGGTTCTTTCAAAAGTTTACAACTGAACACTGACTTAGTACAGCTTTGAAACTTCACTATGCAGAAGAAAAATGCTCCTTTCCGTTAATTTTTTTAGTAGTTTACATTTAACACAGTACTATATTGTATTTGCTTTCCCTCCTCCAATCTCTGCTGCTGCCTAATTGTGTACTTCCGATTTCAAATGAGGTGTGGGGTTGTGACTGGTCAGTTGGTAACTCTGGTGTTCGTAACTCTGACGTTCTAGTGTAACTCCAAGGTTGTTAGAAATCTGAACCACTTGTGTTAGTCTGGGGTAACATTTTCAAAAGCACTCAAGTGACTTAGGAGCTTTTTGAAAAATTTACCCTAGATCCATCCCTATAAAGAAAGGCAGAGCATGTGGTGAGAAGACAACGGATGTCAGATACCTAATTAGCACCTAGTCCAAAGTGCACATATTTTTGGTCGGGCACAGAAGACAGTTGCTTATTTACATTCATTCTTGGCAACTACACACACCACAATTAAATAAGGGTCCTCTTCTCTTCCCAATCATAGATTTGTTTAGGGTCCATAATGAGAAGAACCTGTAAATCCTGTAGCAATGAGCTCTTGAAGATGAAGGGTTCTACCAAATCACTTATGACACCACCACAAAGGCTGAAGTTTTCCAAAGCAATTTGCTGCTTCTGTACATGTGCAGCTCCTAGTGGCCCCAAGGGTTTGCAGAGTGCACCCTGCAGCTGCTCGTGATCCAAGTTCCACCACACTGTTAGCCAGAAAGGTGGGTTCGTCAGCATATAGCTTCAGATTCAGGAAGACTGTAGCCTCCACGGTGTGTGTGATGAATTCTGCCTAACCAAATTATATTCTAGTCACATAGTGACCCGCTGCAGCTCACATGCAAACATTTTTATACTAATATTCTGGAGCAAGCTTTTCCTTGTCCTCCATAAACTCTCTGAATTGCTTTTGCTCCACAGGGCTGTTAGAAAATAATTACTACGCTAAACCCACAGGCCACTGTTCCAGAGCAGGTCTGCCATATGAACAACATTTGGCTCATCTGCATTGGTATGTTGCAAGCATGGAGCCATTGCTGTCACTTAGATCCTGTTCTATCTGTACTAACCAATGCAGTGTCCTTTTTAGGACTCACCACAGCATTCTATGCTCAAAACCCTGCATGTAACTCAACCTTGCTGCTGACTTTTACATAAATTAGTCAGCTTCCAGGACCCCTGTAAATAATCCCATGTTTAAGAAACAGAATCTAATCCTTAATCAGCTTTTACACAGTTCCTTCATTATATATGTATATTTAGGCAAATACCGTACATTTATTGAAAAAACTGCCTGGCATCCCCGTAGTGTATTTCCACAGGAAAGCATAGAATCATAGGGTGTAGGACTGCAAGGGACCTCAAGAGGTCATCTAGTCCAGCCATTTGAGCTAAGGCAGCACCTAATATACCTAGACCACCCCAACAGAGCTTTGCCTAGCCCAGGGGTCAGCAACCTTTCAGAAGTGGTGTGCCAAGTCTTCATTTATTCACTCTAATTTAAGGTTTCGCGTGCCGGTCATACATTTTAACGTTTTTAGAAGATCTCTTTCTATAAGTCTATAATATAGAACTAAACTATTGTTGTATGTAAAGTAAATAAGGTTTTTAAAATGTTTAAGACACTTCATTTAAAATTAAATTAAAATGCAGAGCCCCCCGGACCGGTGGCCAGGACCTGGGCAGTGTGAGTGCCACTGAAAATCAGCTCGCGTGCCGCCTTCGGCATGCGTACAATAGGTTGCCTACCCCTGGCCTAGCCTGTTCTTAAAAACCTCCAATGACAGCGATTCCACAACCTCCTTTGCAAGCTGATTCCAGAGCTCAACTACCCTTATAGTTAGAAAGTTTTTCCGAATATCTAACCTAAATCTCCCTAAATCAGATTAACCCAATTACTTCTTGTCCTACCTTCAGTGGGCATGGAGAACAACTGATCACTGTCCTCTAACAGCCCTTAACATTTCTGAAGTCTTATCAGGTCCCACCTCAATCTTCTTTTCTCAAGACTAAACATGCCCAGGTTTTTTGTGTGTTTGTTTTTTTAAACTTTTCTCAAAGGGCAGATTTGCTAAACCTTTTATCATTTTTGTTGCTCTCCCTTGGACTCTGTCCAATTTGTCCACATCTTTCCTAAAGTGTGATGCCAAGAACTGGACACAGTACTCCAGCTGAGGCACCATCAAGCCGAGTACAGCAGGACAATTACCTCTCATGTCTTACATAAAAAACTCTTAATATACTTCAGAATGATACTAGCCTTTTTTGCAACTGTATCACATTGCTGACTCACTCAATTTGTGATCCACTACAGCCTTGAGATCCTTTTCAGCAGTACTATGCCTAGCCAGTTATTTCCCATTTTGTAGTTGTGCATTCGATTTTTCTTCCTAAGTGAAGTACTTTGCACTTGTCTTTATTGAATTTCATTTTGTTGAATTCGAACAATTCTCTAACTTGTCAAGATTGTTTTGAATTCTAATCCTGTCCGCCAAGTGCAAGCAACCCCTCCCGGCTTGGTGTCATCTACACATTTTATCACCAAATTCTCCACTCCGTTATCCAAGTTCTTAATGAAAATATTGACTAGGACTAGACCCAGTACAGAGCCCTACGGACCAAACTACAGGTCTGTCTCATCTTACGCTGGGGTTACGTTCCACGGTCAGCGCATAAAGCGAAAACCGTGTATAGTCAAAATTACATTGAGTGTAATGGCGGGCAGAATCGCCCGCACTACAGAAACAGTATTTAAATTGCTATTTCTCTCTTTTTTTTTGTTTTTTTCTTGTTTTTGCCGACCGCATAAAGCTGAAATCGCACATGTTAAATGCGCCTAAGATGCGACAGACCTGTAGTTATTTCCCATTTGACAGCAAACCTTTGATAACTACTCTGAGTATGGTCTTTCACCAGTTGTGCACCCACCCTATAGTAATTTCATCTAGACCACATTTCCCTGGTTTGCTTATGAGAATGCCATGAGGCACTGCATCAAAGGCATTACTAAAATCAAGATCTCACATCTACATGTCTGCAGGAGAGTTTCCTTTCCCAGAAGAACATCTGCAAGTGAGCCTCTTCATTCAGAATGCTGAGCAGAATTTATGTACCCCCAGTAGAATGAGATACACAACTGCACAGACTGTAGGGGAGTTGAAATGAAAACTTAAAATAAATGCTACTGCAATTCCGACTATGGACATTCTTTCCACAGCTTACGTGCAAACATCAATGGCACTGCAGGAGCAGCAAAAGTAGGATACATGAGGTACAATCTGAGGGACACTATTCTCTGTGACGGACATAACAGCCCTACAGACTGACAGTCTAGTCGGATGGTCTTCCTTGGAAATTTGAATGTGGGGTATCCGAGGAAATAGAAGCTGGTTTGATCTTCACTTTGTTTACTGAAACCCCAGAATACCCTTTTTTCTCAGTATCTAGTCCTGCCTACTAGATTTAAAAAAGCAGAAAAGTCAAAATACATGGTCTTGAATCTGAACTAACAAAGTGAAAATTCAGTCAGAGCAGCCCAACTCCTAAAGAGGTCCAAAAGAAATCAGAACCACCTAATGACAAGGTCAAGAAAAAACTCAGCATATAAATTGCTTAGTACCTAAAGGAAGCTCTTTCAAAGTTGAATTATGTCTGTAATTTCAGATTGTTATAGTACAAAAAAGAAAATACAAACTTGCCAGTTTTAGAAAGCTCTGGGGTGAAAGGCAAAATAAACCAGAATTCACAAAAAAGACTGTTCTACCTCAAGGGTGTCAGGAGAAGGGAAACACCATGTTGCAATAAGATCTGGAATCCTAATTTTGTCCAAACAAACATAGTAAACACAATTAAAACTGGTTTCATCACAAGAGGAAGAGAAGCAATCAGAAACATTTATCATCCAGCCGATAAAGGTAAAAGAATTATTTAAAAAAAAACAACCAAACTTTAAAAAATGATTACCCAGGTCCTCTCCCCAATCACACCCTCACCTCCCAAAAAAAACCCTAAATCATAAAATTAAGCATCTACATGATGTACTTACCTATATGTGACAAGGGAACAGCTTTCCATTAAAGCAATGATACACGTGACTAACCACTTCCCTGCTTAGAAAGGGTTTGCAACACAGACAAAAGGCTGCGTTCATCAAACCTAGAATGTCTCCTTCCAAAAGACAGGAGGGAGTATAGTCTATCAGGGACAACATACTGTGTTCATGAAGGAAAGGAAACCCATGGGTATTTACTGCAGTCCTTCTGGCTTGACTGGTGTTTTCTGTTCCCTTTGACTAAAGTAAAGCTTTAATGCTCCTTTTTGTTCCTTAACTCAAAGCAAACATTTCTGCTCTCACACCCTTTCCTAATATATACATGAAAATTAAGTAATCTCCCAAAAAGGGTTCTTCTCACCCACCCTGCGTGTCTTTGCCATGAATTAAAAGAATAAATAAGTCCAGTTACTATTTCACCAGCAGCCACCAACAGAATTGCCTTCCCCGGAAAAATATAGGAATTACAGGACCTTTTGTACTTCTTCAGCCAGTGCAACAATGCACTTCTTTAAACAGATCATCTGCTTTTAATACATACCCTTGCTGCAGAGAACCATTAGTTTATTTTCATGTAAGGTTAGATCCCAGCCCACCCTCCAAGACTTAGTTAAAAATCCAGTTGTGGTGGATTTTGGTTATGACAAATGGCAATTAAGTGGAGAGCCCTGGTTTCAGCACAAATAGTGCTGTAAAGTGCATTCTTGGAACCTGCCAGCTGCCTGACTTCCCAAACTAAATGGCAGTATCCTGCAAAGAATGCCACAAAGCATGTTCTTAGAAATACATGAGACACTCTAGACCCTCCAAACTAATGGCATGGGGGTGAAAAGAAGTGTTCTATATACAAACATTCTGCTGAAAGCATTGTGACTGCTCCAGACTAACAGGTTTTAGAGATTAAGCAATGGAGAGAGAGAGAGAGGCACCTGTCTTTGCAAAATAGCAGGTTATAGAAACCGCTTGCAAAGTGTTAAAAACAGTGCAACAGATTTGTAAACTGGAAGAGTGTGGAAAAAGCCAGAAGCCAACTGCCACTTAGGGTTTTTTTTGTTCGGTTGGGTTTTTTTTGTTCCAAGTCTGTCCAGGCTCCAACTTAATGTTTGACAGAAGTTATCAAGAAATAATTTCTGAGCTATCAAACCCCCGCTTTGCCTCCAGCATTTATAATGCTGTTACATATACAAAAATGTGTTTTTAATTTATAAGGCAGGTCGCACTCAGAGGCTTGCTATGTGAAAGGGGTCACCAGTACAAAAGTTTGAGAACCACTGCCCTAGACAAAAAATAACTAAGAGTTTTAAGCATATAAACCCAACACATTAGATTATTGCAATTAAAAACTATTTGAAATCCAGAAATTTAAAATTAAGGTTCCATACTAAGTTAATCATAGTTCAGACCCTGAATCTTCACACCCTGTTCACGGCACAGTGACCGGTTTCCTTACCCTCACTACACTTCATGATGTTCAACATCCATTCTTCCCACTCAGCCTCCAATAACTTTTACATTACACAAGACAGATTTAGGCCTAGTCCATGCTACACAGGCTTTGCCAGTATAGCTAATCAGCATGGCTATTGGCAGAGGCTGGTAGTGTAGACACAGCATATGCTGATACAAGGAGTTTCTGCCACTATAGTAACACCACCTTCCCATATATATTAGTTATGCCAACAGAAGTTCTGTCAACATAGCTGCTTTTTACAACTGGGGAGGGGGGGGGGGGTTGCAGAAATACCTTTGTCAGCTGGGGGTATGGTTTTTTCACATCTCTGACCAATAGCTATACCTATAAATCTTTGTAGCGTAAACCTGGCCTTAAACAGGATACTAGAGAAGCTTCTGTCTGCATAGCTTACAGTATATGATTTCTATGCTCATTTCATCACGATTTCCAGGGCTACTTCTGTCCTTGTCTGTTAGCAACAATTTAAGCAAGTTATAAGAAACTTCAACAAAACCAAATTGACCGAGTCCCAAAACCACATGAATGAAATGAGATTCCAAACTATTGGACTGGTTTTCAGTTGTGGTCTCAATTTGCTACAGCTTTTCTTCCACACTTGACTCCATTGTCTTTCCTATTCGTCTTAGGCTAGCCCTCTCCAAAACTGCTCAAACATTATTCCTTTGGTTCAGCATGTTCTTCTGATCCCTACTTGCTTTTTGCCACCACTTCTTTTTTTTTATTTAAATGAAGAATATTTATAGAACACTTGTTTCCCCATTTCCAAGCAACATGGCTTTACTTCTCCTCAAGCAAAAAACATCCCCAGCGCCAAAAGATTTGTTCCACTTTTATTTCCTAGATCTAACAGGTACTGTACAATGGTTCTTTTTTTATATACTACCTGCTGAAAACATGCCTTTTGTTTCAAGATTTAAAAGCCAATATTTTATAACAATAGGAAGCTATGGGTCAAGATTAACGGCATAACTCCACATATGATTCAATGATTGCAATGACGACAATGTTTAATCTGGATTAGCTGGCAATTAAATCAGTCTGATTGTATTAGCCTAACACAAAACTTTCTGTACAATGCCCCCACAGGGGCTCAGTACACTCACAGGTCATAGGAAAAATGATTTGCCAACGTTTTGTTCTAGATACACTATGAACTTCCTATTGTGATGAGGCTGGAGGAAAGGAGCGGTGATCCTCTTGAAAGATTGATCCTACCTCCACTGATCAGCCTCTTCAATGGAATAAACGTTTCCATTTAATGGAGTAGACAATTGCCCTTAAACATCCAAGCAATACTGCCTGCTTGAATGGTTGATACCACAAAAGCAAAATGTTACCTTCTAAATTTAACAATGACAATACTATCAGAGAAGTGATTGCATTCATTAACCTTAACTAAGGATTTGTTATGAACTTCTACATTTAAATTCTGTAACTATTTGCCCTCAGAACTGTTTTTAAATAAAGAATTACATAGTAATCTTAAAGTTAACAGAGTTTGTGTTTGGGAATATTCAAGTGGTGTACCACAGCTAGTATCACAGCTCTCCTTTTCAGTAATCCACTAACAGTCATGACCTACACAGCAAAAACATCATTCTGTTGCCAGCCAAAACAGAAATTTCACCACCAGCACATTGCAGGGATCATGATATCACCCACCAAACTAGGAAGAAAAAACAACTGTCTGTAAAAGCAATTTCTGAATGACATCTGAAGAGAAACATTTGCCTGATTTTAGAGGAAAGGGTTAAAACACGTGTTTTGGGGGAGGGGAGGGGGAGCGCGGGGGAGAGAGAGAGAACAGAAAACACCCAAGGACTAAATTGTAAGAGCAAAGCAAGCAGAAATGGACAAAAATCCTGCCGGGCTTTGGGAAAAAAAACCAAACAAAAACCACCACCAACCTCAACTCTTCTATATGTTTAAAAATAGACCTTAAGCCCTCTGAATGGGATAAGCTGAAAAACCATTTGAAGAACTTTAATAGAACGCCAATTTCTCATGCTGATTGTTCCAGGAGGACTAATGGAAAGGAGAGGGGTGTCATGTCTCTACAGCGACCGGAGCAGGACTGGGCAAGGTATCGAGTATGATGAACAACAT
This sequence comes from Platysternon megacephalum, assembly GCA_003942145.1. Classification (NCBI taxonomy): domain Eukaryota; kingdom Metazoa; phylum Chordata; order Testudines; family Platysternidae; genus Platysternon; species Platysternon megacephalum. The sequence goes on from QXTE01000096.1 coordinate 3,761,529, forward strand.
CCTGCAACTGTCATAGGCCCTGTATTCATGACACTAGCTTCAGGACCGAAAATGAAGGAAATCCTGCTTGCACTAAGACCTCTGGTTCAGTTACTGTCATATTCACACTAAAAAGGGTGGGTTATTTTCAAAGAGTACACACTCACACAAATCCATTTTCTACCTTTTTTCCTCCTACTATAGGAATGACAAAGTAAAGCCGTACATAGGTGACTCAGGAGTTCTCAGATTTTACACTTTTTAATATTTTAAACAAAAGTAATATTTCCAAGTACATGTCTGAAAAGCTTAAGATTTTGCAAACCAATATACAATAGGACAGGTCAGAAGGTGCCACAAGTACTCCTGTTCTTTTTGCTGATACAGACTAACACGGCTGCTACTCTGAAACCTGCAGAGACACTTGTGTCTGTTGGAGTGGGTGGGGGAAGGGCAAATTATGTGACAGCATCTGCCTTAACTAAGTTTCCTGGTTTGTGTCTCAACACTAACAGTTTGCCTGAATTTCCTCTTTTTTTTGTAAACAGTAGTTTTAAAAGCTGTTCATAGAAAGTATTTAGAACAAGTTTAGTCCGAAGATAATAATGAGTTATTGGAGCTATTTCAGTCAAACACATATTTAAGATCAGTGGCATACATGTAGCCCAATTCAGAAAAAAAAAAATCTGGTTTCCATGTTAAACAAAAACACACTCCACACACGCTTTAAAAATTGCTTCCACTCTGCACAAGACATTTGTATTGAAGAAGGCCAACAGGCATTTCTAAGATTTCTATTTACTAAAATAAATCAGTGTAGTGAATATTCAACATTTTCAAAATTAAGCAGATTTTCTCTTGATTTTCCTGGCCATTTGTAGTCTCTTCTCTTGACTTAAAATAATTTTGATTCTAGTTGCAAAATACAGGTAATATTTAAAATAAGGCTAAACAAAGACACCCCTTTGCCATGATAATCTATCCCATAATATAAGAAGTTTAAATACTAGAAACCCCAAACACTCATGCATGAAAGAAAGTTGTATAACTGGTGTATTTAAAGAAAATGCAACATATACCTCAAGTTTATCAGTCTATTCTTGTATATTTTCTTAAGCTACTGTGATGAGATATACAAACCCCACACTGGTCAAGAACGGGTTAATGAGCTGCATGGAGCCCCCACCAGCCCCACTACACCTGTGCTGGTCCTTAGGCATGGAAGAAGGAATTAAAAGGAGGGAGCACAGCTCAGTGGGGCCCTGACTGGGAAGGAGAGCAGACTGGCAGTCCCCACGTTCAGAAAGAAGCCTGGGTGGGGCCGGGAGCTGCCTGAAGACTACAGTCTGCCAGTGCCTTCCTGAGGAAGGGTAGGTCAGACAGCTTGATTTGTTACCAGGATCTGTCTGGTAGTCATTAAGCCAAGCCACTGCAGTTGAGGACCACCTGAGAGGAAGGGGGTTGAAAGTTGAACCCACCAGGCCCAAAGATTCTCTTTTGTTTGTTGGTCTTAGCCTTCTGGGGTACTGAAGTCCCCACATCAAAACCACATCCATGACCAAAGTGTCCTGAAGACTCCATCGGGTAAACAGAGGCAGAGCTGCTGCAGTGCCACAGCTACCTATTTAGCTGAACCGGAGCAAATAGAAAGGTGGAATGCTCATGTGATAGCAATAAAACCTACAGCGCTGTAGGCTAGCCCAGAGTAATTTGGGACAAGTTCTACCATCAGATATGCATATGCAATGCACATGCAACTCCCACTGAAGTCAAAGAAGTTTCATGCATGAATCCAAGGGCAGAATTTGGCCCTTTGAATTTGATCTATGCTGCAAAAGTTTGGGTAATTAATTTTTTTTTTAAACAAGCTGAGGATACCAGCATGAAGATGTGTTTAAAAATTATGCCCTCTTCAGCTTTGCTGGTGGTTCTCTAACAGGTTTAGTTTATTAACCAGGTGAGACCACAGAGCACTGTGGGAAGGAACATTACTTACATTTTTCTTAAACGTCATTCCCTCCCCCTTTAATATCTTCTGACATTTTGCACATCAAACTAAGAGATCCATAAAGGAGGAGGAGAACACAACACATCACCTTGGCAACATAGTGTTTACCACCTGTTAGGTCTCTTAACCTATCAGGAGGGTTACAAACCAGTCATACTAGCAATTTTCAAATACAACACTTTCTGACGAACAACTGGTCAGGGTACCACCCAAGTTAAAAAAATGCATGTGGCTAAACACATTAGACAAGGCAAATGATAATTTAACACTTTACACTTCAAAGCACTTGTTCAAACAGTAGCCAGTCAAGCCTCAACCCTTTTATCTGTTTTAGAGATGGGGAAACAGACCTTGTCCAGACAAAGGATTTCAAGCATTCATGGCTAGCCACCACTGTAGTTACACTGGTGCAAACCTCTAGCATTGACAGGCAAAACATGGACTGGAGCAAGCTGCAGTTTATAGCTTCTTATCCTAGGGATCCTAGCACCCTGTTTGAAACTCTGCGAGAGGTTCACTTTTCATATCACTATCTTCTTAGCAGGGGTCTGATAAAATTAAATCCCCCTATGGCTCTTAAAGAGGAGTTCTCTTCCTACCCCTCAGCTGCCCTAACCCCAAAATACCTCATCTGTTGTGGACTGTTTCTCTGCAATTCTTGTAACCACCATTTTTGGGCCATCCTCCCACAGAGCCTGCCTTTTTCCAAGCAGCAATACAGTGAAACTGTCATGCTTGTTTTTCAGCTTTATTGCTACCCCCAGGGTTCTGAATAGCAGCAGTGAAACTGATCAGTTGTCAATTCTACACAGCACCAGGGTCTGCAAATTCAGTAAGATAGCACTACAAAGGCCATTTCTTCACAACTGAAAGGACAAGAAGGTATTTTTTTTAAATGGCAGCTTAAATTCTGCTTTTCTCCACCCCCTCCCAAACATGTCAGGGAAAACTTCCCACTAGCTACTGGTAAGTGGACAAGTGACTATTTCAAGCCTTGCACAAAGCATAAACTATTCTAATGACAACCAGTTAAGCCGAGGCATTTTGCCAGCACCAAGGCTCAACGGACCAGCCACTGTGCTAATGGGATGTCTTTCGGTATGAGGAATCATGATTCCCCCTATTACTAAAAGGGGCAAATTCAGTTCTGTGATTTTCATTTTTACAAAGTAGTGGACTACTTTCACCAGCAATGGGGGGGAAATGGCATTTAATGCTGAAGGCCAGAGTGTCTGCTCAAGTTTGAGGAGAACAGTGTCTAGTAGTTAGAGCATGAGTTTGGGAGCCAGGAGCTAGAACTCCACAAATTCTCATCAGTTCTGACACTATTTTCCCATATCTTTAGAACTTATCCAGCCCCCCCTTACAGCAGTATCTAAGCACCTCATAATCTTTCCTGTATTTATCCTCAGTACCCCTGAGAGATAGTAACCTTGCCCTATCTCCATTTTACAGATGAGCAACTATGACGCAGAGAAATTAAATGATTTGCCCAAGGTCACAGAGGAAGACTGTGTAGGGTAGAGAACTGACCTTGGGTCTCCCGAGTCCCAAGCTAGCACCTAACCACTGCGTCATCCTTTCTGCTTGTCCCAGACTAGAACAAATAGTGTGCCTCAGTTCCCCCACCTGTAAAACTCCCTCTATGTTGTGAGCATTTAGTTAATGCTTTTAAAATATTTTGAAGACAAAGTGATAAGTATAAGTACTACCTCAAGGGGGAAATAAGGACCATTACAAATGGAACACGTGAAGTACATTTAAAAACTGCTTCCTTTGGAAGTTGTAACATGTTACAACACTTGGAAGACCACAAACAAAAGAGTGTTATTCTTGTTTGTTTTAGAGCTACAGAAGGCATGAGAGAAGCTTATACACAAAAAGCTATACTTAAATATTTAACCAGTGTTATTTTGTGTAATATATTTCATACTGGCCATCAATACAGTTGAAGTAATCTAGGTAACACCGTGAAGTTAAACTGCAGCAGATTGTTTGCTTTATGAAGCTGTGCTGACTTAGGCCCCAATCCTACAAAAATATATACCCACATACTTGAAGCCAACGGGACTACACACAGTGCATAAAGTTAAGAATATGCTTTAAGTCTGCAGAATCAGAGTCTTCGTTCACTGCCATGCTGTTGTAAAGCTAAGGATGTTTTGAAAGCTAATATGCTTCAAAAGAAAACCGACACAAGAACGGTTACTTGAAGGACCTGGAGTTCTCTTATAGAGTTGGACTCAGATTAAATATCAAGTTACTGCTTCCTGTGGCCTGTGAGGAAGTCAGCTCCTCTACTCGTAAAGTCACCAGAGTTGTATTTGTCAGAGTACATTTTTTAAATACCTACACCTATAAACAAATAGGTGTAGGTTGTCAGTTTCGCCAAGATCCATCCATCAAGTGCAATTCCACACGATTTTAAAAAAAGCTGTACTGACAGGGAATTTGAATAATTCAAAACAATCACCAATATAAAAAGATACAAAGAACAAAATACATCTAACACTAGAATATAACCTAATTAGTTATTTTCCTCTTTGTTTCTATTTTAAGATCACATCTGCTAGCAGTGGCCTAGTACAAAAGTAAACACTAGTGTTTAGACCCTCCAAGACAGCCTAATGAAACAACTTTGAGAGGAAATCCACTGCCTCCAGAATGAGCCATAACACCCCCCCACACACACACAAACTCTTCCCTTCCTAATCCCCCCTGCTCCTCCAGAACGCTTGCCAGTATTTGGCTTCCCCATTCTATACCACCTCAGCCTGAAATTCAACAAGGAGATGGAGAAAGAGAATTTCTCCCTTGCTGTCTGCAACACCCACATTACCTGCCTAGCCTCCCCCCCCCTCCACCTAAAAAAAAAAAAGAAAAATCTTGATCAATTACTCCTACCTAAACTAGCCTGTGACTTACAATCCATCTCACAACCCTCCAAAATACTCCCCAAAAGAAGAAAGCTACCTTCAACCAGCCATCAACTCCACGCCAGTGACATACCCCACCCACATCTTTAACAGCTCCCCAATACTCCACACTTACTACCTTCCAACGACTCCTAGAATATCCTGACATTTGTCACACACACTATAACCATGTATATTTATATGCATGTTACCAGTCCCACATACAACTCATATTACCCCCATGCTCTCCAGCTGTCCCCAATAGCCATGTTATATCCCCAAGTACCCGCTCCCCAGTTATCTAAAAACAGTCCTATCCAACACCCCACATTCCTCCATTAATTACCCCGACATTCCTCTTTATTTCCCTCACTCCACATACCTATTGTCTTATTACCCCAGAACCCCCACATGCCCCTTTATTACCCCAAACTCACCCATCCACATGCCAACATGCCCCTCATTACCCTCCACTCCCCAACCACATACCCCTTTATTCCCCCAGTATCCTCACATGCCCCCTATTCCTCCATTCTCCCCAATACATATACCCTTACTACCCAGTACCCCCTTATTCCCCCCACTCATTACCCCAGGACTTCCACATGTCCCCTTTTCCCCCTACATGCCCATCGACTTATTACCCCAGTACCCCTTGTTACCCTCTTATCCCCCCAGTGTCCACACATGCCCTGTTACCCCTTAACCTCCAACTCCCACCCCCCAACCCCCTTATTCCCTCCCCTCCCCTCATCCCCCCAAC
>QXTE01000096.1:3767389-3906445 GCA_003942145.1 Platysternon megacephalum
CCCCCCTCATCCCCCCCCACTCCCCTAGCGCCCCCACACGCCCGCCCCTCTTCCGGCCGGGCCGGGCCCCGAGGGGGTCCCTGGGGCGGGGGCTCCGCCAGGCCGCGGCCTGCGCCGGGGTTTCCCGTCGCTCCCTTCCCGGGCTGGGCGAGAACCCCCCCCGCCGCCCGCCCCGGGGCCCGGCCCCTCCTCACCCTCCGCAAGGCGCGGGGCACCGAGGGGGCGGAGGAGGGGAGCCCGCCGCCGCGGCCGCCTCAGACACCAACCTCCGCCGCGCAACCCAACCTGCTGCCGAGCCCCAGCCGGGGACAAGAGGGGCCCCCAGCGGCGTGACTGACGGCACGGGAGGGCCAATCGGCGTCCAGCACCCCAACAAGAAAGGAGGGGCCCAGCACAGCCGCCGGGTTAGGCTGCAACCTTCTTAGCGGGGCCTCCAAGTAACGGGGAGCAAGAGAGGAGGGGCCGGTAGGCGGGCCAGGGAGTGACACGGGAACTAGCCAATCAGAGCAGAAGGAGCCAAAAGAAGGCGGGGCATTCAAATGAAGTTCATCAATATTGATCAGCAATGTGGTCGGGGGGCCATGTGATAATTGCACGGGGGGGTTTGCTGGGGTTTTATTTAAATGTATTTAAATTAGCCACTGTGTGAGCCCTGTTGTTTCATTCATTGTTAAGTGTTCGTGCAGTGAACATCTGGTGGTTAGCCTGGCTTGAGCTCTGAACCAGGAGCCTCACACATCTGTTTATTAATCACTGGGATCATTTGTGTCTTATTAGCTCCACTAGCCCTCCCTGAGGGGCCCCGCCTCTGCAAACCAGGGCCAAGGGCTCTCAAACAGGCCCCCCAGCACTGCACAAATCCATATAACTGCGTCTACACTGGGGCTTTTGCCGGTATAGAAATGTCCCTCACCCAGCCACCCCAAACTGACCTGATCACTCTAGGCGCAGCCCTGGCCCAAAGCATGCTGCCTCGTTCGCCTGGCTGGTGGTTATCAGGATGGAGCTGTATGAGACTAGAAATAAATCAATTGGGCCATTAAAAAAATATCCAGCCATTAAAACAAAAATCTACATTCACTTTTATTTCATTGTCCATCGTTCATGCTATCTGTGTTCCCAAATCCTTTCCAGAGTGAAGCAATGCAGGTAGAGCGCTAATGAGTGACAGCAGAGGGAAAAGAGGTAGCAAGAGAGGGAACACGTGCCATCTGAGCTTTGGAGTCAGATGGAGAGTAAAAGTACCCCAAATCTATCCCAGAGGTCAGAAGCTGCAGAGGAGGAGGCCCTTGCACCTGCAGTGACAAGATTGTGCAAAAGGAAGGCAGCTGTGTTAGTCCGCGAACCAATCTTCTCCTTATGGTGCCTGTTCAGGAGAAAACCATCTAGCCCTGGACAAGAGTACAGATGAGAAAGCTTAGGTTATTATAGTGCAGCCCCTTGCTCTCTAGTGTGCTCATTGGTCCCTCTAGTGGTCCCTTTGCTGAAAACAGCTCATTTAGAAAGCCTGCGTTGAACGTTTCACTGTGTCCCGGATGGGCACAAAGGGTTTGCAGTCTGGGGTGCTGGCCCTATGCACAGGGGTGAATTTCATCCTCAATAAATAACTGATTTTGAAGTTTACTAATTTATTTTTTGGTCCCAACGCTGTGGATGGCAGACTCCTGCCCCATGACATATCCCAGCACAAGAAAAACCCCACAGACACCCACACACACACGGGTTCCTGGAGTGAGCAATAAAGCACTGCCACTAAAATCCTTGGCACTAGCATTGCTGTACTTTTCAGTTGAGGTTCTCCACGTGCTCCTTGAAGGTAGATAAATATAACCCCACTCCACAGACCGGGTAAACCAAGACAGAGAGCTGAGGTGACACAGCCAACCTCACACCTAAAGTCAGCAGCAGAGTGGGGAACAATGACTTTCCTAATTCCCTGCTCTAACCACTAGACTCAGCTGACTCCCAAAGGAGGTGCCCGGAAGGTGACATTTCAAAGCCACCTGGCAAGTGCTCATGGTCCATGCAACTAGATGACAGGCGCTCACGCTGCTATAAAGTGTCTCCGGAGACCAGAAAACCAAACCCTTTTGCATCCCATCCTTCTGGCTGCAACTTTGTTTGTAACTGTCTTATTTCCTCTCCAACAGCAAGATGTCCGGGCTCTGTCTTGCAGCTTCTGTACCTTTCTGTGAATCCACTCATCTCATCAGCTTTGTTCACCCAGTGTCTGAGATGCCCTCTCAGAGACAGGCAGCAGGATAGAGCAAGAGCTCGGGGTTCAGTGGAGGATTTTTGATATTTCACTTCTTTGTGCTTTTAAATATCAGCAACGGCTGGTGTGAAATGTACCAGCATTTCACCCACACATAGCCCCATCGTGGCTGGTGAGGAAAGGGACCGTCCCACACATGTGCCAATAAAACCTTTATTCCTCCTCCACCCTTCCCTAGTCTAGCTCTCTAGCTAGGCGAAGGGGGATGTTATTGACAGCAGTTGGAGAGCTGGTGGAAGACGCCCATTTTACAGCCCCAGAGAGGCTGAAGCCTTCTAATTATCCACTGAACAAGCATAGCAGGGAAAAGCTTCCCCACACACACAGCCCAACAGACACACCACCAAGGTGCCTTATCCTAACCCAGGCAAGACACTCATTAAGAGGGCCAGGGGAAACAGAGCTAAGTTTAGAGCAGCGTCTGAGGCTGCTCTAACTTACGCCCAGGGTCAGGTAGGCTCCTGCACAGCCTCAGTATACAAGGAGCACAAATGTGGCTTAAAGCCTCCTTGCCCCCACCCAAGGAATTGAGAATCAGGCCCTTGGGTCTTATTTAGACCTCTGCTTACTTTCTCCTTTGGGCCTGACCCTTTGGTCATGGACACAGGTGTCACCCCATCGGCTTCAGTGAAACAGATCTTGTTTCGGGTAAGAGAGGGAGGATCTGGCCCTGTGAATCAGACCGGGGGCTGGGAGGATCACTCAGCTGCCTGCCTCCTCTGGCACAGGAAGTCATGCTCCCTGGGGCTCCCAGGCTGGAGAATGAATCAAGGCTTTATATAACATCCCCCGGCCAGTCATGACCGGGTGAGGGCAACTGAGGCACTGCAGATCCAGAGTCACTAGGTGGGTGGTGTCCTTCCTTTGTCTCCCTGACTCACAGGTCACATTTGGTCCTAGGACTGTGGAGGGCTGAGTGCTAGGGAGCACAGGGATTCCCACCCTGGAACCTCTATGGGGAGAGGGGGAGATCAAGCAGTGATCTCATGAGAGGCTGTCTGCCCCCAGAGAGCATGTCCTGGGAGGTGGGAAGGCAGCTACACACAAAGAGAGATTTCAGTGGTAGTCATGTTAGTCTGTATCAGCAAAAAAAATGAGGTGTCCTTGTGGCACTTTAGAGACTAACACATTTATTTGGCCATAAGCTTTCGTGGGCTAGAACCCACTTCATCAGATGCGGTTGCAGCAAGAGGCACTGGGAGGTAGGACTCCTGGTTTCTATGCCCAGCTCTGGAAGGGAAGGGTGGTCTAGTGGTTGCAGCAGGCAACTGGGATCTTGGCCTCCTGGGGTCCCTTCCCAACTCTGTCACTGTCTTGCTGGGTGACCTAGAGCACCTCAGTTAACTCCCCCATGACTCAGTTTCCCCTTCTGAGAAGCAGGCCTGATACAGTGAGTTACCCAGCTCGTTCACAGGGGCATGGTGAGACTTCGTGTAAATGCTCGCATAGCCCTTTGAGATCCCTGCCGACAGCATCGCTCTTGTTCTCCTTGGGCTGCGGAGGAGGAGCGGCTCCTGGGACAGGCTGTCCGTCCACCCGTCAGTCAGTCACAGGAGGCTCTGGAGCTCACTGAGCTGTGAATCCCAGACAGGGACCATTAATCAACCAACGGGAGATGACTGCAGCCCTGAGCCCACTGTGACTGATCCAGAAAGCAGACAATTATCGCAGAGGAGGAGACAGCATCCCTCGGGCACGTCCATCCGCCGGCCTAGGGACTCGCTGCCTGCAGCCCAATTCTGGCCCTGCTCAGGCTCCTCTGGGCTACTCCCATGGTGCCCAGGGCAGAACATCACCCCAGGCCACACTCCTGGTGCAAAGGGTTCTTTCCACTGGTTTGGGGCTAGCAGAGCAGCCCAAAGCCACCCCCGTCTCCTGGTGGAGCAGCATGCCCAGGCCATGAGAGGCACCCATGTTGGGCGTGTGACTGGGCCGCCCTGCATTCCAGGAGAGCAGCCCAGAGCTCAGAGGGCATAAGGGCGAGGTGATGCCCCCTGTCGTCCCTGCCTGGTTTGCACCTCCTGCAAAATGCGGCCCAGAATCCAGCCCTGGGTTCTGGAAGAGCCACCTGGGGCAGGGGCAGAGAGGCTGGATCAGCGCGGCCCACCTCACGCTTCGCCAGCCTCCAATGGCTGCTCCTCCCAGCTTGGCTAGAGGGAGGCAACCCCCAGGCCAGCCCAGCCCCTGCAACCAGGAGTGTGGCTCCTACCTGCTCTGCTGGGGCAAGCTCAGTCCAACTCGCCTGATGGAGCTGCTGCCCACAGGCCCCCAGGGATCCCAGTGCCTGCAGGGCGAACACCGAGCGAGCCCCCCGATGTAGGACGTGTCTAATCGATTAGGTCCATGCTAGCGTCTGGCCACCAGCTGGCAGACACAACAATTGGAGCCCCCAAGAGTCAGGCCCCACCCTGGATCTAGACTCCCATCCACTTCCCCGCGCCGCTCAAAGCCAAGAGGGGGAATAGTCTCCCCCCCTCCCGGCTGCAACGCCACATTTATTCCCCAGCACGCATGGGAAGGTGCCCGTTTTGCTCGGCTCAGCCATCTGCACCGTCCCCCAGGAGGGGAGCTCCCCTTGCTGTACAGTCGCTGGGAAACCTATTGGAAAATTGAGTCTTTAATTGCATCTGGCATGTCCCAGGCTCCCTGACGGCAACAGCCACCGGGCTCCAAAGTGACATCACGGTAAGTGGGAGGAGGCAGCCCAGACAATCTCACACATGTGCCTGTGCCAGGCAAGCTGCTATCTCCCAGCCCCAGAGCTTGACCCATGGCCTCTGGAGAGACGTGGGTCTAGCAATGGCTGAGAGCCAAATTCCACTCAGGGCGGACTCCCAAACTAACCTAATCAATAGCAATGATAATGTACAGCGCCTAGCACACAGGGGTCCTGGCCCACAGCGGTGGCTCCCAGGCGCTACCGTCATACAAATGAAGAAGAAGAATCAGCAGAACAAAGAATCCACCTGCCAGTCACCATAAGAAATGTCCCCAGAAAATAAAAAAAGCATCCCCAGTGGTTTACAAGTTCCCCGCAGCCGGGCCTGGGGAGCAGAGAGATTCCCCCCGGCACAGCAATAGGCAGGGGAGGTTTGCTAGCCCAGCCCTATGCCAGGATGAGAGGCGGGGAGCTCCAAGATCAGAGGAGAAGGAAAGGGGAGAAGCAGGCAGGCAGGTGAGGGAAATTCCACAGCTGCCCCGCGGGGCAGGAGAAGGTGAATGGGGGACACAGAACAGCTGTTTCCCCCAGCCACGCTGCTGCAGCCTCCTCTTTTGTCTTCCTCCGAGGAGTCCCTGGAGAGGGAGGTTAACACAGGTGGCCAAGGGGCATGGCAGGGGCTGGGAGATAGCTGCCATCACTGGAGTCCCCATTTCTGTTGCTAACAAGCTATTCTGCTCCAGTGCAGAACACAACTCCGGGACCCTGTGTCAAAGTGCCGCCCTGCACAGAGCAGGCATCACCACGCGCCGCGGCCGGCAACAGCCGTGCTTCACAACTCGCTGCTTAGAACAAAACTGGGCCAGACACTGAGCCAGCCCCCCAAGCTGGTGTCAATCAGCAGAGACGGACTTCCACCGAGTTACACTGATTGACACCAGCCCGCCGGTGTGAACAGAGCCAGCCAAACCAAGGGCCTGATCCTACAGACATTGTGGCCAGCTGCAGTTCTTACTGCCAGGAGTAATTCCAGAAGCAGTCTCATTAGTTAACATGTGTTTGCAGATTGGGCTGGGAGACAGATTTTTTTTTCTTCTTAACCCCAGCTGTAATCCAGTTTGGCTCCATCTGTACTGGCCAAACGGTGTTATAATCTGCTTCGGCCACAAATGAGTTTAAATCATCCTTCACAGCCGTTGCTAAACCCAAGGCCAGATGCCGCTCCCAGCTTTGCAGGATATTGGATTGGACTGAGAAGGGATAACAGACGTGGCATCATCTCACCAGGGCACAAGGAAAATGAATGAGAACCAGTAGGTGAAATGACCAGGCCAATTTTACTCTTCCAGCCCGAGAGCATTGGAGCCTAATCAACAGAAAAGTCAATTAGATTTGTAACAAGAGCCCTTTCGTTGTACTCTTGCCCCGACTGTAATTTAATATTATTCCAGTGAAGCGAACGAGGAGTCAATAGATTTGCAAAAAAACAACCCCACCCTGTAAAAAATAAAATAATTCAAGCCCCACATCCAGCAGAGTGCTTAAATATTTGCTTCACTTCTACATCCCTGGGATGATCTTTGTGCTTAAAATTAAGCAGATGCTTAAATGCTGTGCTGGACCAGGGCTTAAAGGCTGGAATTCCAACTCTTAACCCCTAGAATCCTTAGGGGTTCCCAGCTCAACTCTTCTGGACAGTATGCATGTTACTCCTGATGAGCTGGTATTTTCAAAAGTGCCTAAGTGATTTAGGAGCCAGGCTTTTCGGTAAACCTCAGCCATAATTCTGTGTAGGAAAAGGAAGATAAAGAAGCTTGGGGATTTGTTGCGTCCGGTCTCTGGAGTCCCCCACCTGCCTGCTTGGTAAAGCGTGCCCATGCTGTCTGCCAGTGGAGGCCAGATTAGCTTTGCTTGGAGGGAGGGGCAGCCCCCATCAACCAGATCCATTGCTTTCTATTATTCATAGATGCTCTCCAGTTAGGAAATGAATTCAACACCACCCAGGGAAAGGGGCCATCCCTTTGCATCGAACATGCTGCTATTCCAGCCCCAGCTGTGCTTCGTTATTCTGCTGCTCTAAGCTGTAGGTGAATTAACCCACCAACAAAACTAAGACTAGTTCTCAGCCAAAATAAACCACGTTAAGACGGAGAGCACCTATCAGCAACTGAAGGATAAAAACACCAGAGGGATGTTATCATTGTCCTAAAAGCAAGCGTTATAAACCCAGGAAATTCAGAGTGAAGGCTGCACTGAAAAGCAATCCAAACACATTAAGATACGGAAACGCCCAGCAAAGCACCCGAACCAACCGCAGCAATGCCATGCAAACACCACACAATTATGATTAAGGCATGTGAGCCCCAATTCAATTAAAGCCATATTAGCTTTTGCTCCATATTTTCCCCCTTGTGATGTCACTACGGGGCAGAGTTAAGGTTGTTTATTCAGTGAGGAGGGGGAACAAGAGGCAGAGGTATTCCCTTTGTGTATTCCCATTAAGTAGGAGGGAGGGAGGGAGGGAGAAAGAAAGGTCCATGCACAATTTCTCCCCAAATCCATTTCCCCCCCGTGCCAACTTGGTTATTTTTTACATGTCAGAAGGCCAAATAGTTTTCGAAGTGGGACTAATGGAAAGCACTAACGGCCTGATTTGCAGAGGTGCTGAGCGCCTGCTGCTCTTGCTAACTACGCTGGGAGCAGAGATTGCTCAGCATGTCTGAAAATTCAGGCTGTCAGCTACCCAGGGAACGGCATCTCTGGGCCCTCCTGGCCTTGTCAGGGCAGCCTCTGCCAGAGCCGCCCCCTGGCTTCAGGTGGAATCACACAAGTCTCCCCCTCTCGGACCAGCCTCTGGGTTGCATTCGCCTGGGATTAACTCAGCAGGCCTGCCCTACGCTCAGACCCTGCCGCTCTGCTCCTTCCAGGAGCAAGGTCAGTGGTTGACAGGTGCTGGAACTAGGGATGCTGGGGGGGCTGCTGCTCCCCCCGGCTTGAAGTGGTTTCCATCACATGCAGTGTTTAGAGTTTCATTCAATGGCTCTTAGCACGCCCACCGTACAAGTTGTTCCAGCCCTCCTGGGTTGACACAGTGACCAGACGCCCTCCTTAAGCGAAGGGTCTCCGAGAATGCAGATGTTAAAGCAACACAGCAGCCAGGCTGCGTCTCGAACTGTTCCCTAAGGCTTCCCGTACCCTGCCTCTGGGAAGGCCCCACTTCTTTAGACTCCCCCTGCAGCGTCTCTCCCTCTCCTGAGACAGCGTGTGACAAGTGACCCCACGTGTGTTCAGTGATCACTCAGCACTTACGGGGCTTGCCAAAGCTCTGCTTTATTCTGTCCAGGGTTCCTTCCCACCAGCTGAGCATAACAACCAGAGGGTCACAGAGCCCCGCCCAGACGCTCGGGCTGGGAAGCTCAGCCCTTAAAGGCCCAGCCCTCCAACATCACAACCCCTGAGAAGTGCTTTTTAACTCTTCCTTGTTCTTTTGCTCTCCAGGCTCCAAGCTTTGGCAAATACAAGGCTTGCAACTTCTCAGAGACCGGTTCCTTGACGCTAACCGTCTTTCAAGTGTGTGCCAGGGTGCCCGCATCTAGATCTGCTGTGCTGCTCCTTCCAGAACGCTCTGAAATTAGATCAATACAGTCAGACAGGAAATGCTAATTACCCACCATCATTATACAGTCGCTGTACCTCACTGCCCAGAGCCCAGACTCTCAAAGGTTTTGCTGCGCCTAACTGCCATGGGTTTCAATGGATCCGTTGAGTATCTGTGCCTGGGTCCCTTAGCATAGTCTTGCCATTGTTACAGATCAATATTAATAAATAAACACACAGCAGCTTCTCATCCATCACTGGGCCATCAAAGCCTCTTTCATGCAAAATTTCAGCCAGGAGGAGTGGCGTCGATTTTTAAGCAGGACGGCAAAAAATCCAGCAGCCAGTTGGCTAAGGAGTCATGTGACCCGTGAGAACGAGCCCAGAGCTGGTCTGGCCAATGATGGCTGAGGCTGTACAGGATTTTAGGAGCGCTGCGGTGAGTGGTGGGGAAGTAAGAACTGTTACTTTGCAGTTTGCAGATGGGGAAGAGAGACCTAGACAGGTTACGTGGTTAGGCTGGGCTCCAATGCAAGGTTTCTCACCCCATGGGTCACAACCCAAAATTGAGTCAAAGGGACGCGTGGGAGGCTCTGCGGGGGGCACTGCAGTGCGGGGTGGCCAGATGGACCAAAGATGAGTGAGTGGTGCTGTGGCCCCACACGCCAGGTTGAAACGCCGCTCACACAAATTGGGCCCACCCCCCAAGCAGCGCTGGGACCCCAGACGCTGCACCACCCCGAAGCAGGAAGCTGAGCCAAGCCAGCCCCACAGGACAGCAGCTGCAGGAGCAGCGGCTATGGTATACACGGTGTACTTTTTCCATACTTAGTATGTTAATGTGCCTATTATGTCGTGAGTAAGAAATACTTAGTGAGCCAGATGCTTTTTGCACTGAAGCTATTTCCTGGGTCATGGCAGGCCATCATGGTTAACAAAGGAGTCCTGAGTCTCGCATGGATCAGGTCTAGACCTGCTGTAGCAACGCAAAGCCTGGCTGGGCTCTAATCTCCGTTCAGATTTATTGTGTGACCTTGTCTGAGTCAGGTAACCGTGCCCGTTAATGTCCCAGGCCAGGCAGAAGCAATGTCTTCCTAGTGCAAGGACAGTGAAATCTACCAGGCATTTCAGTGCTTGCTAAACATCCGTCAGGATCTAACTGGCTCTACACGTGACTCCCACCAGCTGTCACTTGTGTTCGCACTTTATATGAAAGGTCCACAGTTCATAAAGGGTTAACAAATGGTTAATAGATGTTTTAATCTCTGCTGATAGCTCATTATAAACTCCAGCCATAGCTTATAACCACCTGGTACTGATGTGCTTATGACACACACTGCTCATGTTTGTAACTTGCTTATAACATCCTAATAATCATTAACCCTTTCTAAACTATTCCTAAACGGAACCTTAATCTAATGGGTGCTCTAACTTTTTCTTCTTGCAGCCGGATGGCTCCCACAAAGGCTGAAATTCGTTTCCTACCTTAAAAACACCAAAGTGATCGCTTTCCACATCGTATCTTCACAACTGATCTGCATAAACAGAGGCCAGACACATTGGCACTGGAAAATGGCTTTGAGAGGGTTAATTTTTTGGATGCAAGGTGTTAACCACGGGCACCCCAGATTCCGCTATATTTATTTGTCCTTTGCCCAGATGCCCTTCTGGGTCTGTATTGTTGCTGCTTTCCCTCCCAATCGTTCACAAAGAGGAAAATATAAACCCTGCCAAAGGCCCGAAGCACAAAAAGGAAAAGTGAATTCTCCTTCCTGACCGGCCCAGGGTCAGCGCGCTGCCAGGACCTGGTTCTCCTGACGTACCTGCAACTCAGAGCTAAGATCCGCCATGTGGATCTGAAAGGAGAACTGGCGATTCAGCCCTCACAAGGCAGCAGTGGAGCAATCCAGGCTCCATGCCCACATCAGACGTGAAGGGCAAAGGTCCCTTCACTGGCTGAGATTTGGCATCTGGGAGGGACACTACTAAGGGGAAGGGAGACAGCAGATTTGACTGGCAGAGCTAAGAGGGAAAAATTCTTGCCGTCTCCCCGTGCAGTTTGAAATTAGTCCTTTATGCATAATGCACAAACTCCTCTTTCATCATCTCGCTGCAGCAGGGACTCCCAGAGCCGCTGTCTTCAGCCGAATGTGTCACTTCGATGTCAAAGGGGGGGAAAAAATGCAAGGAACTTTGTTATTTTATTTCAGCTTTTCTTTTTGCTTCAATCGTGTGACATAAATGAAAGGAGCACTGGGTGGGCGGGGGTTTGCAAAAGTGGAAAGACGGAGGAGGAGACTAGGGCAAAGAGACAGCTGGGAGGATGGGAAAAGGGAAGGGTGTGGTGGCCAGTGGTTGTTTCAAAAGACCGAAAGCAAAATAATCGCACCTGAAACTGACAGAGGCAGCGGGTTTGCAGTGGTGTTGTAGCTGTGTTGGTTCCAGGATGTTAGAGACAAGGTGGGGAAGGGAGTATCGTTCATGGACCCAACGCCTGTTGGCGAAAGAGACAAGCTTTCGCGCTCCACAGAGCTCTTCTCCAGGTCCCCAGAGGCTGCCGGAGCAGCTATAAAATTGTAAACACTGGGCAGGCACCCAAGGCCGGATTTTCAAGAGTTTGGTGTGTTGGGTGCTGCGTGCTTGGAAATCTGGTCCTTATTTGGGTGCCTAAATAAACTCGCAAGACACCACTTCATGCCTCCCATCGGCCCATGATGCCAGCCTTCATTGCCTGCATGTTTAATTTTCCAACAAGCACTTGTGGCCTTTCGCCCATGCCTCCCCACACGTGTGGGACGAGCTCCCTGTAGAAATCTGCCAAGCCCCCTCCTCCTTCTCCCAACTCTCCTCTGCTGCGATGCTACGAGGAAACGGATAATGGTTAGGCCTCTGGTGAGCAGAGTGCTGCCCATCAGCTGACCAGGATTGTCTCATTGGGTATGTCTACACAGCTGGGTCAGTGAACTTGATCTCCTGGGGCTTGGTCTGTGGGGCTAAATATTGCAGTGTAGACGTTCAGGCTCGGGCTGGGTTCTGAAATCCCACAAGAGGGTGTGACGCACCCCGGTAGAATCCAGACTAATGAGGAGCTGTGTCACACCTGCCCTCTAACCTGGGGGGCCACTGACAGTGCTTTGCTGCGGTAGCCTCCCGCCTGGGCTGCTCTCAAACAGCCTCCAGCATGCAAGTCACTCCCAGCTATGTCTGCGTGCGAGCTGCAGCCAGCCAGCCTGGGCTCTTACCAGCCTGGGTTATACTGCAGCGTGACCCCAACGTACTCCCAGTCATATCCGGTACTGCCCAGCCCTCTCCTGGACAGTGCAAGTTTATATAAAGCCTGTTATTTCTTTAATAGAAATAACATGCACGTAACTTGCCATCCCACCTGGAGTTTCCCAGGCACTTCCATTGAAACTCACTGGATTAGATACATCAGTGGCACAAGTTTATTAACTACCAAGAGAGAGATTTTACGTGAGTACAAAAGTCATGAGGCATACAAGTCAGAACTGGTTACAAAAACCTAACGTTCAAACACTCCTGGTGCCTAACTTAACACACTATGTTCAATTCAAAGCCAAGTTTTCTCACCACATGCTCTCAGCGGTCTGACGACTTAGGTCAGGATTCTTGACCCGCTCCAACGCTGCTTCCTTTGCCTTCAGGTGCTGTGACTGCAGCGGGCAGAGAGAGGGAGCGGTGCCTTGAGGTGTTTAACCCTCCTTTTCAGAGTTTCAATCCACCTTTTGAAAACCGTTTCCAGCTGGCTCCAGGAGACAAAAGGACTATGGGGAAGGATGGTCCCTGCTGCTTTTTTCTCAGCTGTTCGAGCTTCCTTTGTCTCCCCTTCCTGCTTGATGACTCTGCCCACGTTGCTTGATTGGAGCCAGACCTGTTCCCCAACCTCAGTCTGGAAGGTGAGTTATTAACGCCATGCAGCGGAATCGTATAACTTCACAGGCACGGTTGTCACACGCATTCTATCAGGACACTAATGACCAGCCAATTAGGAGTTTTAAAATGATCCCTCACAAGGCATAAGGTGTGGACAGAGGGATATCTTCTGTCACATAGGGAGGAGGGCTCAGAGCCCGGGCTCCAGGCCAAACCCTAATGTCTACACTGCAACCTTTAGCCCCACAGCCTGGCCCCATGAGCTTGAGTCAACTGACCTGGGCTCTGAAACTCAATGCCATGGGTTTTTTATTGCAGTGCAGGTGTATCTTTAGTACTCCTCTGTCTGTCTGTCTGTCTCCACCTACTGTCACTTGTCTTATAGCTAGATTGAAAACTCTCTGGGGCAGGGACCATTTTTGGTTCTGCGTTTGTACAGTGCCTGGCACAGCAGGGTCCTCCTCCATGACTGGGGCTTGTAGGTGCTACCACAATACAAATAATAAATGGACGCTGAGCTCTTTTGAAGATCTGGCCCTGCCTGTGGGTGCTGAGTCCTTGGAAATCTGGCCCTAGAACTGATCGGTTTGGCCTTGGGGAGGTCACGACAGTGCTCTGTGCCTCAGTTTCCCCATTGAAAAGCATTGTCTGTTCCATATGAAGCCAGGACCCTGTTCAGCCTAGAGGGATGGGGAGCACAGGACCCAGTTCCTCCTCCCCTACACCCACTCTGCCATGGTGTAAATGCGTGCAGGGGGGGAGGGATGGAGAATCAGGGCCTCTGTCAGTGCCATAGGCAGCCAGACCCTACACAACCTATAGGAGCCATGACCATGACCCTATGGAATTTTCATCCCTGAAGGGGAAGGGGCCAGTGGGTCTTGGAAATCCAACCCTGCTCTCCCCGGGGCTGCCAGTTCCAACGCCCAGTCTAGACACGTGGTCCATCAGGAAGCCCCAAGTCCCACTCCCCGCAGCCAGCCTGGCTCATTAAATGCTTCACAGGTGTGGCCAGCTGGCTAGAGGCATCCGAGGCCCACGCAGCCGTCCCAGCACAGGGACGTCTCCCCAGCCAGCTTGGCTCTGGCGTTGCACAGACTGCTCCTTCTGCTTTGCACCTGAGCAGGCCTGGCACCTGGGCATGGCGGGAACCTGCCTGAGAAACCAAGCGCTCCACTCTGGGGATGTTGGATGATACAGGGCTGAGGCCAGAGTGCAATAAACCAGCCGGGGGGAATAGCAAAGACGTGAGAGCCAAAGGGAAAAGCCAAGGGAGAGTGGAGGAGGGAGATGCCCCTGGAGCTGGCAGCAGCAGGGCTATGTTAACGTGCTGGGTTGTGTGCACGGGCACTGCAGCCCCCTGCCGGATGCTGTGCCAGCCTGGCTCATGTGGGTGTGTCTGCAAAACCCTCTGGTGGGTGACAGCCCAAGCTTGCTGCCCTAAGAGACTCTCCTTTAGCTTGGGCAGAGGAGGCTTTTCTGGAGCAGAAGGTCGTAGGTTCCAGCCCTGCTCGGGATTAGCTGGTGTCTGGATGTACACAGTGCAGGGAATTGCTCTTCCTCTGGGGGGGCAGCCAGGGGCCATGCTGCCTGAGGCGGGTAGCCGGGGAGATGCCCAGGTTCTAAAGGGTCAGTCGGGAACCCCACTGGGATCGTGCAAGCAAAGCAATAGCTGCCCCCCGAAAAACCCCCATAGGAACTGCAGCAGTCAGATCCTTTGGCCTGGAAGTTGTTTCCCCCTCTGGTGGCTAAGCAGGGTTATGCACAAGCAGTGCCGGGAGTCTGCTGCTGGGCCGGTCCCCTTTCCACCTGCTCCTGACGGGCCCCCAGCTTGCTTCTGCCGTAGAACAAGGCCCAGCTGGGGGGGGCAAGTCCTTCCCCGTGCGCCAAGCGAGGCTGCCTGCCTCTGTCCTCCCTGCCCAGCAGCGTCTGATGAGACCGGCTCAGGCTTGGGGGGTTGTTTGGCTTTGCAACGTCGAAATGGGCTCAAGGCACAGAATTCGGGGGCAGGTTTGGACTCAGAGAGCTGCTTGAGTGAAGGGGGTCTTGGCTGTGTGCTGGGGAGGTGGATGTGCTGGGGGGGTGAGTGTGCTGGGAGGGGGTGCTGGAGGGGTCCTTCCATCTCTCCACGTGCCCCTGGCAGCGGGTGGGCAGCTGGCGTGTGGCAGCTGCTCCTTACACCGTGCACAACCACCTCGTGCACTCACCTTGGGCTCCCCAGTCTGTCTGTCTCAGCCACCTGTTGTCTCTCACTTGTAGGCATTTCTGGGCAGGGACGGGCCCTGAGCCTGGATTCACACCGCGAAGCGCTGCCCCCGGACCGGTCTGCCAGGATCTCTCTCTGCTCTAACACAGACAGCAGCACTGCTGCAGTTTGAGCCCAGAGACCCCTGCTGGCCCCTGCCATCCAGCCAAGGCACCAGCCGGGTTGGGGAGAACAGCCCGGAAGAGGAGGAAGCTCAGTAAATCCATGGCCACTTTTTGCACCTACACAGCTGATGTGCACACCTGTGGCACAGGGATAACGGCCGCCCCCGCCCCCTCAGCAGTGCTAATAGCTGCAGTGTTAATGAGAAATAGGTAGCAGGTGGACTGTGAAGAATAAATCACTCCAGGCAAAAGTCACTTGCTTTTTGGTTTGGCTGATGTTACAGGCCGGGGAGATGAAAGGCGTGCAGCTGATTGAACAAGGGGCCAGATCCTGATGGAAGCTCCAGCAGTATAAATCCGGAGGCAGCCGATTAAGCTAAGCGGATAGACCCATTGCAACAGAGCAGAAGTTGGTCCATCGGCTCTCGCAGCCTCACAGAAACGGGCTGAGATCAGCGTGGGTCTGGCTTGTGTTCCCAGGCCGGGCACGGGGCAAGGGGTGGGAATGAAAGCAGGGTGCTAAGCAGGACTGGCTCAGGCTGCCTGGGAGTCTCAGCATTGCCGCTAACAATCTGGGAGGCACGGCGGATGCTGAACGCCAGCAAGGGCAGAGAAATCCCATGAAGGCCCCTCGAGGCGACAGAAGGGAGCAGGGAAAGCAAGCGAGGATCCCGTGGAAACCTGCAGCCGAACCCGTCTGGAAGGAGAGGCCTGGGGCAGGGCTGAAGGAGACCAGGGTGGGACTGAGAACTTGCAATGCGATGAGTGGGGGGCTGGGCTGGGCAATATGGGCCCTGGGCATCGCTGGAGGTGGGTGTGAAAGGCTGCCCTCCGGATTTCACTAGTGTAAGCAGCTGGCCAATGACCTGGAGGAACACCCAAAATCATCACTGATAAAGTTTGCAGATGACCCAAAAATTGGGGGCGTGGTAAACAACGAAGCGGACGGGTCACGGATTGATTCAGCGCGAACTAGATCACTTGGTAAGCTGGGCGCAAGTAAACAAGATGCGTTTGAATACGGCTGGATGTAAATATCTACGTCGAGGGGGTGGGTGGGATAATCAGCGGACCGGGAGCTCCATGAGTAGGAGCAGGGAGGTGATTTTACCTCTGTGTTTGGCCCTGGTGCAACCGCTGCTGGAATCCTGGGTCCCGTTCTGGTGCCCACAACTCAGGAAGGATGTTGATAAACTGGAGAGGGTCGGAGAAGAGCCACGAGGATGATTAGAGGGTTAGAAAACCTGCTGTAAGGCGAGAGTCTGTTTAGCTTAGCGAAGAGAAGGCTACAGGGTGGCTTGATCCCAGCCCATAAGTATCTACATGGGGAACAAATATTGAACATGGGCTCTCGGCTCCAGCAGGCAGGGCTAGCGCGCTCCAGCGGCTGGAAGGGGAAGCTAGACGGACGGGATCCAAGGTGTGAATTTTTCAGTGAGGGTAATTAGCCATTGGAACAAATGCCGCAGGGGCCGGTGGGTTCTCCCTCACTGGCGATGCTGAAATCCAGACTGGCTGTTTGTCTTGACAAACAGCTCTGCTCTGGGAAGGGTCGGGGGGCTGTTCTCCGGCCCGGGCGATCCAGGGATCAGACCCTTCTGGCCTGGCAGGGGGTGAATGTAGGATCTCCCCAGCCTTTGCCATCTCCTGCTCCCCTTTCTCCTCCAGCCGCCCCCACTCACCTGAGCCCCAGCCCCCATCTCCCACGTGCCCCAAGCAGCCGGCTTCCAAACACCCAGGGAGCAGATGGTTTCCATGGCAACAGGCCGAATGACGCATTCCCAGCACTGCCAGCCCCTCTCCCCTCAGGGGAACCTGCCACCGCGCGCTGACAGAGAGGGGGAGGGGGCGGTGATTGGCACCTGCCTTGGCGAGGGGAGTGGCAGGGGCCGGGCGCTGGCACGGAAAGGGGCTGAGAGCGTGCACAGCTGTGACACCGTCACACACACACACACACACAGGGACACGCACATGCACACAGAGGTGCACGCACATGCATTCACGTGCACACACACACACACACACACACACACAGGGACACGCACATGCATTCACGTGCACACACACACACACACACTCCTATGCATGCACACCTGCTTGTGTCTATTCACTCCCGCATCACACCCCCTTCCCCTCTCATCCTGCCCCCATCCGGCCCATGCACCTCGCCTGCCCCGTTCACCCCACACAGGGGTTGTCGTTTGGGTAAATCACTTCCTCTCTCTCCCCCACACCCTGCGTCTCTCTCGTCTGCTGTGGCTTTGTCTAGGACAGGGGAATCAATCTGGACTCAGGCAGAGGGTGGATTCACACAGCTGTCCTGGAGGCAGAGTGTCCCCCGGGGAGCTATGCCGGGATAGCTACGCCGGCCGGTCCGGGGCAGGGACGGTCTCTCCCTGTGTGTCTGAGCAGCGCCTGGCACCCTGGGCCCTGAGCTCAGCTGGGGTCTCCAGAAACATGAATAAATAACACTGATCTGCCCCTGGGGGTTTCTAAGGCCCCATCACCTCAGTATTGACACACACACACCCCCGCTTGCCCTACAGACACCACCCCCATGCACTGTCCCCCAGAGTGCATATTGCACCCCACTCTCAGACACACCACGCACCCCTCCAGCTAGCAATATGAGAGGTCTAGGTGTGCCCCCCCACCCCCCCGGCTGAGCCCTGATGCTAGGCCGGTGTGTGTGTGTGGGGGGGTGCAGTGCAAGGCATCCATTTCCTGGGAGTAATGCGAGCAGGTTCCCAAAGCTGGTGCCTGCGGAGGGGGGACATCACTGCATCGCAGGATGGCATTAGCTCTTTGGGCACCGTGTGCCACCCTGGATCAGGGTCCCTGCCCAGCCAGGGCGAGGGGACAGGTGAGCTCCTCACCCACATCACCCGAGAGCCGGCCTCTGCCTCCTGGATTCCCAGCGGCTGCCAGGCGCTGTTCCTGGTTCCGGGGCCCTGTGCACATTCCCAGCCCCAGGCTCCTATAGAAACACACACAGTCTCCCTGCGCCATCACACGAACACACACACAGAGTCTCCCTGCACCATCACACGAACACACACACACACACACAGTCTCCCTGCACCATCACACGAACACACACACACACACAGTCTCCCTGCGCCATCACACGAACACACACACACACACAGTCTCCCTGCGCCATCACACAAACACACCCCCCCTCCCAAATGCATCTGAGCCCCTCAGACACTCCCGCTCCGTGTCTCTCTCACACCTGCCCTGCCTCTGCCTGGACAAGGGCCCTTGCTGAGCAGCGCACCAGTGCCCGGTTGTGACCCCTCCTGCTCCCTGCCCCAGCGCCCCCACTTTGGAGCTCGGGGCCTGCGGGGGTGACTCTAGGGCTGACGAGCACCGAGGTGTCAGGCTCCCCACCAACCCGCCTCTATAGCAAAGATCCCGTGTCACTCACCGAGCTGTGGAGTCCAGGTGCCAGCTGCTCCGTAGCCGCAGAGAACGGGGAAGGGGGGGGCCCATATGGGAACAGGGCCCATGACGCTGCTCTCGTGAGCCCATTGTTGGAGGGGTGGCGGGGTAAGCAAGCAGGAGCCTCTGTGCCCTGCAGGGGGTGGGAGCCTATGGCGGAGGGTTCTCTCTTGCCTGGACAAAGAAAGCAGGCCCCCCCGGAGCAGAAAATTCCCCTCCCACTTTCTTATCGCTTTATCCCCAACGCCACCTGGAATCAGCACGCCCGCCCTGAGGCTCCAGGTGGTAAAATGTGGGTTGGTCTGGCTCTTAATAAAGAAGCAAGGTCCTGTAACTCCCCCCACCCTCCATGGGTGGAGCCCCATGCCAGCAGGTAGAGGAGAGGGACAGCTGCCGAGGGGGAGGTCCCCTTAGGAGTCCAGTCTTGCTCTTTCCTTCACCTGGGCTGATGGGTGGGGTTCTGGAGGTGGTTGGTGGCAGGGCAGTGGCTCCAGGCCCCAGGCGACTGGCCAGCTGGGAGGCCGCTCTTACAGGTGGCCCGTGTGGAAGCTGGGACTCGGCCGCTGTGTCTCATTCGGCACTGGGCTGAGGGGGTGGCCCTGTCCGTTGACCCTGCGCCAGGCCCCGTGACCCTAGGGCAACCCCGTGCTGGTGCGTTCCAGCTGCCGGTTCATAAGCGGAATGGACCAGGCACAAAGCTGGGTCCTCCACGGTGGGGGGGAAGTCTAGGGCAGGCACCTCCCGCCTTGGGGCAAAGGAGGCAGCCCCTAACCCCAGGTGAAGCACTCCCCCAGGGGGCCGTTTGGCAGGGGCGGGATTCTGGGAAGGTTGCCACGGAGGCCTTGTTTAGAAGAGAGAGGGTTGGAAGCTGGATACAAAGGTTGGCACGGCAGCCCTCGCCCAGGGGAGTGACAGAATTGGGCAAGGCAGAGCCAAAGGACTGGTTGCAAAGACCCTTGGTCCAGGAGTGACCGACCCAGACCGATGAGGGATCAAGCTCCAGACACTTCCACCTGGGGGAGATCAGATGTTCCCAGCCAGGCCATGCTATAAGCCATTGATCACACCAACCATGCGGGAATGCAGGAGTAATTTATTTATTTCAGGAAGACTAGTTCTAGAATAAAGGCTACATTGTAATATCGTCTTGTTCCTTTCTCTCTTTGTTCGGTTTGTTTTAAAAAGCCAGTAATGCATGGGAACTAGTTACTGATCTCATGCTGGCGTCAGAGGGGGGGCTAGGCAGGACTGGTATTTACAATGCAAGATACGAGAGCTGAGTTTCAAAGCACCATACAATATTCAAGACGCCAGTCTCTTAGCTGGGAGTACGTTATCTTCAATATCATATGACCGGGCGAGATACACGTGTAAACAAACATCTTGCTCCTCGTTATGATTATTACTGGGCCTCGTTTCAAGGTGCTGTGGATGGGTCAGTGCCTCGACAAAACTCCTGCGGGGGGCCGTGCCTTGCTTTCGATACACAGCCTGGCATCCCCGGGGGTAACAGGCTAATGGGGCGATCCCAAGCCTGGCTCCCCCCGTCCGAGACACGGGCTGAGCACGGCTACGCTGAGGGGGGCAACTCTGCTTCGCTTGAGTCAGACCCTAGGTTCCTCGCCGGGGGCCCCCAGCCAGCTCCCCTTAGCGCCAAGGGGAAAGGTTCCCGCTGCGGCTGCTCTTCCTGACGGATCGGGATCGGCTCCGCTAGCTAAGCAGACCGCTTGCTCAGATTCCACCAGGGGACGCGGGAGGGATTTGGGCTTGGCAAACCCACCCCCCCCGGTGGCACCAGCGCGCCCACCCCGGGCCAGGGATAGCCGAGGCTCCTCCCCGTTACCTCGCAGCACCGCCGCTGGCTCCCTGGACCCCCAGCCAGGGGGAGGAACGAGCCGCTGGCGAACCCCGATGCAGAGAGACTCCTCCTACTCGCTAGTGGACAAGCTGCCCCTAGCGGTGAGGAGGCCCCCAGCGCCCCCTAGGGGACGGGTTTGGGTGAGCAGAACATCCCTTCCCCGGTGCAGAGGCGGGAGGGGACCGCCTGGCTAAGCCGCCCAAGGAGCAAGCTGCCCAGGGAACGCAGCTAGTGCCTGGAGGGATTCCAGCTGCTTCCTGCTGAGTCCTCCTTGGGCCGAAGGGAGCCCCCAAATCCTGCCCTGCCTGATGGAGCGAGGGGCTGGGAGGGGGTTCAGACAGAGCCCTCCCCTCTTCCTCCTCCAGCTGCACACCCAACACAACCCTGCCCTCTCTGCGATCTGACCCACCCCCTTATGAGGCATTTTTGTGGCTGTCTCTGAGTATCCAGGGCTGGAAGGGGCCAGATCCCCCCGCTGGTGTAAAGTGACGCAGCCCCTATTGACGTCAGTGGGGATTTACTCCCGCTAGGGGAGCTGAGCCTGGGAGGGGCTGCCCCGCACAGATTTGCAGCCCAACTCTGCAGGCTCAAGGAGGCCAAATCCTGCCCCCACTGGAGCATGGGGTAAAGTCTGGTCAGAACTTCTCCCCTTCGGGTGCTGCTTTGAACTCTGACTCTCCTGGGGTTTGCCAGGCTCTGGGCAGAGCTGCCCCCACCCCCCGTGATGCTTCCTTCACCGGCTCCATCCACGTGGCCGTGGTGCTGTCCAGTGGCACCCGTCACCGTGGCATCAAGCCGCCGGCAGGCTACCCCGACAAGGCAGCTGGGGGAGGGAGAGGCCATTGGTCCCAGTTCCAGACCTGCCTTGTATGCGAGACTTCCAAGAGTCCAGCACGCAGCGCGTGCAGCAAGCCCGGCCTCATTCCCCGGGGCCCAGCAGCGCAAACCCAGGGGCGCCCCCGTCAGCGCTCACCGCCATTGTGCTAGGTCAGGGCTCCTGAGGAGCCCCACACGTTGTGCTTCGGCCGGCAGCTTCCGGGCTGCGAAGGGTTAAAGAGTCGAGGGGGCTGGTGAGTGGCAGGGCAGGGCTCAAGGGGCTCCTGCCGCAGAGAGGGGCCCAGGCTGCGGAGGTTGGAGCTGCAGCCGGAGTGGGGCAGAGTTCTGGGTCAGCCTATTACAACCACAGGGGCTGGGTGCAGGGTTTGGGTCCAGCCGGGATGTGCCTGGGGTCACCCCACTTGGCACGGCTACCCCTGAGCATCTGCAGCCGTCGGGCCTGGGGCCCAACGGGCAATTCCCTAGGGAGCGTAGGGATAAAATACCCCCGCCATGGCTGCCCCCTGCTGCAGTACTGGCATTGTCAGCTGCAGGGCCTGGGGCTGTCCCCGGAGCAGACCAGAGCGCTATTTAAAAGGAGGAGGGGTCACTACAAAGGATGCCAGTGGTGGGGGGCGCACGGCCGCTGTGCATTGGCAGGGAGGGAGGGTCTTTCTAAGCTGGGTGGTACCCACTGGAGCAGACCCTGTGCCATCCGTCGCCGCTGGCTGGCTCACTCTGGTCTGAGGGTTTAAGTGCAAAGGTTTCCCCTCCCCCCGGCCCCTGATTCAGATGTCACAGAGCTGGACCATGGCCCTCTGCAGAGTCTGTGGCCGCTGCGGGAGGAAGGCTAGGAAGCAGCTCGGGATTCAGACATCTCTAGCTGGAGAGATCCAGCCAGATTTGCAAAGCAGGCCCCTAGTCCCCGTGCAGAACCAGGGGACTGCGCGTGCAAAAGGGGAAGCGTGGAAACCGCATGTGCACAGAACACGCATTAGTCCAAGCACCAACGGGCAATCAAGCCTGCGGGTGCCCAGTTTTTGCGTGCATACGCTTGTCTCGCCTGTTTTGCACCACCACCACCAGCTGTTGTGCACCAAGGGCTGCCTGCTTGCACCCGGAAATACACTGTTTGCACAGACAGTGGTGCTAGGGGCAGATGTTTGCAGAGACAGTGGTGCTAGGGGCAGATGTTTGCACAGACAGTGGTGCTAGGGGCAGATGTTTGCAGAGACAGTGGCGCTAGGGGCAGATGTTCCAACGGCAGCCCCCAGTCACACTTTCCACATCAGGCTGAGATTCTTACCAAACCTAGCACGGCCATGCATGCCCCAGCCTAGCCCAGTCCAGCCTGGCATAGCCCGGCCTGGCCCAGCCCAGCCCATCAGTTTGCCCCTCATCCCTCAACGCCCTGAAAATCCCACCGGCTCCACATTGCGTCCAAAACACCATCAAGGTGCTGGCGCTTACCCCTCCTCCTTCACCTCTCTCCCTTTCGCCCCCACTGCTGGCTAGATATGTGCTATTCTTTTAGTCACTTCCGCACTACCGACCTCTCACGCTGCGCTGGTGCCACTTGGCATTTTGGCAACAACAGAAGAAAAAGGCAAATCCTGGGGGTGAGAAAGGGATCACTTCTTTCTGGACACCCTGCCCTCATCCCACTTCACCACTGCCTTCGCGTAAATAACTCCCTTCCAGCTGGGTTCTGTCTCTCCTCGCTGCTTGACCATTCCTGGCCAGCTCCTCCTAGGCTAGTGTCTCGTTCTCTTTAACTTGGCCATGGCCAGCTAAAATCCTCCTTGTGCCGATCACATGCATTTTGTTTTTCAGTATCTCCCACTGTTCAAATAGCCAGGGCATTCGGCAATGTAGAGACCCTTCCTTTGAGTGCCACTGCCCGATGGGGTATCGTACCCGCCCCAGATGTCCTTGTCGGCTTCCAGGTCCTTGTGCAGATCCTCATTGATTAACCAGTGTCTCTTGGAACTTGGGCAAACAACCTGAGAACGGCCCCACCCCCAGCAGGGCCGCGGTGACCTTGGGATTGTGTTCCAGCCTGGACAGACGACGCGCGTTGCCAGTCCTTCACAGTCTCCGGTTAAGCAACGTACATCAGATCACCCCTTTGGGAACTCTGTGTGTTCCTTTGACTGGTAAGGAAGGGTCTTGCGAGGGCTTGAGAGCAGCCTCTGCCCCCTCGCTTGTAGATTTGGGGTCTCGGCGGCGTTAGGGAACCAAATGAGGACTGACCCCCGTGCATTAAAAATCACCCCCCACTATGCCCCAGCTAAAAGTTGTCAGTGTTAGCAGCATTCTCTGTTCAGTTCGTGCCGGAATACGTGAGTGTATCTATGAAGGGCTGAGCGTCCATGCCAAGGCTCAGACAGGTCTCCCCGCGGGCTTCACCCACAGACAGAGTCAAAAGCCAGAGAGTGGGGAAGAGAAGAGAGAAAACGTTGATCGAGAGTCTTCTTCCTGCGGCGTTTCCTTGGCTTCCCCCACGCGTCCCTCATCTCGCTGCAAACGAACGAAACTGAAATGCACGTGTGCGATCCAGCCCCAGCCCCCAGTATTGCATATCCCCCTTCCAGAGAGCGAGACCATGGCCCTCGTCGCCAGGGGAGGGGAACGTCCCGAGCGTGGAATCGGAAAGGGAAACGGTCCTGGGTGAGTGTGCACCGCTGGCTCCCCAGAGCAGTCACAGTGATAAGATGCAGCGAGAGGGAGGAGTGGGGGAGACGGGAGGGCAACGCCGATGTTTAACTTGTAGGGCGGAGAAGAGACGAGGGACAGTCCGGTGCTTTACATAAGGCTGCATTTCCCCTTGATTTTGTCTGTCCTCTTCTGCTTGTTGGACCGCTTGCCGTCGATGTTGAGGCTCATGTTCCTCCTCTTCTCCAGGTTGAGCAGCTCCTGGAAGAGCTCCTTGACGTTGTAGTTCATCTTGGCCGAGGTCTCCATGAAGGCGCACTTCCACTCCTTGGCCACGGCCTCCCCTTCCTTGGTCTCCACCTCCCGCTGGGTCTCATCACACTTGTTGCCCACCAGCATGATGGGGATGCTGTCCACGCTGCCCTTGATCTGCAGGATCTGCTGGTAGATGGGCTTCAGCTCCTCCAGGGACTGCTTGCTGGTGACGGAGAAGACCAGGATGAAGGCGTGGCCTTTGGAGATGGAGAGGCGCTGCATGGCCGGGAACTGGTGGCTACCCGTGGTGTCAGTGATCTGCAGGGTGCAGACGCTCTTGTCACAGCTGATGACCTGCCGGTAGGTGTCCTCGATGGTGGGGATGTACGTGTCCCGGAACGTCCCCTTCACAAAGCGCAGAACCAGGGAGCTCTTGCCCACACCGCCAGCTCCAAACACCACCACCCGGTAGTCATTGCTTTGCTCGGGCATTTTGAACGGGGGATGCTGACGCACCTGGAAGGGGATGAGACAAAAGGGAGAGAGAAAGAGACACGTCACAGGGTAGGAACGGCGAGGGGCAGGAATGGAACGGGCAGAGCAGGGTGGGATGGGCCAGACTGGCTGTCGGGTTTGACCACCCAGTGCGGCAGACAGCTCATCTGTCAGACTGGTTCCAACCATCAGTCCCTGCACTCCACCTCCCCATCTCCTCGGATCCTCCCACCAGCCCTGGGTCCCCCCACCCCAGATCCTCCCACCAGCCCTGGGTCCCCCCTCCCCGGATCCTCCCACCAGCCCTGAGTCCCCCCTCCCCGGATCCTCCCACCAGCCCTGGGTCCCCCCACCCCGGATCCTCCCACCAGCCCTGGGTCCCCCCCACCCCAGATCCTCCCACCAGCCCTGGGTCCCCCCACCCCGGATCCTCCCACCAGCCCTGGGTCCCTCCTCCCCGGATCCTCCCACCAGCCCTGGGTCCCACCGCCCTGCCATATGGTTTGCTCCATCTAGTCTGTGGTGTCACCCACCAGACCCCTAACTACTCCTCTCCTACGTGAATGCAAGATCCTAGTCTTTGTCCTTTTCCCCTCCCAACCCCAGCTCCGTCTGGTCTTCTCCTGTTAGTTCTATTTCAACGGCATCCAGAAGCACCAACCGTGATCAGGGCCCCCCCTACCGGGGGCTGCACAGGATCCGAGTGACAGACAGGCCTCCAAATGCTCACAGTCCAAACAGCAAAGACTGGGTGGGAGAAAGGAAGGATCTGCAGCCCCGTTTCACGGTCAATTCCCAGACCAGCCAATGTCGATAAGAAACAAGACCAGCCCCCCAGCCCGGTGCCTGCCTTACCCCATCGCGCCATTGGGCCTCCCCCGACAGCGGCCAACAAGTGCAGCCCCCAAGTGCAGGAGATGCAAAGGGGGAATAAACCCCCATCCCTGGGCTGGGCCGTAACCCTACATCCAGCCCCCTCGCTCCACCCCTGGCGGTGGCATTTACAGGGCCCTGTCTCCTTCGTACCAGCAACTCCCATTTGGACCCAGAGGTTTCCATTGCTGTTAAATCTCCCCACACTTAGCCCTTAGCTTCTCTTCTTCCCCCGAGCCTTGCCGAGGGGCTGTCAAGCACTATGATCCCCCTTGCAGACATGGGGAAACCGAGGCCCGGAGCTCGCGCCTGCCTTGCCCAGGGTCACAGAGCAGGGAGTCGCTGGTACAGCTGGGAGGAGATGCCTGGGTGCTGTGCCCACGAGACCACATGACTTCTCATTGTCCCACACGCCCAGGCACAGATGCAGCCCCGGCTTTTCACTGGCAGCAGCAGCAACGGTTCAGAGCCCATGAGGGGGCCCAGCGGCGAAGCCGGTGCTGACCCCAGCTCCCGTTCCAAAGGGAGATGCCGGGCTCCCCAGATCTGCTCATCAAACCCACGCAGGCCAAAGCGGGAGGGTCGGCCCCGAGGGGTGGTGAGAGCGAGACAGACAGGGGTTACGCTCCAGTAGGGTGACCAGAGAGCAAGTGGGAAAAATCGGGACAGGGGGTGGGGGGTAATAGGCGCCTATGTAAGACAAAGCCCCAAATATCGGGACTGTCCCTATAAAATCAGGACATCTGGTCACCCTACCCTCTGGGCTCAAAGGCAGCCTCTGAAGAAAGGGCTGGGGATGGGGCCACGTCCCCTTTTAACTTATAAGGAGACAGACCAGTCGTCAATCCTCAAGCTGCAGCAGCTGAGGCATCAGAAAGACCCACATGGGGCACGGCTGTTACGGTCGCGCCCGAGGCCCCAGCTGGGATCAGGGCCCCATGGTGCTGGGTGCTGCACAGACATGGGGAGCGACTGTCCACGGCTCAAGGAGCCCACACTCGAAATAGACGAGAGGCAAAGGAAGGGCCACTGTACCCATTTGACAGACGAGGGGATAAGGTGCAAAGAGAGTCAGTGACTGGGCCATGGCTCCATAAGGATCAGTGGCAGACCCAGGACTTGAACCTGGCCCAGCGCCCCCAACCCCACGAATCGCTTGGATTTCCCTAGCCCCTGGCACGCCAATGGCATCACCTCACCCACCACTGAACTGCAGCCACCTCTGGGGTGGAGCACGGCAGCTGGCAAGCAGCAGTTGCACGGGGCAACCCAGACTGTGCTAGTCTTGGAGCTTGAGAATGAGGGAGAACGACCAGGTCGGCTGGACGGGGTTTGGCGATCCTGGAACCGGCGCTGCCTCCTCACAGGTCGTTGGTGCGGGGAACGTGCTGGAGGGATCGGCTCTGCCGCCCCACACTGCAGCGGGAGGAGAATAAACCCCTGACTGTCAGCATGGGGCCCTCCCCTCATCCCGCCGCCTGGGCCCACGCTGCCGATGGTGTCCCCCCCCCCGCCCCCCCGCCATCACAAGGGCCATGGAAGCCCAGGCCGGTGGGGAGGGCAGGGCTGGGAGTGAAGGGGACTCTGTGCACTGCGGCTCCCCGGCCGCACCAGGGAAGCTGGCAGAGGGCCGGCCCGGCCCCGCATGCTAATCAGCCTCCTTGGGTGCTCTCCAGCCAAGCCGAGGGGGTGAGGAACAGCCATCAGCCGGAACCGCCCCCGCTGCTGTCACGCGCCCCCAGCGCCGCAGAAGGGAGCCCTGGGCTCGGGGAGACGCTGGCTGGGCGTGGGATGGGGCTGGGATTCCCTGGGTTTCATGCCGGAGGGACTGACTCCCGTGGGGTGACTCCTGCTTTGCAATGGGTGGGGGCTGGGGTACGTGCTGCTTGGCGGGGAGCCAGCGCTCCAATATCTCCCCCACCCCCACAACAGGGGTCTCCTCCTCCTCCTCCTCTGGGAAACCTCCATCTGCTGCCACCCAGCCTCCCCCACATGGGTCAGGCAGCCAGGAGCTCGCAGGACCCAGGGCCCTGCTTCTCTCTCCCAGCACCCCCAGCTGGCAGGATATCGGAGTGCGGGGCAGGTTGGACGCTGCCCCCTTGCTCCACAGAGCAAGCCTACGGCTCCGGAGCAGGCTCAGGTGGGGGAGGGAGGGGCACGGCCGCTAGCGCTGGTGCAGAGGGGCAGGAGAGCGGCAGAATGGGGGGTGGGAAGGCTGGGAGACCCAGGATTTCCTGAGGGCCGGCTACAGTGTGTGCATGGAGGGGGGAACCCCACGGAGGTTTCACTTCCCCAGCCCAGGTCTGGGAACAGGTAACTGGGGGGTGTGGGCTGGAAGTGGCCCAGACACCTGAGCACACATCCCCTGGGGCCCAATCCTGACCCAGAGGCATAGTCCCATGGAAGTGGATAGAGTTACTCACCTGAGTGAGAATTAGCCATGTGAGTAGGGGGTGGCAAAATCAGGCTTCTGCAGGTTGTTCTTTCGTTAACCCTTAGGGGACCCAGCTGAGATCAGGGCCCCAGTCTGCCAGGCACGGCCCAGACACACAGCGAGAGCCAGTCCCTGCCCCAGCTGAGATCAGGGCCCCCTTGTGCTGGGCGCAGCCCAGACACGGTGAGAGCCAGTCCCTGCCTCAAAGAGCTCACCGTCTAAACAAAGGAAGGCTCATTAACCCCATTTCACAGAAAGGAAACTGAGGCCCAGAAAGATTAAGGCCCACATTATAGAAGGGATTAAGGTGCCTAAACACCTTTAAAAATCTGGGCAATCTCTTCGCAGCTAAACCACCCTTCCTCTCAACGTCTGGGTACTTCTGCCATGCGCCCATCGGTCCCTGAGTCCACCCCACAGGAGTCCAGTTCCAGTTCTCTTCCTTCCCCAAGCGTCTCTGCTAACTCCCATCTCCCCTTTGACATTGAAAAACCCTGGGCTGCAGTTCTGTGTCCACCCCAGAATGGATCCTGGCTGTGCCAGTGCTGGGCATAGAAGAGAGACGGCTCACGACCCGCACGTGGTAACCACTTCTCCCCACCCTCCGTGGGTTTTCTTTGTATCCACTCCAGCTTGGTTTCTGACCCCTCCCCAGCAACGCGCGATGGATCTAGAGGCCAGGTGATGAAATTACTCGCAGCATCTGGCGATCTGGGTTTCCAAGCAGCCCTGCACTGCCAGGCAGCTCCGCAGTGGCACTGTGGGTCACGTCTGCACAGCAGCTGCTGTTTTAGCTATTTAAAAATAAAAAGGTGTGTGTGTGTTGGGGGGGGTCTGTACATCCAGAGGAGCGGGGAATGGGGGGGACATTCTTCTAAATTCCCTTCTCATCGCTAGCAAAGGGTCCGTTTTTTCCGCCTGTTGGATGAAATTCACCCCTGTGCAAAGGGCCAGCCCAGCCCAGCAGTCCTGGCTTCCAGCCCCCCGCTTTAACCTACCAGCCCCCACTCCACACCCATTGCTGGGGATAGAGCCCAGTCCCCTCGATTCCCAGTCCCCTCTCTCTAACCACTACAGCCCCCTTGCTGAGGGGTGGCACTGCCCAAGAACCGCGCCATCTGTTTGCCCTTGAAGAGTCCTTGTGGCATCGTCCCCAGGCACCTGCCCCAGAACAGACTGGGCCAGGGAACGTGCAGGATGCAGTGCTGGGTCCTGCCTTGCTGCCTGGGGTGGACTTCCCAATAATAGATCGGCACTTTCTATTTTTATAAGATGCCACAGTGCAGCCATATGGCCAGTTCGCTGCCACCGGCACAGCATCTGTAGCAGGGTTTGCTGGAAGATCAAAGTCTTTGAGGGGGTGGGGGCTGGCTGGCTGCTGCCCCCTTTTGCCTTGGGGTCCCCGGCTCGTAGCTAACTCAGTTCAGCAATGACAGAAAGCCAGTGGCGTCGCCGTCCAAGGTGAAATGAACGAGTTTGGGGGCTCTCCGTCCAGTAGCAGGACAGGTGCCCCGGACACTACATTCACCAGCACTAGCCAGCCGGGGTCTCGGCAGGCTTAGCAGACAAGCTGAGGACTGAGACGGACGCAGAGAGCGGAGAAGTCAGGGGCAGCATGCGGAGGTGGCTGACTCTGCCGGTCCCCAGGCTCTGCACTGGAGGATGAATAAAAGGCTTCAGTCTGCAGGGCTTTCAAATCAGCACCTTCAGCCAGCAATAAACACTTGGGAAATTGAGCCCCCCCGCGCACCTTGCAACACTCAGGGGTGGGCGCTGCACATCCCTTCCTGGGGAGATTGTCCCTTCCAGCAAACCTCGGCTCCGATTCTGCTGTGGGATGAACACAGCACCGGAATGATCAAAGCCAGGGGCTGGGTTAGAGCACTGGGAACCCCGCACGTGCCGCCCTCCTTGACCTGCTTTGCTCTGTTGACATGGGGTGGAGGCAGCTGTGAAACTGTGGGGCCTTCAGCTCAGCAGCCAGGTGGGGCTCAGTGCACAATGCAGACCAATGAGACACACACACCGTGCTCTCGCCAATGGAGACTTTTCATTGGTCCTTTCCTGCCCCGGTTTTCCTGAAGGTTATTTTAGACTCCGTATATGCATTCTGCCCTTCGCACAGGGAAATGTTACGGATTCACAAGTAAAGGGAAGGATTCTTTGTAACTAACAGCGCCAAATGCCACCTGGGACATAAAAGTCCTACTCAGTTCTTCGGACTTATATCAACACTGGGAACAAAGGGACGTAATTCCTCTGGGCCTCACGCAGTCAGTGACACCAGTGCCAAGTGAATGCAAAAGCACCCGGATCTCGTAGCATCTTATACCGGCTCAGCACTAACGTAAATGATGCCCAAGGCCACAGAGAATTGGACCCAAAGCTTCCCCAGTCAGAAGCCAGTGGATGCTGTTGCTAGTGACATCCGGGACAGAATATTGCTGTGATTACAGTACACCTAGGCACGCAGGGAGAGACAGGCCCTGCCCGGAAGAGCCCACCGCTTAAATAGACAACGGGTGGGAGGGGAAGTGACTTCCCCATCCCAGCAGGTCAGTAGCAGAGCTGAGATGCGAACCCAGGAGTCCTGATGCCCACTCTGCCAGACCACACTGCCTCACGTAGCTTTCATCCATTTTGTTCATAGCACCTCCTGGAGGGCTAATGGGAGTGAAGCCACCACTGCTGCATTCAAGTCAGCAGACCTGACTCCGACAGACACACAAGCTGCAGATCTGCTGAGTGAGCAGCTGCCATTTTCACACAGGCGTTTGTGGCTGTTTTAACGGCAGCGGCAGCGAAAGACACTTTTGATCAGCCACTTCCTAACCCCGGGGACAGCGTGAAAAACAACAGCACCAGCCAGGAGCTGCGGTTAATCACCCCTCCGGTGTATTGCATTACCCAGCAGCCCTGAATCCCGCTGGAGATTCCTTAATACCGTTCAGAAATTTCCCTCCGCCGTCCCCATCAATTATTGACAGAAATCGCTCCAAACAACAGAGATCTCGTGTTGGACAGCCCGATTCACCAGTCACTGCACCTCACGAGCAACTCCAGTGAAAGTCAGTGGGGTAAAGCCAGGGTGAGTGAATGGGGACATTGAAAACCAGGCAGGTTTGGGGAGGTGCCGAAGCTAATCTGCCCCATAGACTGCACCTGAGTCTGGGCATCAGTGAGGTGTGGTGGATAGAGCATTGTCCTAGGAATAGGGACACCTGCTTCTATTCCCAGCCCTGCCACTGGCCTGGTGGGTGACCTTGGGCACGTCACTTCACCACCGTGCCTCGGTTTCCCCATCTGTGCAAGAGGGATCATGAGACCGACAGTTGCTTTGTAAAGCGCTTTGAGCGTGACTGATGAGAAGAGCCAGGGATTAGCATCATTCCTCAGCCAATTGCAACAAGAGCATCTCCACTGCAGCTGGGAGCGAGCCAGAGAGACAGACTCGAGCTAGTGCACTGAAAATAGCGGCGTGGATGTCGTGCCTCCATCGGAGACACCGGCTAGCTCAGCCCCAGGGGCCCAGGGGGCATCTCGCCCCCAGCTGCAGTATAGACCCAGTAATTAACAGGATATTGAATGTGGCTTGGGGACAGGTTTTCAAGGCAGGGCCCCCAATGTGCAGAACGCTGGGGAAAATCTGGTCACTTTCATAGATTCCTAGACAGGTGCTGAACTCTTGCAAATATCCCAGTCCCAGCGCTCCGTGTAGACAGGGACGGTTGGATTAACACCATTCCAGCTGGTCCCCAAGGGATTTTTAACCATAACAATCCCAGCCTGGCCTGAGGACCTGATCCCCTTTGCCCTGCTTCATAGATGCCAGTGTGAAGTGGTGGTGAAATGCTACCAGGGCACAATGGTGTGAGCGGTCGTGCAAGGAGCAGGTGACGTGAGAATCAAGCCCAGACGGTGTCAGTTACCCTGACCTGGCAAGGTCATGCACTGACGTTGGGACCTACTTTGCAAGTGAAGACAAGCAACCTGGAGATGGGAGGCTGAAGTCTCAGGGCAGCTACATGGCAGCTGGACGTCCTTTGTTTTTCAGTAATACACAAACCTCTCAGCGGCCAATGCAGGGCTAGGCGGGGGCTCCCCCGCACCCCAAGGCTGGCAGAGTCCCAGGCGTGCCTTGCCCTGTCTCTCTCTAGGCCAGCTCCTGCTACAGGCCTTGAAACAAATGCTTCTCCCAGAGACCATCGGCTCCAGATCACCAGCTCCAACCTCCCCCACACACCCCAACTGTTACCTATTGGGTGGCCTGTGCGTAATGAGTTTGCTCAGTCTCAGCCCATCTTCCCAGGGTGTTCAGATCACAGACACAGAACCACATCGGCACCCCGATTTTCCAAAGCACCCAGCAGCTCCCACTGGGAATCCACCCCCCCTCCTCCACTGAGAACAACGGAGAATCCACCCCCCATCCCCCACTGAAAACAACAGAGAATCTCCCCCCACTCCCCCAATTGAGAACAATGAAGAATCCACCCCCCCTCTCCCCATTACAATGGAGAATCCACCCCTGCATTGAGAACAATGGAGAATCCACCACCCTGCCCCCATTACATGGGAGAATCCACTCATCATTGAGAACAATGTCACATCCACCCCCCTCCTCCCCAATACAATGGAGAATTGAACCCCATTGAGAACAATGGGAGCAGAGGGCCTTTGAAAACCTGGCCCCAGTCGAACATCTGAGCAGGCCAGCTGGGCCACGGAGCAATCAGCACAGAGGAGACTGTTGTGGGGGAGCAAGGGGGGGTTAACCAGATGATCAAACCCTTTGTCTTTCCCCTGCTCTAGGGCCACTGCAGGCTCAAGGCCCCTCTGATCGGCTAGCTGGCCTAGGCAAGGCTGGTTCACCCTCCTGTGATGCTCTCAAAACATCCCGATCCCTTCCCAACTGTCCGAGCAGCTGGGAGGGGAACCGGTGCGAGTTCACCCCGCTGCTCTGCCGGACCGGGGGGGGAAGGGGCCTGCACAGGCCAGCAATGGAAAAGTCCCCCTAGCGCATCTGACTCCTCACCAGCTGCTTTCATTCCCAGTCTGGCTGCTTTAGGGATTCTCTTCCCTACCCCTACCCCAGCCCTGTTTGTGTATTTAAACCATCACTGGTTAGGCTTTGTTCTAAGTTAATTTAATGCTGGTGAAAGACAGAACAGGGGGACCCAGGAAAGATGGGCTTGTGGTACGGCATTGGAAAGGGACTTGTTAAACAGCCGCTGCACTCCAGCCCAGAGGTGGATGCATTTCAGTGGTGGGTGAGGCGATTCCTTAGAGGCAAAAGGGGTAAGGGAAACCCGAGATCCTGGGGGGGGGGGGGAGTTAGTCTTGTGATTAATGCTAATGGATGCTGAGCACTTTGGAAAATCTGGCCATATCCTCCAGCCACCTCAGTGGGAGCTGAGCTCCCCAACAACGTGGCCTCACCTGAACCAGCCACTTCTGGGGAGTGAGGGGCAGCCAGGTGGACAAGGTGCTGGTCTGATTGTGTGTGTGTGTGTTTGGCTGGGGAGCGGGCTGGGAGGCTGTTGGGGTGTGAACCCCTCAACTGATACTCTGGGTCTGCAAAACTGTTCCGGATCCATCACCCTTTTTGCCCCTTGTCGTTTAACCTCACGGGTTTTTCCCTCCAAGGGCAGGTCCAGGTACAGACCCAAACACATTTCCCCAGCCAGCCCCTGCTTTGTGTTAGGACTCGACCCTCTCTGCCTTGAAATCCAGGCCAGGACAGGGGGCTCTGGCCACTGCACAGAACCTGCCTGAGTTTTCTTCTCTCTTCTCCTTTCCACTCCCTTTCCCTGCTGCGGCTTCCCACATTCCCCCCAGCCGACCTTCTCCTGTCCCCAGCCTCTCTCCTCAGCCGCCCAGCCTGAGCCAGGCTTTCAACCTCCTGATCTTTTTAGCTTGGGTTCAAACTTCGGTGGAATGAGTTTGCTAGGCCTGCTGAAAAGCCAGCTCGGGATCTTGGACAGAGAGGAACCACCCAGGAGATGCCAGGGATTTCTCTTCTATTGTCCTTGGAAAGACGAAGGCCGGGGTTTGAAGCGTTGAACACAGAGGATTCTGCTGTTCCGAACCCAAGCCCTGAGCCACCCTTTAAAATACGGAGCTCTCAGATGGCCTTGTCTACACTGGGCAAATGGACCGTGTTAGAAGGCATGTTAAGAGAGGCAGTGTTTCCCAGTGGTGAGGGCACTTTGCTAGGAGCCAGCCGACCTGCCTGCTAGTCTCAGCTCGGCCACTCACCTACGGGGTGATCTTGGGCATGTCACTTCACTGCTCTGTGCCTCAGTTTCCCTCCTGCCCTTTGTCTTGTCCATTTAGATTGTCAGCTCTTTGGGGCAGGCACTGCCTCTCGCTGTGCGTCTGTGAGGCGCCCAGCACAATGTGGCCCTGATCTCAGCCGGGAACGCTGGAGGCTAACATCATAATACATATGATTTTGCCCTGGAAAGGGACCGTCATGTCCAGGCAACGAGGGACTCTGGCCTGAACCACGAGCAGCTAACACATTTGTCCATGTCCACATTAAGTGCTACTTCAGGGTTAACCTCATGTTAGCACACAGCCCACCACCACGGTACATCTCCCCAGTGGAGACACAGCCAGACTCTGCAGCAGACAACACCCATCCCCATTCCCTCTGTTTCACATCACACGAAGGGTTCCACTCTGGTGCCGTGGTTTCCAGCTACCCCCTGGTGGGCACATCCCAGAGAAACGAGGGGACGGGCTAGATAGGCCAAAGGGTAAAGCGGTGGTTGGGGTGCCAGCCTGTGGGGTCAATTCCCGGCTCTGGCCCAATGCCCTCGGTGACCTTGGGCAAGCTGATTAGGTCCGAACCCTCAAAGGGGTTTAGGTTCTTCACTCCCACTGATTTCTATGGGAGTCAGGTGCCTAAATAGCCGTGTGGGGGGGGGGGGAGTGCCTCAGTTCCCCATCTGTGCAATGGGGACAATAGCCGTCCCCCTCCCCACCGGCTTGTAGGGATAAATACTTCAAAGATTGCGAGGCGCTCGGGCCCCATGGTAACGGGGAGCGATAGAAGCCCCTCAGCGGGGGAGGTTGGTCCCTCCCACCTTCTGCTTCACCGGGTGACACCAGCCCCTGGGTGCAAAATCCCTGTGCTTCGCCCTGAACCACTGGTGCCTTCGCCAGTGGTGCTGGGCAGCCTCACCCAGGGCCTGAGGGCTCCCGACCAGCTTGGCAAGGGGGTAGATTTGGGCTGAGGAGGTGACAGAAGCAATCGCAGGTGGTAAATTCCCAGGGGTGCAGGGAGAGCGAGCGAGCTCTACAGCCCCTAGGCATCACTCCCCCCTCCTCTGCAAACACCGCCCGGCCCCCGGGCGACAGGGGTGCAGTGCCACTGGGCAATGCCCAGCTCATGTGCCAACGCTTGGGTTGGTGTACGCAGGACGCAGCGCTGGGCTCTCTTGCTCTCCATGATATGAAGGCCAGAGGTGGGCACTGAGCTGCCGGGTGGGTGACAGGAGAGGCCCCCCCTTTTGCTGCAAACAGCTGTCCTGCCCCTTCGTTCCCAGGGACGTCCCAAAGATCTCAGAAAGCCCCACGGCCCCAATGGGGGCAAGGCACCCGCGGCTGAGAGCAGAATCGGTCCCCACCACTTTTCAGATGATTATGAGGGGCCTGATCCTTCGAGGAGCCGAGCACCCTCAGTGCATCCAGGATAGATGGGAGTCAGACGGCACTCAGCACCCCACCCGGTCACCTTCATCAGGACATCCCCTCGCTACCCCAGCCAGCAGAATCCGTACAGCAAGGCCATTATCCTGCGGTCCCCAGAGCAGACAGGACCCAGGATAAGGCAAGTTTCTGGGGGGGGGGGGCGGGGGGAAGCTTCATATTCTTAGAGCAACTCATGGTGATTAACTCTCCAAGCCACTTCTCTGGTATTGGGGGGAGCACATGGCCCGGAAGGGGGGGTGCTCCTGGCATCTCTGGCATTTGGCAGGGCCTGAAGCATGGTGGGTTTCACCAGGTGGAGTGTGTGTGTGGGCGGGCGGGGGGCAGGTGGGACTGCCAGCCGGGTTCTTCCAGTATCCAGCACTGTCCGCCCAACCCCCTATGCTGCGTGATTTGCCCAAACCAGTTTGATCTCCCATTCGGGTTACAGGAGCCTTGGACAGCTGCGTGCAGGCCTGGGGTTCCCACGGTGCTTCACAAGCAATGGCCTGTGTGTGTCTGTGTGTGTATGTGCCATGTGTGTGTATGTGCCGTGTGTGTGTGCCATGTGTGTGTGTCTGTGTGCCTTGTGTGTCTGTGTGCCATGTGTGTGTGTGCCGTGTGTGCTGTGTGTGTGTGCCGTGTGTGCCGTGTGTGTGTGTGCGCACTCTATGTATACAGAGAGAGATCTAGAGATAAATATACACATAAACACGTGTGTATGACCTCTAGATATGCATGTGCGCATGTATGTGTGACCTGTATGTATATACAGAGAGAGCTAAATATATGTCTACTCTACATAAGAACGGCCGTACTGGGTCAGACCAAAGGTCCATCCAGCCCAGTATCCTGTCTACCGACAGTGCCCAATGCCAGGTGCCCCAGAGGGAGTGAACCTAACAGGCAATGATCAAGTGAGCTCTCTCCTGCCGTCCATCTCCACCCTCTGACAAACAGAGGCTAGGGACACCATTCTCACCCATCCTGGCTAATAGCCATTAATGGACTTAACCTCCATGAATTTATCCAGTTCTCCTTTGTATGTATATATATAGAAATCTAGATACACACACAGACACACACACATGCATCCACACACGTACACACATTCACATCCACTCCAAGAGCTCGTTAACAGCTCACGCCTGGTTTGCACA
This sequence comes from Platysternon megacephalum, assembly GCA_003942145.1. Taxonomy (NCBI): domain Eukaryota; kingdom Metazoa; phylum Chordata; order Testudines; family Platysternidae; genus Platysternon; species Platysternon megacephalum. The sequence continues at coordinate 3,803,870 of QXTE01000096.1, forward strand.
CGTCTGTTCATGCTCTGAACGAAAATACCTTGATTGCAACCATACCTATTGGATCCAATTCACCTAATAGCAGACTGCGCCTTCATTAGCAGCACAACCCTCTGATTAGGAAATTGAGTGTGTGGAGGAGTAATTGAGGGGGTTTATTTTGGGGGCTCCATGAGCCAGCTGGCTGCCTTGCGATCACCTTCCCGCACAGAACACGTAGCTAGCGCTGTGGATGGGGGTTATTTTTATATATTGCCTACAGAGGGTCAGAATAGTCGTGTACACCTCGGCACGGAATAAACAACTGCTAATTCCTGATGGGCAGTGAGGAAATACTGCACTAGAGAATGCAAAAAGCACAAAAGGAAGATGCCCGCTACACAGTATGGAGCTATAGACAGTTACAGGATAGATAGATAGATAGATAGATAGATAGATAGATAGATAGATAGATAGATAGATAGATAGATGGGGTGGATGGGGATAGATAGATAGATAGATAGATAGATAGATAGATAGATAGATAGATAGATAGATAGATAGATAGATAGATGGGGTGGATGGGGATAGATAGATAGATAGATAGATAGATAGATAGATAGATAGATAGATATGGGGTGGAGGGAAATGAGAGAGGAAAGATAGATAGCTAGATCTATACAAAAATACATACATAAATCAATCTATACACCTCAGTACATACGCATGGATACTGCATATGTACATCAATTGATATACATAGATACCTCTATACATACACATCTCCATATATTTATATGTACACAGATAGACACATTTACACACAGATATACATATAGACACATGCATGCAGAGATGCCCTTCCATGTGTAGATAGATGCACAGGTGTGTATATATATATATATAAAGATCTGACTGCAGAGATAGATGCCCGCACCGTCAGATGGCTAGAGGGATGTGTATGACGATAGATGGCTAGAGGGATAGAGATGGGTATGGAGACATAGGGGGGGTCTGAGGACAGGGTGTGTGTGGATGAGTAGGTGGGTATGGGGATAGGTGGATAGAGGGGGGACATGAGGATGGGGGGGTAAGAGGATAAGAGGAGTGGATCTGAGAACAGGGGGTGGGTATGAGGATAGAGGGACGGGGGATATGAGGACAGGGGGGTGGGTATGAGGACAGGGGTATGAGGATGGGGGGTGGGGGGGATCTGATGACAGGGGGGTATGAGGATGGGGGGGGGATCTGAGGAGAGGGGGGTATGAGGATGGGGGGTGGATCTGAGGAGAGGGGGGTATGAGGATGGGGGGGGGATCTGAGGAGAGGGGGGTATGAGGATGGGGGGTGGATCTGAGAACGGGGGGCTATGATGATGGGGGGTGGATCTGATGACAGGGGGTATGAGGACAGGGGGGTATGAGGATGGGAGGGTATGACGATGGGGGTGGATCTGAGGATGGGGGGGGGATCTGAGAACGGGGGGCTATGATGATGGGGGGTGGATCTGATGACAGGGGGTATGAGGACAGGGGGGTATGAGGATGGGGGGGTGGATCTGAGGACAGGGGGGGAGGAGGATGGGGGGGTGGATCTGAGGACAGGGGGGGAGGAGGATGGGGGGGATCTGAGAACGGGAGGTTATGAGGATGGGAGGGTATGACGATGGGGGTGGATCTGAGGATGGGGGGGGGATCTGAGGAGAGGGGGGTATGAGGATGGGGGGGGTGGATCTGAGGACAGGGGGGGAGGAGGATGGGGGGGTGGATCTGAGGACAGGGGGGGAGGAGGATGGGGGGGATCTGAGAACGGGAGGTTATGAGGATGGGAGGGTATGACGATGGGGGTGGATCTGAGGATGGGGGGGGGATCTGAGAACGGGGGGCTATGATGATGGGGGGTGGATCTGATGACAGGGGGTATGAGGACAGGGGGGTATGAGGATGGGAGGGTATGACGATGGGGGTGGATCTGAGGATGGGGGGGGGATCTGAGAACGGGGGGCTATGATGATGGGGGGTGGATCTGATGACAGGGGGTATGAGGACAGGGGGGTATGAGGATGGGGGGGATCTGATGACAGGGGGGTATGAGGATGGGGGGGGGATCTGAGGAGAGGGGGGTATGAGGATGGGGGGTGGATCTGAGAACGGGGGGCTATGATGATGGGGGGTGGATCTGATGACAGGGGGTATGAGGACAGGGGGGTATGAGGATGGGGGGGGTGGATCTGAGGACAGGGGGGGAGGAGGATGGGGGGGTGGATCTGAGGACAGGGGGGTATGAGGATGGGGGGGTATGAGGATGGGGGGTGGATCTGAGGAGAGGGGGGTATGAGGATGGGGGGTGGATCTGAGGAGAGGGGGGTATGAGGATGGGGGGGTATGAGGACAGAGGGATGGGGGGGTATGAGGCTGGGTATGGGGATGGGGGGTATGAGGATGGAGGGGTACGAGGATGGGGGGAATCTAGGGATGGGGGGGTATGATGACAGGGGAGTATGATGACAGGGGGGTGGATCTGGGGATGGGGGGGTATGAAGATCGGGGGGATCTGAGAACGGGAGGTTATGAGGATGGGAGGGTATGACGATGGGGGTGGATCTGAGGATGGGGGGTGGATCTGAGAACGGGGGGCTATGATGATGGGGGGTGGATCTGATGACAGGGGGTATGAGGACAGGGGGGTATGAGGATGGGGGGGTGGATCTGAGGACAGGGGGGTATGAGGATGGGGGGGTGGATCTGAGGACAGGGGGGTATGAGGATGGGGGGGATCTGAGGACAGGGGGGTATGAGGATGGGGGGGATCTGATGACAGGGGGATCTGAGGACAGGGGGGTATGAGGACGGGGGGATCTGAGGATGGGGAGTTATGAGGATGGGGAGTTATGAGGATGGGGGGATCTGATGACAGGGGGATCTGAGGACGCGGGGCATCATTTACCCCCCCCCCCAAGGGTCCGGGGCTCTCGGGTCCGATTTGCTTTTCCGTGCCAGCCCCCCCGGCCCGCGGGGCTCCGCTGCAGGGCTCCCTGCCCCGGCCCCCGGGATCGGGCTGCACTGGGGGGGGCACCAAGCGAGCCCGGCGCTGCCTTACCGTCCGCCCGGCCCCGGGCTGCAGCCGGCTTCCCGCGGCGTGTGCTGGGGCCGCGCTCCGAGCCCCCCGGCCGCCCCCTCCGGCCGCCCCCGCCTCCGGGCCAGCCCCGGCCACTCGCGCAGGGAGCGGGGGGTTTGCTCATCGGTCAGCGGCGCAGCCCCGACCCCGGCTCCTCCCTCCCCGCCCGGCGCGGCGCGGCACCGCCAGCTTTGCGCAGAGGCAGCCGCGGCTGGCGAGCGCCTGACACCGGGCGGCTCAGCAGCGCTCCAGCCCCGGGGGGGGGGGACTCCAGCCGGGGGATGGGAGCTCCTCCCCCGGGCCGGGGGGGGAGGCACAGGAGCCGCTGGCGCAAGGAGGATGCTGCAGCCCCCGCCCGGCCGGTCCAGGGGATTCAGACCCTCAGGCCAGGGTGCGGGGTTGGGGCTCGGCGGGTCTGACCCCTGCCTGGCCCAGGCCGGAGAGCTGCCCCCAGCCTCCTCCCTCCAGCCTCATGGAGCCAGGCAGAGGCACCGGGGGGGTTTGTGTGAGAACCCCGGCTCCGAGCCCAGGGCTTGCTCAGCCAGCGGGCAGGGGAAGGACATGGACCAGCGGAGGAACCCAGCCCAGAGACCTGAGCGACCTGGCTGGAGGCTCCTTCCCAGGGGTGACCGGGCGCTGAAGTCGTCGCCTGGCCCAGCTGCTTCCAGAGGAAAGTGCCTGCGGCTGGTCTGGGCCTGGCAGCTGGAACGGAGGCCTGGAAAGGCTGGGCAGGGGCAGAGTTAAGGTGATGGGCTCGCCGGAAGGCTGCCTCGGCCAGGCCGGGCAGGGGCAGAGTTAAGGTGATGGGCTTGCCGGAAGGCTGCCTCGGCCAGGCCGCTCGAACACTGCGTTACGGGTTTTTGCCGTTAGTTCCCTGGGCATTTTGAAAGGAAGAGTCTATCGCCAAACCTTGTCTCACTGTCCCCTTGGACTCCCTGCAAGCCTGTCTCCATCCCTCTTGGCTGATGCTTAGACAGGCAGCTCTGTAAGGCAGGGGCCATCTTTCTCGTGTGTTTGTACAGCGCCTTGTCCATGGCCGGAACTCCTCGCTGCTGCAGTAATATAAACCATCCATAACGACAAAGAAATGTCTCCACGCCGAAGGGGTTAAAGACCAACTGGTGCAGATGGACAGCGGCAGTAAACTGTGGCCTTGGGATGAAATTCACCCCTGGGCAGAGGGCCCGTTCAGAGTCCAGAACTCCCTTACATCCCTCAGCCACGGGCATAAGTGGTGCCCAGTCCTTGCTGCATGGCGGGAAATTTCACCCATGTACACTTAAACCCCCAAAGGTAACCTAGTATCTAGCAGCATTGCATAGACCCATACCAATGCTTCCAAGCATGCAATTTAAGGGATCCTTAAGGTAGCATCAGAGGCGCATGCCGCTTGGCAACCCCTCTAGTTTTCCACCTCACTGGGGCGTTCTGAGGCTTCTGCGTGGGGTAATTTCCACCCATCGTTAGCTAAGCTCCTGCATACATGCACCTTGGAGATGAAAAAAGCCTTGCCTGGCAGGCTCACTTTGCGTTGTCTAAGGCTCTGCAAACCCACTGAAGGTCCCCTTGAGGCGAGACGTGTGTTAAAAAGCTACCATGCAATGGTTTTACAGTGGGAAAAGTGTCTTTACTTCTCCCCACACCCCACTACACACACAAACACACCCTTTCTCTACCACAACTCAACAGCAACTCTGGGGAAGGCACTCCGTTTTCCCCACAAAATGCACCTTTCGGCTTAGACCAAGCCAGGAACATTCAGCCCCACGGGTGAGTTTCTGGAAAAGTTACAAGCACGTTGAAAACAAGGAGGAGGGGAGGGGTGGTAAACGAAAGCTGTTTTGCGATTTTCAGAGAAGTCGGAGGTTAAAAAGAGCTCTGGGTAGCATGGCCTAGTGGCTAACGCGGTTGGAGTAAGGGTCAGGAAACCCGCTTCTATCCCATTCTCTGCCACAGACCTTCTTGAGTCACTTTAGCCGGGACTCTTAAAGGAGTCAAAGGGAGGCAGGAATTCTGTCCCAGCCTTCAGTGCCCCGTGCCTCAGTTTCCCTGTAAAATGAAGAGGACACTTCGCTTCCTGTGTGAAGTGCTTTGAGATCTACCCAGGAAAAGCCCCTGAGAAGAGTCAAGTAGGGGGATTCTGGTTTCTCCTTCCATGGTCCACTGCGGAATGGCTCTCTCCAGGACCCTTTCTAGCGTGTTGTCCAGTCTAGGTTTAAAAGTCCCAAGCAATGGGTTTCCCACCACTTCTCCTGGGGGATCATTACACAGTTTAATGCAGGTCAGTGCTAGGAAGTTTTTCCTGATCGCCTGCCTGTGTTGGGCCAGTCCTCAGCTGGTGTCAATGGATGCACTTCTGCTCATGTCCATAGAGCTGGGCTGATTTATTTGATCCCAATACTCCTATTAATGTATTGGTGTATTGCCCCTAATAACCAACAGGTCAATGTCTATGATGTTGCAGGGGAAGGTCACACAAATGTTATGGGGGGGTAGGGCTTTAAGTATGTAAATATATGCAAATTATGTATGGCCAGCTGGGTGCTGGAACTTTGCCAACAAGGTCTCACAGCATCACAACATCTGGCCCCTCCTGACACAGCCTGGGTGATACCTTGGAGAAAGTGTCCTCATGTGACATGCGGGTGACAACCAACAAACTAGCGCTACAAGCCTCACCAGGAGCAGAAAAGTTTGCAGATGCTGTGGAGGGGTTGTTCTCTGCCTCATTTTACAGGGAGCAGAGTTGCTGAGAGGCAGTATGGTCTAGTGGATAGGAGACCTGAGTTCTAGTCCCACCTCTTACCCAAAGTCTGTCAGCAGGTCAGGGGCAGTCACTTCCTGCCTCTGTTTCTCCTTCTACCTTTTGTCTATTTAGACAAACTTTTTAGACAGGGACTGTCTCTTTCTACATGTGAGGTTGTTACAGCTGCTACTGGGTTACAGTTAAGAAGGGATTGCAGCAGTAAATCTCAGAGCAAGGTCCATCTCGGCCTCAGAGAATGAGTTTCTTTCTGACTCTGGCAGTTAGTGTCTGACTCATGCCCTGAAGTGGGGAGGGATGGTGGGGGGTTGAGTCCTTCCAAGTTTGTTTTTTTTTTAAACAAATACCTCTTAGCGTTGTAACTCATTCTCCATCAAAACGTCCTCTTAAATCCTACCAAACTCCGGGTTTCAGCACAGTCTTGTGGCAATGAGTTCCACCGGCTAATTGCACATGGCATAAAAGAGTATTTCCTGTCATATTTTTTAGAAAAAATGTGCTGCCTCTCAATTATCTTCAGATTTGAATTTAACAACCCCAGTTCTACCCTTTGCTGGCCTGATCTTGCGCTGAGGTCCCAGTCCAAAGCCACTGCATAACCCCCCCGCGTTTATGCCAAATGGCAGCCCCAGATCACTGTCTTGGGTCCTTGAGATCTCCCGGCCCAGGAACTTCTTCATGGGATACCCAGTGCAATATTTTGCCTCTTGGGCACTGCTTCAAACCCGTCCTGGGTGGGAGGTTAATAGAAACTGTTACCATCATACAAATTACTGGGTGGCCTTCATCCTCTCACTGGATAGGAGTACTAAAGATGTAACCTTGCTGGCAGGCCCATCCGAGAAACCAAGGGGATTATTAATCATGGACTAGGACCGCCCTGTGCTAGGCGCTGTACAAACACAGGACAAAGCTGGCCCCTAAAGCTTCCAATCTGAACAAGGTCGTCTAAGTGAAACCGTCTGCCCCCCGTCTGCATTTAGCTTCAGGGACAAGGGTTAGTGCTGCCGAAGGGAGCCAGCTTAGCAGCCTGGAAGATTGGCCACCCCAAAGCCGGCCCAGCTGTGCAGCAAGTTCCCCCCAGCCTCCCCCACCTTCTCTGCCTCGGAGAAGATTTTCCAGTCTCCATGGCCTAATGCGTCCCAGGCTCTCTGCTGAGATTGCCAGCACACGGTACCCATGGGGTGATGGTTTTCTGACCCGTCTCCGCCCCTAATCGAATCCAGCCTGTTGGCTGCTGCCCTGCCTGAGGTTAAATCCCAGCTCGGGTGGGAGAGGCAGCCCCTTCCCTCCGGGGAAATCTCTGCTACTGCAAAAGGCACCCAGGCCCAGCCATGGTTCTGCTCAGCAGCGGCAGCCACCGAGCTGTGAGGCTGCATCGTATCCAGCTCTGATCCCCAAGAGCCATTCAAGGCTTAATAAGATCATGAAACAAATCAAAATGCTCCAAACTGCAGCGGTCTTTTGGGACAAAATTCCTGGAGCAGGTGAGGTTGGGACAGGAGGGCATGGTGGTTTCCCCTCCCCAAATAAAGAGCCCTTCCCCCCCCCCCAGGCCTTATCTCCACTAGGGATTTGCCCTAGTTTCAGTCATTGTAGCGGCTTCAATGCAAACAGGCAAAGTTGCTATTTACACCAACCCAGCTGAGCTCAGCCCCGCTTGGCACCACAGTGAGGGCACCAGTGCAAACGGGGGAGCCGGTGGTTAACCCGCCCGCCTGAGCACTGAGGATTTGCACAGGTGCATCTGCACCCATAGCTGAAACCGGCTAGTCTGGACAAGGTCCCATTCATGCCTGTGGAGCCCCATTGCCCTCAATGGATTTGCTCCTGATTTACACCGGAGGGAGATCAGGATCAGGCACAAATTCCCTATCCTGCCTTGTAGGCTGCCATGCAGACTCAAAAAGTGAAATGCTCCTGCCTGAGCAGCCTGACCCTCTGCTCACCCACCCCAGAGTCAGTCGCTGCAACCCACGCACTCATGCTGTCCCCCTGGTTTACGTGAGATGGGGAGCAGGCCCCGAGGGACCTTTGCGGGGATGGGATCCTTACCCTTAGACCAGATCCTCAGCTGGTGTAAACTCCACTGGACCAGCACTTGCAACCCCTAGCTGAAGAAGCCATGTCTTGGGGCAATCACACCGATCTGCCCTGGAGCTCTTCAAGAGAGGGGTCTCTAAAGGAGGCTGGGGGAGCCAGCTGTCCTGGATGGTTTAGGCACAACCAATCCTGCAGGGGGTTACACTAGCTGATCCTTGTGTCCCTTCTAAGTCTCACGCTCCTTAACGAATTTATCATGCCAACACCCCCTGGTGCTGGTCAGTGCGACTATCCTCATTTTCAAGATGGGGAACGAGGCCCAGAGAGACTAAGTGACTTGCCCGTGGTCACCGAGGAAGCCTGTGGCAGAGCAGGGGAATTGCATTCGGGTCTCCCAAGCCCTAGGGTGAATGCCCCAGCCACTGCACCACCCTGCCTCTTGCATCTCACCGCTGCCACCCACACACCCTGCGTAAGTCAACCTGGCCCAGTTTGCTGGCACCGGAGCACCCAGCTTCTCCCAGCACCGGGTTTTCAGCACAGTAACCCCATTGCCTTCAGGGAGTTACTCCAGATTTACACCACAGGACATGAGGTGAGGATCGGCCCAGGGCTATACAGTTTGGCAATTTCCAACGACAGCTACTGCTCTTCTTCCGGCTATTGTAACAGCTGGCAGCCTGACCCACTGCAGGTAACCTAGCAGAGCTCTCGGCCAGGCGCTGCTGGGGGCTGCCTGGACAAACCAGAGTTTTACAGGTATTAGTGTTAGGAATGAATGACAAGAGAGCGACTGCGATCAGGGCCCCGTCATGCCGGGTGCTGCCCAGACAGTGAGAGGGTCCCTGTCTCCAACTTACAGTCCCAACAGACAAGCCAAACCAAGAGCAGGAAGGGAGGTGACTTGCCTGAGGTCACACAGCTGGTCAGTGTCAGAGCTGGGAATGGAACCCAGGTGTCCAAGGCCAACGCTCTACCCCCAGGACCACCCTGCTCCAGGTGGCTGTAAAACTGCCTCTGCCGGGGGGGGGGGGGGAGATTTTTTTTGAAATCTGTTCAAAACTCAGAATGACTTTAAAATGGCCCTGAGATCAATCCGGCAGGAGGCGGCTCTAGTCTCTGCATGAATGAAGCAGAGATGGCCGGGAAAGAACCGAGAAGGAACTAGAGGGAGGGCGTGGAGGCAGGCCTTGTTCTGCTGAGGGCCCCCAGCTCCGATCCCGGTGGACGGGGCTTGCCAGGCCGCCCAGCGCCTCTCTGCGAATCCCCGTGTGGGAGCCGGAGGCAGGATGACTCATGCGAACGCTAGCACAGCAGCAATTAAAATCTGCAGCTGCTATTAATAGCTGCCAGCGGAGGAGCCTGGCCGTCGCTGAATGAGTGCGGCTCCCACGCAGCTGTCAGCACAGCTCCCATTGAGAAACACAAGCGAGTAACAGCACAGAGCCAGCAGGGAGGGGTCGCCGCATCCTCGGGAGACTCCTCCCTGGAGATGCAAGTGACAGGATCCTGCTGCGAAGACGATGCTTCCCACCCTGATTACAAGGGATGGTAGGCAGTGACCCCCTGGGGGAGACAGTCTCTTCCTCTACCAATGATACAGGGCCAAGATGGGGCTTCCCTAGGTGCATAATAAACCTACCCCCTCACTGCCCGGCTGCAGCACGTACGGAACAATTCCTTGGCCCCTTGGAGTGGAAGGAGCTGAACCGTTACTCGTTAAAAAAAGAAATCAAGACTCCTCCCTCATTTTAACGGCTGCTGGGCTCTTCCTCCTCTCGGTCCTTTCCCTCCAAGGTTCCCGCCGGAAGGAATCTTGCAAGCTGTATCGTGTTTGCTGAAACCCCCGGGGTGAAGCATGTCAGAGATGCCAGGGGGCATCTCCATTGACCTGGTGGGATCAAGCTGAGGGATGGTGAGGTTTGTTCCCCAACTACTACACTTGGGCTGTCAACACTTTGGGACAGAGCCCGTCTTTTGTTCTGTGCCTGTACAGCTCCAAGCGCCCCGGGCTCCCGGTCCATGACCAGGCTTGCTAGGCGCTACCAGAACACAAATACAGAACCACCACCCTGGCTGCAACAGCCCTAGTTTACTCAACTAGACTCTGTGGGTCAATTCACCGTGACCCTGTGCCTGGGACAGTCATGGCAGTGCAGAGCTGTAAAACCAACCCACCCAGATGAGAATGGGGGCCTGGTGCACCCACAGAGCACAGGTATAAGGCAACGAGCAGTTGGCCCCCATAAGCCAAATTCCTACCTGGAATAAGCAGACACCTCCAAGTGGCTTCTGCAGCTAGTCAGGCCCAGGGTGTAAATCTGGAACTGGACCATGGCATGGAAGGCTCTGGTTGCATCGGGGCCCCTTACCCACAAGCTAAATGCACACCACTGCATGTGTACGGCATGGGGAATCATCCGGAGAAGCAGCCTGGGGCATGGGGTAACAGGCGGTGCGGCCCAGAAACGTTAAGAACTAAACAAGTGAATGAAATGAATCAAGAAAAGAACAAAGTGTTTATTGGGAGCAGTTGTCAGCTTTCTGCTTTTCTAAACAAAATAACAACCGTACAAACAACCACCACAAGTTGCCCGCGCAGTTAAATAAATATTCCCATCACACACACGGGTGGATCGTTCTGGAGCACAGCAGAGTAACAGGAAAAGGTGTGACCTTAGACAGTGCTTTTAGCAACCCCACAGCCCTGATCCACCTGCAAAACGGGCCACGTTTGTGGCTCTTAAGGGGTTAAATCCCAAAGTCTATCAAAACAGAAACCTGCCTTGATTGCAACAGGCTCGCCCCTTCCATCAGCCTAGCTGGAACCCTGGAAACTGAGGAGGATGAATGACCAGCACCCCTCGCCCCACGTGCGCCAGGCCTGGCTCTAAAGGGTACTTCTGCAGGACTATTAACAAGTACGATCAAACCTGCTAGGATGATGCGTTGAGGGTTGGGACAGCATCTGGCACCAAACCTCAGTCCATACCAGGAGGACTTTCAATTCACTTTCCCCTCTTCTGTGAGCACAATCTCTTGCACAAGAGCAATCCCCACAGGAGTATTTTAAGCTGTATCAGCCCCTCTCTCTCTACTGGGGTGTGTGTGTGTCCAAACAATCTGAAAATGCCTTTAGCCCTTTGCTCATAGCTTGGGGTACACGCAGAGATTTGCCCATCCTGAGCAGATGACCCTTGGACACCACAGAGTTCTTTTAAAGAAATCTCGTAGCTAGTGTCTGCTTTGGCATTAGGATTTTAACCCCAACCCCTCAGCTGGGAGACAAACACATCTCTCCAGACAGAGCCACAGAAGGGGACAGTGAAGATCAGGGATGGAGGACTTGGATGCCAGGAGGGCAGATGGGCCAAGAAGAGATTCTCCCCCTTACAAAGGGATCCCCAGAAGGTCAGAGAACTACAATCTAAAATGCCCAATAAGGCCCAGTGGTTAAATACTCATTGAAATCCAGATAACATGGGTTAGAAAATCAGGGGCTCTCTGACATTTAGATCTGTCCCATATTGGATATTAATACTGACACCAGCATTCCTATTTACAACCACCGCCCTGTCCCATTTATAAAGGCTGCAGATGTGTCTGCCTAGCCCATGCTTAAAAAAAAAAAAAAATCACCGGGGACTGCCTCTTCTTCCAAGGAGGAGTCTGCATGTGGCAGCCACAGCACCGGGACCATGCCCCCGTTCGCACGTATCCATTTAGGATGTGACAAGCACCGACGCTCTAAAATTCACTTCCCATGGAGCCCTCCTCGCTCTTAAACTCAGAGCAGCTGATGGATTTTCGCTTATATTCTATTCAATTCATTGCACTTGTCTAGCTCAAAAACACATTACCCCAGACCACAATGAAATATGGTACAGAGGCAGGGTAAGAAGGGTCAGTCAGCACGTCTGGGAACCAGCAATCATATGGAGACACAACGATCACAACTTCATCATGCCCCACAGTGTACTCAATTGTTTGTCCCTTCATTAGGGCCGATTTTCTGATCGGATTTGTGGTAGTGCAGGGTCCCTCTGTGTGGATCCGACTGCAGAATCGGGACCTACGCTTGCAAAATAAGCTATTTTGAAACTGAAATCGACACCAAAGTGGTACAGTTCATTTGGCCTTTAACAGAAGGTGAATATCGGATATCTGATTGGAGGACACACCTTCTGCCCTGCCAAGGGGATGTTTCCATTAACAGGTTTGCTATCTCTCTCTAACCACAGCACTGTTCCCGAACTGACACTCCTTTGGAGAAACCCAGCGTTTATGAGAGACGAAAATGGGAGTGACATTTTCAGAGCCACTCGAGTTCCCTGAGCTTTCACCGTTCTTTCTAGTCTGGGAAGGCAACTGCGCTAAAGCCAGTTATTTCTCCTTGTTACAAGGACTAGTTTTAAGTTTGGCCATTGTCTCCTTTTGTGCCGTGGGGTATGTCTACGGGGGGGCCGAGGCACCGAGCCTGGGTCAATTGACTCTGGCTTGCGGGGCGCGGGGCTAGAAATGGCAGCATAGACATTCTTGATACTAGAATCTGCAGGCTGAGCGGTAGCTAGAACCAGTTAAAACCTCGGCAGACCAAACATCATCCCAGGGGGCTGGATGGGATCCACATGCACGTCTACATCACTCATCCCACGCTGGAAAGGAGGAGCCCTTCCTCTACATGGTATTTGTGCGCATGGCATTCAGTTAGAGGAGCTGAATGACCCCTCGCCTGCCCCAGTTTAACTCCGTCCATGTAAACGGCAGCAAAGGCCCTTCTACCATCTGATGCGACTGGGAGGATTTTGGCGCGGTGCAGCTCCCCGTCCATAAAGGCCAGCAATCTGCCCTGCGATCTTGCTACGAGAACATCAAGATGAAATCAAAGCCACGTTCCATGAAAGGAAATCTGCAGCACTGGCTGGGGGCGACACGTGCACACGCACAAACACATGCCCAGAGCCACGGGGCAGCTTTCCTGTGTGTCCCAGCAGAGAGTAAGCAATCTCGCCTGCACTCCTGAAGACACTTCCTGCAGGCCTGAGCCAGGCACCCACTCAGCAGTAGCAGGGTGGGGGACAGATGCTGCTAACTTCCCAGAGAAGGAAACGTGGACTCTCGCTCTCTCCTCCGGACAATCTCTGCAGAGAGGGGCACTTAACCCAGAAGTACCACTGAGCAAGTGCATCTTTCTGGGCCAGGAAATCTATTCCTGGTTTGGACTGGGGTAGGCACATTCCTGCAATTCACTGGAGCTTTGCTGGGATAAGCTGTGGCTATTGATTTAGCTTGAGAGCATCCTTCAGGCTGTGGATCACTTACAGGGAGGCACTGCATCTCCTACCTTGCTCTGATTGACATTCGGCAAATACGAGGGGCTCCTACAGGCGCTGGCAGAGGTGCGTGGGAGCTCCAGTAAAAAGGCAGCCATTGCCAGTGGTTGTGGTTTGCCACAGGAGAAATGCAAATCTGGATACCACCTTGGGATTCTGGCTCCTCTTACAGGAAAGAGCTGACGACAGAAGGGAAATCCAACTCTTCTGCACCTCGCTTCTCCAGGTCACGTCACCCCAAAATACACAGCCCCAGTCACAGTCAGAGCATAAGAGAACTGACAGGCCTGTTCACGTGACAGTCTGATAGAGACTGCCGCTCCCACATTGTAATATCAGCCCTGCCTGGTCAGCTAAGGGTTGGAGGATGGGGGAGGATCCTGAATGTGGAAGTGGAGGAAAACAAAAGCTCTTGAACGAATGGGCAAGTGAAAACCCTGGCATTCACACAGCGCCCACTTCCACTGTCTGGGAGGTGCTCACATTTTCTGGCCGCCTACCTGCAGGATGGAGCCTGTGCAGGACAAAAGGGTCTGCAGCCAGAGGCAGACCAGCTTTAGAGCAGCAGCAATACCCATCCCACCTTTGATTTACAAAATGAACAACATAAAACCAGCCCCTTGTGAACTGCCCGTGGCCTCGCTTGTTTCACATTAAAGCCCACGTCAAACACGTTGGGGTCCATTCTCACTGCACGCGCAACCCCTTTTTAGTGATAATACTCAGCACTTCCATAGCTGGGACATTAACTGGCTAATTCTCACAACACCCCCAGGAGGCAGGATAAATATCATCAGCCCCTTTTTACAGAGGGAGAAAGACCTACCCAAGGTCACTCAGGGCTTCTGTGGCAGAGTCAGAATTGAACTCAGAACTTCTAGACTCATCCCCCAGGTCTCAGTCACTCCAGTGGTGAGGATGATTCAAGATCCAAACCAAACTGATAGATTCCCGGATACTAAGGTGGCGAGGGAGAGCAGGAAAGAATACAATCTATCCTATCTCACAGCATCAAAGAACCCCAAGGATACTCCCTCGCCACTCGTGTTCTACAGCCGTTGTGTAGTTTGCACATCTGATTGAATGTTTTTACACGCAGAAATAGCCAAGTCATTATGGACACTATGCCTGTCTTGCCATCAAAGCCCTGAAGAGGCCAGAATGAAGGGCGAGCGATAGAAGCAGCAGGATAGGCTGTCACTGCAGCACTGGAGCCAAACCTCCATGTGGTGGCTAGCTATGAGAGAGAAAACAGAGAGAACGTTTACAATGCCACCTGCCCGCAATTCTGTATTTGGGAACCAAATTGGCACATCAAGCCAAACTGTATTTTAATTGGCCCTTGCTAACTGGGGTCATCTGAGGCCTAAAATTAGCCCCTCCCCATTTCTTCCAAGTAAGATTAATTAACTCTGGTGTTCTGTAGCAATTAAAATATTGGTTGCCAGACACCATCAGTTGGTCCTCGTCAGTCACCATATGGGACAGATGTGCCGGTATAAGAGAGAAGCAAACACGTTAGCACAAAGACGACATGGCTTAGGGAGAGTCATTTCGGATCCATCCAAGAGTGACCTCTCCACAAACCAAAATCCACCTCAGACAATTGAAATCACCTAACTATGGATTCTGGAAATTGCAAACATCCATTTGTACAAACTCAAGACCATGCAGCCAGAGCTCCCTGAATGCTTCGGAAAGGATTTGGGATTTTAACGCTAAATTTTTCAAAGCGATCGTTACTCAAACTCCTAGAGATTCACATCAGTGACTGTGCAATGAAGGGCCAGACAACAGCGATGGAACATGACACGGGGGGGGGGGGGGGGGGGGGGGGGGGGGGGGGGGGGNGTTTCTTTGATTAATCTCTCAAGAACAATACCGACCTAATGGACTTTTTGTGGGTTAACAGAAGCTCTGCCAGCAGAGGATCCTGGCCCGAATCACACCTAAAAGACATTTGTTGTATCCCAGAACAGTTGATATTTTGGGCAGGTAACAACACCAGCCAGGTTTCTACTCAAAACTAAACTGGTACAAGCAGCTTAGCGCTGTCTTACAATCCATTATCCCAGCCTGCTTTCAGTGTGATTTCTCCATTACTTTTCACCTCCTTGGAGTCCAGAGACTGAAGGCAGGAGACACAGGATATAAAGTCAGGTTATCCTGTGCTGGGGGTGGGATCTCTAGACAAACAGCAGAACGCACAGCTGACAAGGTCCCTTCGGAGGCGTTACAACCAGCTACTTCACCACGACCTCCAGCAATCTCTGCACCAACTCCCCAACCCATTGTTCCAGTGCCACACGAAACCTCTTTTTGGACACTCCCCAATCTTATTTTCTGTGCACCCCTAGGGAACAATTCTCCCTTTGCCAGGTCGATGTAAAAAACACTCCCCAGACTGTGATGTTCCTCAGCATCCCTACTTGGCTGGAAAGGGGTCTTGTTCTCGGCCCCCTTTACAATGGGGAGGAGTCGGGGTTTACTGTCTGTCGCTCCAGCCTTCACCACTTGAAAAAGACAAGCAACGCCAAGGCCGTGTAGCCCAAGACCAGGAAGAGGACCTTCAGCAGGCGATCATTCTTATCTTCCAGTTCCTTTGCCAAGATCTCAAAGAAGGTGACGAACAAGAAAGTTCCCGCAGCAATGCCCTGTAGGAGCACAGAAGCCACGCTGCTGGCCACGTTCTGGGCGCTCTCGATGCCCATGCCGATCCCAATGCCCAAAGGAATCATCAAACTCACCGTAAGTGCTAGCTTGGCAGCGTCCTTCAGTGTTAATGAGATCTTGGCCATGCTGATGCCCAGCGCCACAGCCACCAGCGTCTCGTGGATGGCCACGCCCAGAAACAGACTCATGACTTTGTTTCCTTCCTCCTGGAGGCCCAGGGCCAGGCCCTCAAAGATGGAGTGGGCAGACAAGGCAAACACCAGGCTGAAGAGCCGCAAGGGGCTGGATTGGGAAAGCTCCTGGACGTTCAAGCCATGGCTGTGGGAGTGGTGGCTGTGCTCATGGTAAAGCGCGCGCCCTCTGGAAGATGCTATGAAGGGGCTCTCATATTCTGAGTCGCTCCCGACGTCTGAGCCGGCGTTGAAGGTCTCCAGGTCAATGAAGGAAGGCTTCTCCTTCCGAAAGGTCAGGATGAGCTGTTCCACAAAGACAGTCATAAAGAAGCCCACCAGCATGATGGTCTCGGCCAGGGGGTAGTCTGTGGTCACCTTCCCAAGCTTGAGAACTTCTTGAAGCTGGAACAAAGGAAAAGGAATCTGCAGTGAAACTGGCTGCGTCATTCACCATTAAAAAGGACATGGGGGACTCCTCCCTAAACTTTAAAAGTTTTCAATGTAAAGGCCGGAACCACAGCAGGTTCCCAACCACGGGCATTCGCTAGGGTACAACAGGCTTGTGTTACTGGGTCTCTAGGATCCTCCACCTTGCTTTAAGGATCAGCCTCTTCCTGGGGTTCCCATGGCTTCTGTTTAATGGTGTGCACTTTAATATGCAATGAAGCTGGCACTGCCTAGTCTCATAACGATGAGTCTGGGGTTAAGGGCAGCCCATGCATGTGCCTTTGTAGGACTGGGATTAGGAGAAGCCCCTATGTGGCCTACAGTTGAACTGGAGATGTTAGGCACTAGCTGGCAGAGCAGAGGGTTTAGTCTGATAACGCGGTAGCGTCCTGAACACGCTGGGAAACCCATGGCACCATTATCATATCGGACAACATCTTCAAAGCGATATCATCTGAAAGCAGAGACTCTCCCAAATCCCCACATCAGAACAGAAGGGACTATCTGGAGTCATTACAGCTGCAAAACAAAACCCCAACGAGTTTGCCCACAGCTACCTTTTCTCGTACGGCGGGGAGCAAGGCGTTGAAGCAGGTGGCCAAGAAGACCCCTCCTCCAAAGGAATTGCAGAGGGCAATGACCTTTCTGGAGCGATGAGCTTTCTCATAATCCGCTTCTATTATCTTGACGGGCAGGAGGGACCCGAGCAGCATGAGGAAAAAGACCCCCAGCAGACACAGAACTTTGACTGCTTTGATATTCATCTTGTCTCCCTGGAGAATGTCCCCTGCCAGGGACTCGGTGAAAAGTGAGTTTGCTGGTGTCCTTCAGATAGTTACTTTAATTGTTACATCAGCATTTAAACAGCAAAAACAAGTGTCCAGAGAATCATGCTCCTGAGCTCGCTAGCTGTGGAAAGGAGCAAGACAAATGATATTTTCCTATGTAAATAAATAGTTATAATATCTAATAGAGCGCCTTTCATCCCAAACTTGCATTTCAGTCTATATACAGGAATTACGTCACTCACCGCTAAAATGCAGCCATCTCTAGAGCGGAGGGAACCAAATAGCTAGCAGGCACAAACGGGGATAAGGAGGTAAGCAGAGAAAAGGGAAATTTTCAAGGTTAGGACACAGGGCAAACTCAACCCTGTAAAAAGCACCACCAGATCTTTCATACTGAAGAGGCAGCCTCAGTTTTTCAGGCACCATCTGAGAGACCCAGGCACAGTAAAACGCAGAGAATGCAGGTACCAATCCTGCAGTCGGATCCACATGGGCAGAACGTTGCATCCACCAAAATCCAACTGCAGGATACGGGCTTTAATTCAAGCCACCTTGGAAGAATATTACTTCACCTAGGGTATGGGTCACTTACGTTGCTGAAATTACACTTTTACCATTTATGTGGTTTTCTTTTTAAATTTCACTTAGCTGGGTCAGTTTCAGTTTCTTACGCCCGGATTGCAATGTAGCCATGGTTGGGCTGAAAATCCTGCTGCAATGTTTGAGCTGCCAATTCTGCAGGTGAATGGCTGAATTATTTAAAAAGCCTGTTTTAAATTAAATGAATAAACAATCCTGAAATCATGTATATTATTAGGTTTTGAAATATGATTATTTTTGTTTAGCAAAAACCTAAACCAAGCCTAAACCATCTGTAGTATGCCCCTTTAAAGGGAAGCCCTAGGCAGAAATTCAGTGTTTATTCTTTATTTTCTCATACAGAACAACAACAGAGTGGGTAAAAGAATGAACAGATGGTAGCTTCACAGAAGACAAAGATGTAAAACTCAAGCTCCCTGGATCATTATAAACAATTTACTCTGAAACATAAAAAGTTTCCCCCCCATATGGCATATGCAGCCAGGGTGCAATTTGTATTCCACAAAGCACTTTAAAAGAAGAAATGGGTTAAATTAAGATTAAACATTTTTTAAAGGTATACGATCATCAATGATGTTTCCCTTGAGATCTAGAAATTAGGCAGAAGCACAGCTAAGATTCTAGCCCATTTCCCTTAGCTATTACACTGAACTAAGTTACAAAGTCAAATCAATGGCATGTTGAGAGGTTCTTACTGCCGTGACTCAAAGGTAAAGAGTTCCATACGGCCGGGAGCACTCAGCAATCTGAACCACAATATATTTCACTCTAATGAACAAAGACAAAATGTTCATAGCCATACTGATGCTCAAACCAATGATGGACAAGGTAGATAATTGGATACCTGGTTACTGGACCAGCAAATGAGATTGAAAACAAAAAACCTTGGGGCTATAGATTTCCTTGAGGGGATGACAGTGTTTATCATCATCATCATCTGTGTATTGGTCTGGGTTATTCTACACTTTTGTTTATTTAAAAAAAATTAAATGGCTGTGGGTCTGGTAAAAGGATTTAGGGCCTTTCATCTGTAGGTTAACAGTTCCAATCCAACCCCAAGCCAGTACTGAATTAAAGATGGCTGTCTGGGGGCGTGTGTGAAGTGAGTTACTGGATCTCAGTCAAGTTTTCGGTGGAGGGGCATGCCCAATCACGAGAAAATATCTTTGTCAACAAGTGGGCCAACCGGTTCTATTTTCAAACTTGGCAGAGAAGCCAAAGAGTGAACAAATTCAGAGCGAGAACTCCTCTCCCATGTTTCCAAGGTGGTCTGTCCAGGGCAGGACTTAGGTACATTGCCTATAAACTTGATCTGCCACTACTGTCGCTGTACCTGATCTGTAGCTAGAGAGAACTTCATTCTCCAGCGTTGTCAGTCCTGAAGAAAGTATCTTCCCCAATGCATGTGTATTAAAACATATATTTGTCTAACTAAAGGTAACATATTCAACATTAGCTGTCTTGCCTATACTGAATTAGCAATCGAAGTCCACAGAGGATTCTGAATATACACTCCGATTGGAAACACCCTTAGTTTCTTTGGAGCAACGCACAATCTTTTAAGAACAGTGTATTACTCCTCTGCAGAATGTTTTCCTTTCTGAGCTGCATGGTTCTAATAGCAGAGTGGAATTACCATTTTGTAGATCATTTCTCCCAGAACAAAATTGTTGTATTATAACATTGTACCAGACCCAAAGACTGTGTTAATGCCCCCTCTCTCCCCCTGAAAAGACACATGAAAACTAGACTGGTGACTTGAAAAAAGGGACAGTGACGAATCAAGTTTGCCATTTGTAAATGCTTTGATCTCCAGGACAAAGTTGATATGATGTTCTGATCATGCTATGTTGTCATACAAACAAGACCATGCTGGGATCCCTGAAAATATTTGGGAAGGTTGTTAATGCCTGTAACTCATATGACAGCCTTTTCAAATTGGGCTGGGCACGGCAAATTTAGATTCAACAGCCTTCTGACAGAAGATGGTCGCTCCTGCGTTCCTAGGGAATCAAAAATGCTGACCCAAGACATGAGGGTTGGAACCCCAACTGCATTTTCTAGCTGCTGCTAGTCCCTCATTTGGGGGGCTACTCTCCACCTAGCTTTGCTGCCTCCTCAGAGCACAGTGCTGTTGGGTCACTGCCCCATCACACTGCCCCCAAAGTATGGCCGGACGTCTTAAGGCCCTGCCAGCCTTGGGATGTGGGGGAAATCCCACCCGCCTCACAGAGCTGGGCCGTAGCAGGATAAAAGTCGCCTTGTTTTGCACCCAGGCAGCAGCACGACCCCTCCCCATCCCCTCAAACTAGCCCCTTGGTCCCTGGTGCCAGGCTCACCCAGCACCATGACTACGGGGCCCCCTGCCCCCGGGGCCCCTTGGCCACCCCCAGCTCCTTGTCTCTGACTCCCAGGAGGCCCAGGGCTCCTAGACCCTCTAATGACCCGTCCCCAGGCTTCCACCCAGGGCCTTGATCTCTCATGCCAGGCTCCCCCCCCCCCCCCCCCCCCCCCCCCCCCCCCCCCCCCCCCCCCCCCCCCCCTCCCCCGGCCCCCCCCCCCCCCCCCACCTCCTCCTCCCACCCTCACCTGACCTCCCCTCTAAATCCCCCTCCCCCCACACCTGACCTCCCCTCTAAATCCCCCTCCCCCACCTGTCTGCCCCCTCCATGTCCCATCCCCCCAGGTGCCCCCACTGCTCCCCCTCCCCACAACAGGGCCTTGTCCCCCAGCACGCCCGGGTTCCGGGACGGTCCCTCCTCACTTACCTTCGGGATCTTTGGCCGGCTCCACGCCCCGGCAACCCCCAACACTGAGGTTCCGGAGACGTCCACCTGTGATTGGCTGCTGGGGACGCCAGGAGAGAAACCGCCGTTTCTCACTGGTTGGAGGGGACGCCAATCAGCGTCTCGGGCCTCGCCTACCCATGAAGCCAGGACAATGCCCGCCCCCCCTCTCCCGGGCTACGGGGTGCGCCGCTGATGAGGGCCCGAGGAGAAACGAGCCCGCTGTGAAAGGTTCCGGTGCCTGTTCTAGAGGCTGCAGAGCTGTCCAGGGGCAATTGGTGCTGAAAGTGGCATTGTACGTAGGGGGCTGGTGGTTTCAGCAGGGGAGGGCAGAGGTGCTGGAACTAAGGGTGCTGCCGCTCCCCCGAGCTTGAATTGGTTTCTATTATATAAAGGGGTTAGAGTTTGGTTCAGTAGCTTTCAGCACCCCCCGCTATACAATTTGTTCCAGCAGCACTGGGGAGTGGGAGGAGGATTCCTGGGTTCTGCTTTCAGCTCCAGCAGGGACTTCTTGGGTGACCATGAGCAACTCACATCCCCTCCCTGTACTTGTTTCCTTAACTGGAAAACAGGACAAGCACTAGCCCCCCTGCCCCACTACAGTGAACTAGCATCTAAAGGTCTGAGGGACCCTCAGATAATAATATATGGAGATATACCTATCTCCTAGAGCTGGAAGGGACCCCGAAGGGTCATCGAGTCCAGCCCCCTGCCTTCACTAGCAGGACCAATTTTGCCCCAGATCCCTGGATGAATGAGACTCGAGCAGGGGAAGAGTAGCGGTGTCAGTGTGAGAACAGCAGCTTTCGACAGAGGCCTCTGCTCTGAAAGAGAAAATGCTTGAGCAGAAGCTGCCAGCAAAGTTCAGCAACTGCCTTGCTAGAGGGGAGTCGAAGTCTCCCAGAACATTATACATCAGCCGGGGCCTAGGTAACTCACAATGAGGATACGGAACATTTTAGCCCTATGTCAGTCATTAGAACAGACAAGGGGGGAGTGAATGAAAATAGCAACCTGCAGAATGTGAAGCAAGTTGGGCAGGGGGCGCTCAGGGCAGTAGCCAAACATCCACATCACAAAGAAACACCAGCCTAATTGGTGTGGACCGGTTCCCTGGCTGTCTAAGCAGAGAGGTGGAGACAACAGAGACTGAACCCTCAGTTCTAGAGGTGACACTGCTGGAATTCAGGAATGACACACAGTGGTGGAAGTAGCATCTATGGGAACAACCAACACCAGCACTTGAGCTGCTGTCTTGTTGAGAAGTTAGAGGACTTCGTTCTCGCTGGGGAGTAAGTAGGTCCTCGTCCTTAAAAATAAAAATTCTAAACAAAGAACCTTCCTCTCTCTGCATTGTAGGTGGATGGTCAAGAGTGAGAGGTAAGAAGTGTCTCCCCACATACCACCTCTCGAGGTGCTCCTTAGGGCATGACTCACCCTCTAGCTTACAGGTCTGGATTTCTGCTCCCAGGAAAAGTCCTACTATTGCATTTGAAAACAGAAAAGGCAGTTTGCTCTGCACCTCTGACCGCACAAACCGTTGCACAGGGGCTATGGTGAAATCCAGCTGACACATTCACCCACAGCTTAGGAAATGTCCACCTGTACTAAATATTCTCCCAACCTTTGGCAAAACTGCTGTAAATACACAAGGCAAGGAGCAGTTTAACACCTGTAAGTGATGGTGGGTGACCCTAGGTAGTTCCCTCCCCACTGCATCGGTTCTGCACCTGCCAGGCTACCGGAGGAGGCCTTCACATTCCCACAAACCCTTGGCCTTATAGGTAACAGCAAATATTTTGATGCACAAGATGCTGTTTTTCCAATGAATTTTGTTTGGAAAGAAGATCAGAATCCATGGGATGTAAAATAAATGCATTTTGCAGGACATCATAAGAGGGGACGGGCAATGGCCGCCAGTATTGGATGGGTGTACACACAAAAGAGGGAGAGGAATTGGTTTGGCTAGATTAAGGACACATACCTAGGAACAAATAAAGGAAAACATTTAGGCTGAATACCAAGGAAAAACTTTCCCAATGAAGAGCTTTTCAACTGTGAAGAACTGCAAGGGAGGTAATGGAAGCCCCATCATTACCATGTGGACTGTATTCAGCCCTAAGAATACATACGGTCAGGAATGATCATGAATTGAGTGCAAGGTGGGGAGAAATTGACGCTATTCCTTCAACCACACATCTTCATCTCAAACAGCTGTGCTTCTAGCACAAACTGGGCACTGAAGATCCTGCATGGGGAAGAGCCAAGTAGCATTTCTATCAGCTGACACACGCACATGTAATAGTAGCAAAGCTGAAAAGCCAACAGGACAAACAGCATTTCCCAGTCTGAGGGGTGGAGGTAGAGGAGAAACCAAACCTGCTTCTTTTCAAGCAAAGGTTTTGGAGGCAGGGAGCAAGAAATCCTCTCAAGCTAATTAGAAATCTGCAAAGAAGATGACAGGCAAGTGGCTTTGTGAAACAGAAGGCTCTGAATACACAGAGGTGCTGTTGGGAAGGACAGACACTTACAGCCCTAAGCAGAGTCGTCAGTAGAGTGAGACAGGAAGGCACAGGCTACACCAAAGTAACAGCAGGTGCTCTGCTCTACGGGGAGGTAGGATGAATGATGAAGCAGGGCTGGTCTGTCAGGGCTGCTCAGTAGAGAGGAAAGAGCCAACAGAACTTTTCCCTTTGCCAGCTCCCGAATGAGACAGCCACAAGAAACCTTTGCTTTTCCCTATTTACATCTGGCCTGCTTTTGTGCCTGAGGGCTCCGTGGCTGGCTGAGATTACAGTGGGAAGGTGGGAACTGGGGGGAAAAGATGAGGATACTTATAGTTAACATCATAGCTACATGAATTTAGTTTATATTACTGTAGCACTTAGAAAGCAGAACCCAGCATCAGGGCCAAGGGACATTGTGGAGCACGTATCTCTCTAAGAACCTCACCAGGCTCAAACTTACCAAGCATTGGGGAATTGATTAAGACCAATGTTCACTACTGAAGTTCACCTCTAGGAGTCGAAAGGAGAGGCATAGCAGCACCTTAACTGGAAGCTTCAAGTTTCACATTGAGAGTCCAATTTCTCCCTGGGACTACTCTAGTTTAAGGGATGGACTGTCCAAGGGCTGAATTTCATAGTTTGTAGTTTCATAGCTTGTGACAGAGCCACAGAAATTGTTTCTTGTTGGGAGCGAAGTTACAGTCAGGCCTGACAAAGCCTGCTCTGTAGATCTGCATCTTTCTTACACCTGCGCAAAGTAATCATGCTTGTGAGGAAAACAGCAGCTACAAGTAACTTCAAAGCCAGAAACGACCAGTTTGTTTCCAGGGTGGGGGCCTGGTTATGGAGCTGGAGGCCATGGCTCTGGCTGAGAACCTCACTGTATCCATTGAGGCATTGGCTATGAATGCTGCTGCCAGGGAAACTTTTGATAGACACACACCGTTCACCCAGCTGCAGGAATGCAATGCTCCTTTGCCATTTAGAAAGACTTAAACTGGAAGGTTAAAAAAACCCTTCAGTATCTGTGAACCATTGTTTAAAAAAAAATTCACACCAAAAGGAGGAGATAAAGAGAGTTAGCCAATGGCTCCCACACTGAAGTTCTAAACTGCAAGGACATCACTCAGTTTCACTTTCTAGGTGTTTTATCTTTATAATATACTGGGTTTTTTTTTTAAATAAAAACATTTAAATGCATTAGTTAGTTTTAAATGTAGCACTGCAGGTGCTGCATGTGAACTGCTAGCCACAGAAGGTCCCAGGGGACAAAGTGAAAGCCTCACCAAAGCACAAAGTTCTCTGCACGGGGTACATGCAGTGAGAGGAGTTGCATCCCTTCAGCTTGTGAGATGGACTGTAGATGCAGGTATTCCAGAGAGCTAAACATGACTAAATATTAGCTGTTTTCCACATGCTACATTGGATCATCCAATCACAGCCCTTTCCTATAAAGTTATCTGTTTTTGCTAGGAAGGTGGGGGGGAGAAAGTTTGAAGCCCTAAGAACAGTCTTAAAATGCCATGCCCGTTCTTGAACAGTCCATAATAAAATTTGTGGTGAGGTGGATGCTGTTTTTACAACACTGAATTTAAAATATCCTTTGGGTAACGCTCAAAAAGACAAGAAAATAAACATGGTGACAGGACAACCCAGGTGAGAAAGAAGCATAAGGAACCAAAGCAGTAGTCAGTCAAAAACATGGAAATGAAAGCAGAGTGCAGCCCCCCCTCGAATTGCGATCTTACAGCAGCCTCGAAAAGGGATGAGACACCCTGGCCATTGCTCATGCAAGAACACGCTGCAATGTGTCCTGCCTTGCTGACGTAAGAGGTTTTACTTAATGTAAAAAATCATAAAATATTCTACTCTAATCAAGTCACACGAAAGGGACGTCACCAGCCTGAAACCTTGTTGCTTAAAAATATTGAATTTAAAGTAATCTCTAGCTCCACAACTGCCCCATAGCTTTGTGGTTCTACAATTTCATGTTCCTGGTTTTAAAATTGTTTCTTCTCTCATTACATTGGGAAAGCCCCACCTAAACAAAGGACACGGACTCTAAAAGGGAAAGCAACAAAACTGGTTTTATACAGTGCTGTCAAATGCACAAAATGAAACAAGAATAAGACATTGTTTGTTTCACTGAGCTCTTTCATTTCAAGTAATCTTGGGTGTTACTGATAAAAATCTCGAGACAGAAGTATGATTTTTAAATTGATAGTGTCCCTTTAAAACACTTCCTTATATATCTAAAAACGACTGCTAAACTGCAATAGTTTAAGGGAAGAATTTAGGTCCAATATTTTCCAGGAGTTTAAGTAATAATCAGCTATTGCAACATTTAAGAAATATATTTCCACCCATTTTTAAAAAATTGCTATGGGACCAGTTAATTTTCAAAGTAGCAACATTCCCCTGGTTGCAGCACAATGCCAATGTAGGACACCCAGAGTGAAACTGATTAAAAGCTGCATATAAATGAAGTGAAACTGACTAGCCTATTTTCAATGGCCAAGCTGAGCCACATACAATAGTAAATAAGCGGCATGAAAAGGAAATTAGAATATTTAAAAATGTAAATTTTATCAGTCTAAGGTGGAATTGGTAACAAATGGAGAGACAGATTTCTAAGTATTATTATATTATTATATTATTAAGTAGGTTGTGAATTTTAGCTGGCATCTCTCCCTTGTTATTAATTTTCAATTTAACTATAAAAGATCCTGTCAGGTTTCTCTTGCCAAATTGCTTAGAAATATGCAGGGAGAGAGTTTCACGTAAAGGAGCAAAACAAGCAGCAAAGAGGGGTAGTGAGGGGGAAAGAAAAACCACATATAGGTTTTCTCCAGTTGTAACTGTTGCACAGTGAAAGCAAGGTCTCGATCCTGCAAGCGTTGGCACCAGGGTGGATTGCTGTATCTGGGCAGACCCCACTGAAGCGAGCAGAGCTCCACGCAGGTGCAGCAGTCCACTCATGAGCAATCTATCCCAGGACTGGGGCCCAAATTAATTATTCCTATGAAGAGACTGGGCAAGCCAGTCACACCCTGTGGCTTATAGGCTTTGCTGTTTTGGTCACCTTTGGTCAAAAGGGATGACAAAGAGAGCATCAAAGTATTTTATTCTCCACAAGTTACAGTGACCACAGTTAGAGTATTTAAAAAAAGTTGTTTACAGATGGTATCAAAAACAACAACAAAAACCTATTTAGTTGGACGCACACCTCCCACTCCTCACTCATCCCCCAGGCTTTTTAATCACATACACCTACCAAGCTTTAAACTAGATGATTTTCTTGCACCTGGCAATATGACACTTCACACACATCCCCTCCTACTCTCCGAGTTACTCTAGCTTGAACCTCAGATTTATAAAGTCCCTCTGAGCTTGACTAGTGGAATTTCCAATGGATTCACTTACACATTTTGAAGTCAGTCCGCTACTGGGCACCTGAACTACAGAATCATTTTGGTAATACTAGAGGTCCTGGTAGATGCAGGACATTTATTCTGATAAATTACATGGGTCCCCTCCCCATCCTGCCTGTAATACACTGAGGCATAAGAGCTCCTTGACAGTCCCACAGCTCAGTTAGTGACCAGTCAGTATATTATGGACCCAAACAGCAGTTTTATTCCACCAGCTCACATTCCCATGTATTCGGCAACTTGAGCCCCTCTGAAATGGGTATCTGCAACTCCCATCTCTATCACAGAAGCCCTGATCTCCACGACCACTCACACGCAAGAGACAATAAAAACTAAAACTTCTAAAAACTTGAACTAAAAGGAGTCAAATCTTCTCCCTCCCCAACTACCGCAGAGAGGACAGCTGACAAAGATAGAACCATGATTTTTTTTTAAAACACCAGATAAATTGTGTCATTATTGGCAAAAAAGATCTGAAAAAAGTGTATCAAAAATGCTCAATTTGAAGGAGTCACAGAAAATGGTCTTACTCCAGGCAACACATCCCCCAAAATACACTTACATTCACAAATGCCTTTAGAGATGTCCACCATCTTAATCTCCTGTGTAGAAACCGCATCAGCAGTATCGCTATGCACCCGAATGAGAAATGCAGTGAACATAAGCGATTTTCGACACCCAGCTGTTGGGTGCAAGGAGATTCAGTGAGCTGCAATGGGTTAATTGCATTTAAACATGATGAAAAGATGTAAGAAGGGGAATGGTGCTGTTCACTCCTTTTAAGCAGCCGGTCAGGAGGGTGGAGGCTTCTGACAGTGAAGAGTGCTGTGTCCTTGAAAACGGATTAAAATCCTCAACGTAGCAGGTAACAATGTGGTTGGTTTTCGGAGTTCTAGAAAGACAATTGATGCTGGTTTGTGTTTACTGCTTGCTGGATCTTCCAGAGGGAAAAGAGGGATTTGGGGGCAGGCACAGGGACTAGGGGAAGAAAATGAGAATCTGTCTTTAACATGCAGGTCGTATAAAGTTTTTTTTTTTCTGGTTTGTTTTCCTTTTTCTCTCTTTTCCAACTGGAGAAATGGCAACACACACATGGCTTCCAGTTTTTTATAGTGAATAATTCCCATGGGTAGCACTGCAAAGACAGGAAGACAAGACATATTTGTGATTTTTGTTTTTTAAATTGCCCCTCTCCTAACTCCTCTGCACATAGGATGAGACTTATTTGTTTGATGGCCAGCAAGGGACATGTAAATAGCACCTTGTGCTTCTATAGTATTGTTCAAAGCACTTTACAACCACTAACCCTCAGTGTCTCTCTGAGGTATGGTGCTATCACACACATTTTACAAGTAGGGAAACAGGCACAGAGAATGCGTGAAGTAAGTTGTCCAAAGACATGAGATGGATCTTGAGTAACCCAGCATAGAAGTCCCTGCTCAATAGAGCTGGCTTGTATAATGTAGGGCTTATGAACTCACCTGATATTCTCATTCCTGCTGATCCTCGTTGCTAGCACTGGGGGTTCGACTCCTAATCTGACTTCGTAACTGTTCTATTAGCTCTGGATTCTGCTGCTGCATCTGCTGAGCAAACTGTTGACCTCTGAAGGAGAGAAAGCGACACATCTAATCAATTTCTCTCATCACGCATGTCAGGCAGGGTGACCAGATGTCCCGATTATATAGGGACTGTCCCTATATTTGGGGCTCTCTCTGATATAGGTGCCTATTATCCCAATCCCAATTTTTGACACTTACTAACTGATCACCCTAACGTCAGGGCAGTTTGGAGCACAGAGAAGTCTAGCACTGCGACCAGGGGATACTAAGTTCTCCATGGCACAAGAGACACCCCCTGTTCTATTGGGGTATGTTACTGAAAGGCAGGGGGCGAGACTAAAGTTTTCTGGAAGGTGCTTGGTTGTAAATGAAGCTTTGACTTTTGATCAAGACGACTGAAATGCATTTATTGACTATTCAAAGAGGTGGAAAAAAGTCATTCGACTTACGCTTGGATAAGGCTGGCAAGGTCGTTAGGGGAAGGGCTGGCTCCTGCTGCTCCCATAGGGTTCTGGCCACCTGAAATCATCCCAGACATTCTGCAAACAAATATTTATTGCTCAGAACAAAGAGATGGAGATTTCACTTACTACAAGTTTTTTTGGTAGGCACAAAAGTTACTTCTTTTTTTTTTTTTTTTTTTTTAAAAGTCAGCACAAAGCATGTCAGTTTCATGATTAAGGAGGAAAAGATTTGGCTTGCTAGAATTAAATTTAAATTAAGGCGCTCCTACAATTAGTGTGAAGAGCCAGAGTTTCTCATGGGATTAAGCGTAATCCAGTCCCTCCCTCCTCAGTTCTACTGCTGAATGCTTGGTCAGACATTCAGGAGAATCTTACTGAAACCCCTGCCGCTTGCCTCCTGATCTTTAAGGTCTGGTGACAGTCAAAAAGCTACATACAGTAGAACCTCTCTAAAATGAAACTGCAGCTGATGAAATTAATAAACAAATGGTGAATTAATTTAATTTATGTTATCAACAGCACAATAGCAAGTGGGCTGTAGTATAGATATTGTAAAGATCTTAGTAATAATGGGCCTTGCTACAGTATCTGCTATTGTTGTCTTGAGAGATGTGAAGATTCTGCCTTGTGCATGCATGGTTTATACAGGAGGTTCTACTGCATTAAGAGATCTGTTCACTGCGTCTCTTCAAGTCAGATCTGGGGACACTGGAAGGCCAAAGGTGTTTCAACTCATGTAAGACAGAGGGACTATGGGCGTGCAAGATGGATCTTATCCTGCCTTTTGTGTCGTTAACAAAATTGGCAGTTCAGTTCCAACTGCAGAGCCTCTATTCACAATGATGATGGAAGAGGCTGAAAGAACCAGTTGGATATGGTGACACCAGATCTTTGGCTTGTAAGCCAAGCCAATGGGATCAGGAAATCAGAATAAATTATAGAATCCCCAGAATTTCGTTAGAGTGCCCCATTTCTAACTGCAATTGTGCTTTAAGGTGGATAAAAAGAAGAAGAGTCACCAGGCTTATCTATGTATTTTATGGCCTGACAGTATGTGAGCACCTCACAAACACTCATGAATTTGTGCTCAAAGCCCTCCTGCGACGCAGGAAAGTATCCCCATTTCACAGACGAGGAATGAGACAGAGGTGAAGTGACTCGCCAGTGACGCAGGAAATCTATGGCAGAGTCATGAATCAAACCCTGACTTCCCGAGCCCCAGCTCAGTGTGGTAACTCCAGGCCACCTTCCCTCCCCTTTCTGCACATCTTTACTACACAAGTCCTTAGCATGTCAAGCCATGATGATCACAACAGGTACACAGAACAAAATAACTTGAAATGCCTTCATACACGTTTATGAGCCCAGAACCCACCAGAACCTCACTTCAGCCATACCCCAACAGCCAACCAATGCACAAAGTCAAATGAGTGATTCAAAGAAGAAATACGAGACGGTATCGAACTTACAGCTGTTGTACTTGTGGATTGTTCATGAGGTTAGATGCCTATTTAAAAAGAAAAAGATTACATCCTATTTAAGAAGTGCCTGCGTGGATATACAGATGTCGTCCCATTCAACTCCACAAAGTGAAGGCAGCAACACTAAGCTATATTATCAGGAAGAGTAGCGACAAGAGAAACACAGTACAACATACAAGACAAGGCTGATCATGCAGAGCAGGGAGCCTCTATCACATCCTCACACTGAAAAGGCTGCGAGTAAGTAACTGGCTCTTTAGCTTTAATTCAGTCTCCTCAAAACAATCCTTTGATGAATGAAATGAAAACATATCTGCTAGTGAAATGTCTGAACTCCCAAGGTCACGCATCAATACATTTCGTTCCTTACATCCAAATACACAGACAAGATGCAAGCTGGCTGGGATCTAATGTGTGCAAATTTACCATGCTCATGAAGCCTGGGTTATTCAGCAATCCAGCTAAATCAAATCCTCCTGTGCCTCCAGTCTGCAAGGAGGAAACCAAATATAAATGTAGTCAGGCACAACGACATCTACCTGCCTCCAAAGCAGCTCACAGCATGCTGCAATTAACCTAAAGGTGTACGTCTTTAAACAGAACATCGCTACAGCTGCAAATCATTCTGTACACAGATTTGTGATTTAAACCTAAACAAAGGTAAGAGTGACTGTTGCTTAAGGTTCTTCACTTATACTCTTGCCATAAGGGCCTAATTCTCATTTACACTAAAGTCCAGTGTAAAGGGCCCTTAGTGGAAATGAGAATCAGTCAATCCCTAAATACTCTGGCCTGAAAACTGAGTGTGATCAAGGATATTTTTCCCTCTGAAGTTTGTCCCTTTTTAAAAGGCCATCAAGATAAGAAAACATACTTCAAAGAACTCCTTCCTTCCTACTAGTAAGAACTAATGAACACAGAGTTTCATAGTTAAAGTGCAATAAGAGAGTAAACATTATTTAGGGCTGTGAAACTCCGCTTTTTAGTTTCACTTTTTCTAGGCATTTTCCAGATAAGCCCAGTGCTGCTGTGTTTGGGTTCACAGCGCTGCAGGGAAGTTATTCTAACTGGGTTTTAATTGTGTTATAAACTGCCTTTCCCCCTACTCCTCCCCAGCATCACCACCTTATACGTTACACCTATATTCCAGACTTACCCCGAGTTAACAACGCCCGGTCAGATACTGAGAGACATTAATGTAGCAGTTAGAGCAGGTCAGTAACACTTTAAAGTAGCACAAGGAAGACATTTATTTTTCTCCCCCCAACCCAGCATAATTCTTGGCTTGGCCCTCAAACAGGACGGGAAAGAACTTACTGGACTAGGGGTTTCTTTCATTTTCTGTTCGGCTATTTTAAGGTTTGATTTGTACGTTTCGTTGTCTGGATCCAACTCCAGGGCTTTTTTATAGTAAATGACAGCTTCTGCGTGTTTGTTTAAACTGGAGAGGGCTAAGCTATTGAGAGAGGAAATAAAATGAAGGACCGTTATAGACGGTGACATATCAAAGATCCACAGACCATTAAGCACTGGATATTCCCTAGGTAGCATTCTGAAGTACAGCACCACTACCAGTATCATTACCACAGGACTTGCCGTTCATTTTGAAGTCAACACCTTTATAAAAAAGCAGTTGCCAGTACCTACCCCATTCTGCCATAAGCTTTGCTGTAGTTCGGATCAATGCCGATAGCTCTTTCACAGTCTCTGACGGCTCCAGCATAGTTTCCTAATTTACTGTAAGCAGCAGCCCTGGAGAGAATGAAGAAAGCAATGCACAGGAAGTTTATTGGGTCTGAATATGCCAATCAAAGTCACCCTTCATGCTCCCTCTTCAGCGCCCAAGGGAAGGTTTAAACTTAAAACCTGACTTCAGCTCAGATTCTAACTTGGGTAACAACCTACTGCCATCCTAAGCTCCCCCTGTAGTTTCAGGTGAATGCACTATCCTCCTCCTTCATTTTCTCTCCCAAACATATCATGGAGCATGGGTCCGCCCCTGCGCCATCTCAGAGGTGGCTGATGAGTGAAGGAGACGTGTCTACTAGTTTGTAGATCTGTTCAAATTGGTATTGTTCAGGATGGAAATTGATCTCTTAATACAAGATATCACAGCTCTATGCCTTGATTTCTGAGGTCATAATAACGTTTATGCTCTTCGCTCGCCCCCAGTCTCTCCCCCCCCCCCCAATCACACACATACACAGGAGGAGGCAAAATATATATATAAATACTGGAATATGCTTGTTCATGCCTCAATCCTGCAACTTCTATTGAAAGTGCTCAGCACCTCATAAGCTCAAGCCCTCAATGGTCACATGATACAGGCAAAATTCAGTAGGGGAAGCCAGCTTATGAAATGATTTTTCAAAGAGTTGGACATGCATTGAGGTTAATAATAGGTGAATTACATGGCCATTTGTATACATGCAAACATGATAACTGTAAGAATAAGTTGGGTGCACAGGCTCTGAGCCAAGTGAATGGGCGTCTTTCCATTGATTTCAATTAACATTAGATCAGCATTTTGTGCACACAACTGTATGTTGAATTCCTTGAAAACCAGGCCTTCAATCCTCAACCTCGGATAGATCAGATCTTGTTTTGCTGCTTCGTCCATTATCAACACAATCTTTCCAAATCTGTGCTGTCTGCCACAGTTACACAGGGGTTTTCGAGTAGAGCCAGACAGTGTTATTTGGTATCCATCTCTCTCATCAAGTGCTTAATAGGACAGGGATATGGAAAACATCCCTACCTAGAAAGGCCAGTGCCACAAGGCAGGCAGAAGTCAAAGGAAAACACGTCAGCACAAGTTTACAAAAGACAAAGGACAAACAAATTAAGAACAGTCTGATATGGTTCAAATCAGGAGTCTGACATGCGCGGGCCCCATAAACAATGAAAAATGAGGCAAGGCTCAAAATACAAGAATGTGAATATAAAAACCCGCAGAGAAAGAGTTAAATGTCAGTACCTGTTGCAAAAATATACTGCATTTGATGGATTTAATTCAATTGCTTTTGCGTAGAAAGACACAGCACTTTCAAAGTTTTCTGCCTTCATTTGTTCATTACCTAAATGGAAAAACAAAGGTCTCTGTAACAAGTCCAACAGATGAAGCAATTAGAGCAATGGGCTGGGGTCTCAATTCTTCTTGGCCTCTGCTTAAAAAATAATGCAGAAAGGAGCATGTAGATATGCTGAAAACTTCACCCTTCTGCACATCCCTTAGAACAGAGGTTCTCAACTTTTTTCTTTCTGAGGTCCCCCAAACATGCTATAAAAACTCCACAGCCCACCTGTG
The DNA here is from genome assembly GCA_003942145.1 of Platysternon megacephalum. NCBI lineage: Eukaryota > Metazoa > Chordata > Testudines > Platysternidae > Platysternon > Platysternon megacephalum. The sequence continues at coordinate 3,837,313 of QXTE01000096.1, forward strand.
CTACACCAACTGTTTTCTGCATATAAACGCTAGAGCCAGCATTAGGGGGTAGCAAGAAGGGCAACTGCCTGGGGCCCCATGTCACAGGGTGCCCAGTGAAGCTAAGTCACTCAGGCTTCAGCTTCAGATCCAGATGGCGGGGCTTGGGGCAGCAGGGCTTCAGCTTTCTGCCCTGGGCCCCAGTGAGTCTGATGCTGGCCCTGCTCGGCAGACCCCTTGAAACCTGCTCGCAGCCCCCCGGGGGGCCTCGGCCACCTGGCTGAGAACTGCTGCCTCAGAATATGAGCAACTGGGAGATCTGCTCAGCAAACAGTGCAGGCAGAAGTCTCCAGCAAGGAAACTGTAGGTCTTTTGGCATTATTGGGCTTCCAAGCTAACCACGGCCATTTCAGAAGGGATCCTGCAGGCTCCCTCATTAGTTTCCATCAGCATTTTTCAAGCCCACAATCATCATAACAGCTTTCAGTCTCCATCCACAGATTCATTGAGCCAGGCAGCACTGCTCTAACTAGCCACTAGGGGTGCTGCAGAGTGGGGAGAGTTTCACTTTCTTCCAGGATGAGCATGCGGTCTTAACATTGCCGGGAAAAGGGGTTACAGTCGAGAAGAAAACCATGTGCATCTGTGCCATGTTCCAGTCAACACGTTCTTTTCCGGGATGCAATGATCAGAGTGAACGCTAACGGGGTCTCCTAGCTAGATTCCAACTGGAGCCACTACATTCTGCCACCTAAATACACTTCTGCAGTTTTAGTTGAACATAGGATTCTGCCCCTCCTGCTTGAGAGCCTGCTGAGGAGCTGCCAGATGCCCACGCAGAGGGTGCTGCCTTTAGGTTGTGGAAGCAGTTCCTATACATACAGTCTGAACAACATTCTAGCACCCTTCTGCTTCAGCAGCACTCTGGGGAACTAGCAAGACACAGGCATGCTCTTTCATCGGAGCATAAAAATTGGTGAATCGCCCACACGGGTGGAGCATTCTCTGACTCCCCATGGGTATACACAGAGATGAACCCGTTCTTAATTCCACCCCACTGTTCCTAATTACATCACCCCTCACAATTCCTCTTCCTTCTTGCTGCGTAGACCTTCAGATACTTTTTGAGTTAAGCCTGCCTGCCTCCTTCGTTGTTAGTTACCTATGCTGTATATACCATGTTATCTTTCCCCTGTCAATATACCAGCCCAGTATGTGGTTACCTTCAGTCTTAAGTCTTTCAGCTTCAGCCATGTCTTCTTCCGAGGGGGTGACTGGCTCAGAATTTGTTCTGACGTAATGAGGCTCCTTATAATATCAAAGAAGAATAAGAAAGCTATGCTTTATCATAGAATATCAGGATTGGAAGGGACCTCAGGAGATCATCTAGTCCAACCCCCCGCTGAAAGCAGGGCCAATCCCCAAACAGATTTTTGCCCCAGATCCCTAAGTGGCCCCCTCAAGGATTGAACTCACAACCCTGGGTTTAGCAAGCCAATGCTCAAACCACTGAGCTATCCCTCCCCCTGAGGGAATCATTACTATAAACCAATGCTCTAATTTCCCTGACACTGCATCTTTAAGGGTTAAATGCTTCCAGCTTTTGACTCCCCCAACGGGGCAACACAGCTGTGAAACTAAGCACACTGTTTCCACACTAGCTTTCCACTGTTTTAGTTGAAATCTCAGATCTATAATATGATTAATAAATACCTTGTGCTTAGACAATGATTTTCATTAGTAGATCAGAGAAGTCTGTAGGACACAAACCTTTCCTGTAGCAGCTTCGAAAATTTCAGGGAGAGTTTGAGACACAACCAGATCTTGGTCTTCCATGGATACTCCAAAAGCAGTCTCCAGGCATTGGATTGCAACTGGGTGGGAAGGAAGGTGGGCATTTAACATTCCCCACATCCTCTAAACACCTGTTCATGTCATTCCCTCCCTCCAGTAGAGTCTGAATTTTTGAAGATATCAGAAATATAAATTTATATGAAGCAGATTAGATATTTGGGGCATAATCTAGCTATGGAGTGGTAGTGTGGAACAGTTGAGCGTGCCTAGGACTATGGGGTTTTATTCCCAGATCTGCTACTAGGCGTGAGAGACACCTAGGGCAAATCATTTCACCTCTCTGCCTGTTTCCCGGTCTGTAAAATAGGGACATTAAGTCCCTTTCAAGGGTATTGCAAGGATTAATGTTTGCTAGAGTGTTTAGGGAGGGGCCCTTCAATGAAAGGAGCTATGGAAGCAAAAGTATGACAAAGAAATCATTTAGAAGGGCAAAGTTATTTTAGGACAGGTTGCCAATAGGAAGAGAAATGTGGAACCACAAGAGAAAAACCCCCATTTAGAAATAAAGAGAATTGCAAAGTTTACAAGGTATGTGAACACAAAAGTAACCCTAAAGGAGTTGCGGTTATGTAAGCAAAACATTTCTAGCTAGGTACTTATATGGCCCCATCCCTGTAGTATCTGACAGCCTCAGAAACAAACGCATTTATCCATACAACATCTCTGAAAGAATGATCCCAGTTTTATAAATGGAGAAACTGGGGCATGGAGCGATTTAGTAACTTGTCCAAGGTCACCTAGGGAGTCTGTGGCAGGGCTAAGAATTGAACCCAAATCTCCTGGATCCCAGTCCAGTACCTTAGCCACAAAAGGCCATCGTTCCTTACATCAAGGATAACACCGTGTTGATTAGAGCATCTGAAACCTCATGCACAAGCCATTAGCTGTTGAGCACAATGCAGTTTCTAAAGGATCAGAAGACTGCAGCCGTCCTTTGGCTACAGTGGCGGGCAGGTGCTTGAATGAACATTATCTTGCTGAAGCTGGCACAGTACCTTACATGCCGGTGTTTTCCCAACACACTTAATGGAGATGTGCAAACCTTGGCTCCAAAGACAGAGCTTCTAGAGTGAGTCACAAGGACAACCTCCCCATAGTCTCAGATGACTTTAGGGGAGGAAAAAACTCAATATAGCCCACAGATGGCAAAGCAGATCTACACTCCTGCAAGCATACGCAGCATCTGAAGTGCTGAATTATCGTTTGCATGTTTTTTAAAACTTAAATGCAGGGGGTTAATTGCTCCTTACTAGCTCTTTGAGCTGCTTGCTGTAGCCTCTCTGGCTATACACTGGCAATACCAGAGAAACAAAACAAAATGGGCAACTCCTCTAACACGGGCTCCTGCCCCCTCTCTTTCACATGTCATTACCTACCAACGTTCCCAGTCCTGGGTCAAGGACGGTGCATCAAGGACAGACCTAAGGACATGCTGGAAGAGTTCAGCCTAGCAGAGCCCCTCTACCTTGAACCTTTATATACCCAGCATCCCGCACTTGAAATAATTTTTCCATGCTTCAAGGAACCTTCTCTACTTCTCCTTTGCCTACAACAGTCACTCCCTGTCCTGGCTCTGGCTGCACCCTCTCTTTCAACTAGTCTCTGTGTTTGCTGCATTTGGGTGAAGGGCCATATGCTCCTATCGCTGGCACAGCCCTCCCATAGGGTCTGTAATACCCAGGGTCGCCCACAGGGAAGGTTCTTAACATCAGGGTTGGAAAGCTTCCAACAAGTATAAGGCATTCATTTTTAGCATTGCATTGTACTATCAGAAGCTCCCTGAACTCTCAGTCTTGCAGAGCGTTTTGAGACTTAGGGCTTTGTCTACACAGTGGGATAATGTGCACCATGGGGTGGGATTTCTAAAGCGCATTAACGTGTTGTGCATTAATTGGTCCGTGTACGCCTTGCTGGTGAGCACCAAATACATTAAAGCACAATAGGAAACATTCAGTGCACACCTGCAGGTTCTACACAGACCTATGAATGCCCAGCACGAGTGCACTTTAGAAATCACACTTCCATAGTACGTATTGCCCCCCGCAGACAAGCCCTTATCTAAGACCCAATGTGACAAGTCTCAGACTTTGGATCAGTGTAAATGTCAATTGCCATATATAGATTCCTTTCCTGGGTTAGCCTGTGCTTCTCCTGGAAGGGGTTAGCAGAAAAGTTGTTCTCTTGTCTGGCTGCTTAACATTTTGGGTTCCCTTCTCACTAAGAGTTTACATAGGACAAGATTTCACTTCATCGATTAGGAAGGCTTAGGGATTACAGCACCACAGGAATTGTACAGCTGAACGGGAGGCAGGTAGTAAGGACTGATCTGCTTGGGTTCCCCAAGAGCCCTGGAGCAGACCTCTGCTCTAGAAGGCATAAACAGGGAAGACACCCACCCACTTACCTTCTAAACTTTCCTGGGCATCAGGAGAGAGACCCCCGTTCTGTAGCTGGTCATGTAGGAACTGGATGATGGAGTATGCCAGGCGCCTCTTGTCAGCCATTTCGTCTCCCCGTCAGAACTTTTTGCTCTGATGTCTCTTAACAAAAAAATGTACAGGAAAAAAAAAAAAGGTTCAATTTAATGAGCAACAGGGCAAACAGTGAGGTTCTACTAAGTAAAATACAGCTATCCATATGGAGGGGAAGGATGGTCCACTGGTTAGGGCGCTAGCCTACAATTCAAGCCTTCAATTCCCAGTTCTGCCAGAGACTCCCTGTGTGAGCCTGGGCAAGTCACTTAATCTCTCTGCCTCAGTTTCCCACCTGTGAAATGGGGATGATAGCACTGCCCTGCCTCACAAGGGTGCTGTGAGGCACTCAGATACTACGGTGATGTGGGCCACATAAGTACCTTTGAAACACCAGTCAAGACAGAAGACACTGAGCACTTGAAAATCTAGCACAACCCCCTACTCAGAGCATATACAACCATTTCAGAGAGGGGAAACTGACCCCCAAGAGGCAAAATGATTTGCCCAACATTAATATCAGAGCTGGAAAAGGAATTCAGGGATACCCCACTGCCAGTCCTGTGCCAGTCCACTAGCTTCCTACCATGCTCTGGGTATTTTTGGCTCCTATGCAACTTGACCAGGTTAACAATAAAAGAAACTTAGTGCAGAGTCAGAAGACGGTCTGAACAGGTGATTGGGTTCAGTTAGCAGGGGAGCGGGTAAAGATTCAATTAAACTTCGCAGAGTCTAAATTTCAATGAGACACCGGAGCAAAATAATAGTCACCAGAAAAGCACAGATCAGAACTGAGTGGGACAAGTTATCACTGCTGATCTCAAAAGTGGGAGGGAAATGGGGACGAAGGTCTTATGTCAAGCTCATACCATGACTTGGGATCACACCCATCAATGACAACTGACACCAGTCGTGTAGCACAAGGACCAATTTGACCATGAGACACTAAATGGAAAACCCTTCTGCCCAGACGGACATTAAAAAGGTTCCACAAGACACTTACCACCACATGGAGATGAGCCTGTTTCCTGGATAATACTTATAGTCATTCTACTGTTGCATGTGTGATTTTAGTGCTTGAGAGTCCTGGGGACCGAAGTCCTCTATCCACATAAGATAGACACAGCATGTGCCGCAGCAGGACAAGTTTACCCACATACCCCCAGCCAATGAACCTTAAACTAGATAGGGGTTAATTAGAAACCAATATCATATAATTCATTAAGTTATTCAATCAACAAGATACTCCCACCCACATAAGCTCTACCTGTTTCTCAGCACAGAGAAACTCTGATCAGTCTCACACTGAATGGAATTAAATGAACGCATGTCCAGAGAAATAAAATAAATGGGCTTTGTTAAATCATTTCACAACTGTATAAATGCAGGCATCAGTAGGGCTCATTTATTGGGAGGAAAAAGTTTCTATCCTTCCTTAAACGTAGAATCGTATGTCCTGGGGCAGAAAACCCTGATCCATACAACAGCCACATAACACGGCAAGCGATGAAAACATATTTCAAGTCTTAGATGGAAAGTGTCTTTACAAGGACACTGGGTGCTTAGCGCACAGAACAACAGTCACCTGAAAGATTCACAACTATTTATGTGCCTGCCAGATAGAAACTACTGAAAATGATTAGATTCTCCTCCACAAGCAAAGCAAAACACACAGATATCCCAATCAAAATCTTCAGTACTATTATCTATCAATTCTCCATGGACAGTTCAGGTGAGTAACTATTAACCCACAACTTCTCCTCCTTCCTGAAACTCGGGGCCAGTCTAATAAATCAGATGGCACGTCAGATCATTTTACAGAACCAATCATCCATAAATTTAGCAACTTCCCTAAGTCTTGTGTGAGTCCATGTGTGTGTGTGCGTGTGTGGGTTAATCTCCTCCCCAACCTCTCCAAAGAGGCCATATATTCAGCTTATTTCTCTCTCTTACTTTGAGATCCTTGCATGGAAAACATTAAGAAATGCAAAGTATCATTATTACTCTTACACAGAACTTACCCAGAGGCCTGCACTAGTTTGCAACTGCAAAGACGTACCAAACATTCTAGCCTTCAGGAAGGTTTCAAATCCTACCATAACAATGGCCGTACTGGGTCAGACCAAAGGTCCATCCAGCCCAATATCCTGTCTACCAACAGTGGCCAATGCCAGGTGCCCCAGAGGGAGTGAACTTAACAGGTATTGATCAAGTGATCTCTCTCCTGCCATCCATCACCACCCTCTGACAAACAGAGGCTAGGGACACCATTCCTTACCCATCCTGGCTAATATCCATTAATGGACTTAACCTCCATGAATTTATCCAGTTCTCTTTTAAACCCTGTTATAGTCCTAGCCTTCACAACCTCCTCAGGCAAGGAGTTCCGCAAGTTGACTGTGTGCTGTGTGAAAAATAACTTCCTTTTATTTGTTTTAAACCTGCTGCCTATTAATTTCATTTGGTGGCCCCTAGTTCTTATATTATGGGAACAAGTAAATAACTTTTCCTTATTCACTTTCTCCACATCACTCATGATTTTATATACCTCTATCATATCCCCCCTTAGTGTCCTCTTTTCCAAGCTAAAAAGTCCTAGCCTCTTTTCAGAGTCACATCTGCTATTTCAATACAAGGTAGCCACCCTTGCTTTTAATCAAATTTAAGAACATATAAGGCTATCCCCAATGCCCAGGAACTCATGCAGAGAGATACTTTTTTCAAAGGCCATGTCTACACTATAGACTTCTGCCAGAATAGCTATGTTGGACAGAGGTGTGGTCCTTGACCAGTGTACTGGAAGAAGCCCCTACAGATATAGTTATGCTGCCATAACTGCACGTTTACTGGTTTTGTTTGAGTGTATGTGGAATAAGCTAGATCAGTAAAAATGTGCTTTGTCAGTATAAGCTGTGTCACACTAGGAGCGCTTTGCTGGTATCGTATAGTTTAGACATGGCTTAAAGCTTGCTCACAGTTTTTGTACTGGTATAACTGTGTTGGTTAGGGATGTGATTTCTGGGCCAATACTGTAGTTATACTAGTACATATACATAGTGAGGATACAGTTATACAGGTATAAATATGCTTCTATTGGTAAAGCTTATTCCCCGCCTCATATAAAACTAAGCTGCAATGGTATAAGCATATTTATACTGGTACAACTACGCCCACAATAGGTGGCTGTACTGATTTAGCGACAGGGGTATAGTTAAAGCAGCACACCTAAGGGTTTTCTATAGACACTACAGCGATGGGTGCAAGACAGGAGCTGTGCAACGCATCACAGCTTCCACCTTCGCTTTTGCTTTCAAGAAAACAGACTCAGCTGCCAGCCGTTATTTACACCCGACCCACAGAAAGCCCCAGGCCAGCAGCTGCTTTCTGGAACCGCTCGTCTGGGAAACAGGCGTCCCATGGGAAACAGTTTCAATAACCGATATCCCCCCGCTAGCCCCCCTCCCCTCCACGGCGGCTCGCCTTCCCTCGCCAGCCAGCCCCCTCCCCAGCCAGCTCCCTCCCCCCTTCCCACAGCTGGCTCCCCCCGAGGCCTCCGCCAACTCCCGACCCCCAGCCGACCCCCTCCCCAGCCAGCCCCCTCCCCTCCACGGCGGCTCCCCCCCCCCTCCCCAGCCAGCCCCCTCCCCTCCACGGCGGCTCCCCCCCCCCTCGCCAGCCAGCCCCACTCCCTCAGCACCCCGCCCCCTCCCCAGCCAGCTCCCTCCCCCTTTCCCCCCTTCCCACAGCTGGCTCCCCCCGAGGCCTCCGCCAACTCCCGACCCCCTCCCCAGCCAGCTCCCCAGAGGAGCCTCACCCCCAGCAGAGCGCTCTAGAGACGGGAGGGTGAGGGGGGGGGGCTACTCCCGGGGGGAACTTCCTGAGTCCCCCGGGGGGGGCAGGAGGACGGAGCCTGCCCCAGCCCGGGGGGGGGGGGGGGGCACCCCCAAGTGCATCTTGCTACTCACCAAGCGCTTCCAAGCTCCTCTCACCCCCACCACAGCCAGGCGCACACTGCGCAAGCGCGCAAGGACCCGCTCCCCTCCCGGCCACCCTCCCTCCTCTCCTGCTGCGCAGGCGCCAAGGCTTCCCCGGAGCCTCCCTTCAGCGCCGCATGCGCATCGCGTCGCTCGCCCGGACCGTCACACGGAAGCGGAAAGAGCGTAACCGGAAGTGCTCCGAGCCAGGCGGTTACCATCGGGCACTGACACGTGTGTGGCTGTGCACCAATGCATTGTGGGATCGCGGAGGGTAGCTCACGCAGCCGCTCTTCCCCGAGGTTTACCATAGAGATGTAGCGCGGGGCGGCGCTAAGGACACACACACAGAGAAAGCTCCGCCCCTTCGCTTGTGCTTTGTGACACGGGGCGTCTCCCCCCTGCCCCGCCCCTCGCCCCAGGCGCTGGGCCCCCGCCGGTCTCATAGTCTCTGCCCACCTTGTCCAGCAGCCCCCCCCCGCACCGTGCCCCCCGGCTAAGTCTGCCGGGGGGGGGCAGGATCAGGTCCCTCGTCCTGTCCGGGGGGGGCAGTGCCCTCTCGGGCTGGGGGTCCCTGGGGTGCCCCCCTGCGCTGCCCAGGCCACTCCAGTGCCCCCCCCCCCCCTGCACCCCTCCCCGGGGTTGGCCAAGCGCAGTCCTCCACCCTCCCAGAATCCTTCACTTCGCCCGCTTCTCTCCGCCCCCCCCCCCTCTCTCTGGTCGAGCAAGTTCCCGTGCGTGGGGCTGCGCCGCGCTTCTCGGACTGGGGCGAGCTCGGTAGCAGCATCAGGCCCGCTGGATCCGCCCTTCCCGCACGCCATGGCTCCCCCCACAGGTACCCCCCCGGCTGGGGAGGCAGGGCCACGTGGGGGGCCAGGGGAGGGGTACGAGGGGCTGCTTGGGGCAGAGGAATTAGAACAGGCGGGGGGAGTGATGGGGGGGAGGGAAACGGGCAGGGGGAGATGGGGCTAGGGTGGGGGTTGGGCATGGAGGCAGGGTTGGGGAGGGGATGTGGAGGTGGGGGGATGTGTAGACGGGGGAGGCAAAGTATAGGGTGAGGGAAGTGGGGAGAGGGTACAGGGTTGGGGGGGGGGTGGCAGTGTGTAGGGTGGGGAGAGGGAGAGCAGCAAGATCAATGTTGGGCCGGGGGAAGCAGTGTTTGGGGTGGGGGGGCTGGGGGAAGGAGGATGGGAAGTTGGGGTGGGGGGCAGAGTAAAGGAGATGGGAATGGGAAGGCGGAGTGGAGGGAATGGGAAGCGGTGAGGCAGGTTCAGCTGGAATTCGATGATTGTAAGTTGGCGAGACAAGGTGCGTGAGGTAATACCTTTTATTGCACCAACTCCAGTGGAGTAAAAGGTCTCACCTCACCCACCTTGTCTCTCTCATATCCAGGGACCAGCTCAGCTACAGCTGCAAAGCAATATTCCTCTCTCTCTCTTCGCCTCTCCCCAGCTTGTAAACTTACCGGGCTGGATGCTGTGGAGTTACTCCCAGCAGCATCTGGGTGGCAGCTCTGCATCTGGGTCTGCTGCAGTCACTGGTCTCCTCATTAAGGCTCCACTGAGGTGCTAAGGTGTAATCTTCCCATCACCTACCCCCTGCTGCACCAGTTCTTTGTCCTTCTTTGTGTGTGTTACTTTCCCCCCAAACCAAAGTTTCAAAGCTCCTCCACAGATCTCTGCCAGCCCTCCTGCAATAACAAACCTATGTGTGTCTGATTGAGGGCGGGGTAATTAAGGAATCGAGTTTTGGTTAAGGGGTTGCCATAAACGAGGGGGTAAAACATTGACTGGAAACAGTTCTGTTTACTCTTTGGTTCAAACAGACCGGGTTCTCTTCTGAGCCTGTTACAGGGCGTCTGTGGTATTTGCCAGACCTGTCTTTTGAGTCCCTGCCTTATTAATCTGTGGGTGAGCTCTCCACACTCTTCTAGGGCAATATCTTATCTGTAGATCTCTTTCCTACCTATTCAGGTAACGTTGTGGACAGCCAGTCCCACAGACCCCCAGTGAACCGACTAAGATGGGACCTGACAGCAGAGCAAATAGAAAACATGACCGTGGAGCTCCTAGAGAGGACCAAGCAGGTGTATGACCGGGTGGGCTCCCAGGAGCAGGGGGAGGTCTCCTATGAAAATACCCTCAAAGCTCTGGCTGATGTGGAGGTGGAATATACAGGTACGTGGACGAACAGGATTTGGCTGTTTTCTGGAACCCTCTATAGCTCTTGTTAGTAGCTGAGTGCTTTTTAGATCTTGTGCATCTCTAGTGTCTAGAATCATTGGTTTTTCCTTGCATAACTCCACTAGCCTCTCTCTTGCATGTCCTCGTTAGTGTTTATACAGTGGGGCATAACTAGGAAGAGTGGATGGGAAACATAGACAATGTCAGGAAAAATCTGCCTGATGGTGAGTTTGGCAGTGGGATGGTTTCCAAGAGGAGCTGCTGGAAGCCCCACTAGTTGTGATTTTTAAAAGCAACACTTAGGACTTTGAAGTTGCCTATTGCTGCAGTATCTGGACAGAGGGCTAGACAGTGTGCTGTAGGAAACAACCAGGCATCAGCAGAAAGATGATTGGGGGACCAGGGCTTTTCCATCTCTAGCTTCTGTGATCAGATGTGGGATGAGCACAGGTGGGTGTGAGCTCCCTTCTCTGTGTAAACAATGTATTTCTTTTTAGAACTACAGCTAAAATGCTGTGAAAAAATAACACCGTGTTTATAAATGAAGCTGGCCTCAGGGTAACACCTGTTTATTTTCAATGGTGCATAAATCAGACAACCTTCCCTGCTCGCAGGATCTTTTCCCCAGTCTGACCACCGGTGGTGCAAGGGAAGTGTCATGAGTTTGCACCCTCCTTCTCTGATTTTTCCACATCCAAAAAAAGTATGTGTGGGGGGTTCCTTACTAAGCAGAGGTGGTGTTAACATCCGCAGACCTGTCAGCCCTTTCCTGGCACACCCCAATTCTCTGCTCAGCGGAGAATTCTGATGGTGGATCTGTGGGGACAGCAGTGCCCTGCTGCGGGGTTTTGTTGTTCAGGGCCGCACAGAAGTGGTGGTAAGGGATATGCTCCCTGCCTTTGCCTTCTGAAGTGGAAATGGGCAAGGAGAACACAGGCTGTGGACACGGAGGCTTTGAGAAGCATCCACGCTAGAACTGCATTGTTTTAAAATGTGATTATTTGGGGTTTTTTTAGTCCGTCTCAAAAGACCTTCCTAGCAATTAAACAATCAAAAAAAGCAGACTTTGGAGCGCCTCCCCAAACCAAAACACCTCCCCCTGACCCTGTTATCTTTGGCCAAAATCCAACCCTGCTGGACTTTATCTACAGTAGCAAATCCCTGAGCTGCGGCAAACCCTGGTGTGGGTCCAGCTGAGCAGAGCTCGGTAACCCAGTGGAAAACGCCCAAGTTTTTTGTATGATGCAGCTTCCAGCATGGATTGCCCCATTGAGGAGTTACATTGATGAGGTTTGCTGCGGGAGGTGTAGCCAGTTCTGCGGTGATAGCTGGGTGCATCCTTCCCAGCCCACGCTGACCTGAGGGAGAGTCCCAGGGCCCAATCCTGAACCCCCGAGTTCCTGGGAGTGGCAAACGGGATGTATAGGTATTTCCTGATTAACCAGCAGTGCTCTGTCTGATCCTGTCTCTCCGGTTAAGCAGACAGCAGTGGTTGTGTATAGGGCAGCATCTTTTAACAGGGATACATTGTCTGGCCTCCACAGCGTCATAGGATTTCACCTAGAACTATGGCTTGAATTCTAGTGCTCATGAAAAATGGGAGACAGATGGCATCGGTCAGAGCCAGGAGTTAGATGGGCAACCGCTGTGCGAGCTTCCCCACACCACTCTGCCTGTGTGTCATGGCAGGCTGGGTCTCAGGCCATTTCCCAAGGGACAGGTGTCACCAACACCCCACATAGTATTGCCAAACAGAGACATACGATGCTTTCCGGAGCAGTCAGAAGCCAAGATCTTTGCCTCAAGGAACTTGCAGTGTAGCATTGACGCACAGATCTGGCTCTGAGACCAGGAGGCTCAACAGAGACCTCAAGGACTGAATGAGCTGCGGAGGATCAAACTCAGTGCTAGAAGGGGTTGTTCCGGGTCAGGTATGGGACGTGCCGGTGGGAGCAGCTTGCCTTGTCCCCGCTTGGGCTATGTGTCAGGCTCCAGACTGTGAAACTGGCACTTACTTCAAACACTAACCCTATAGCACTCCGGGGCCCTTGCTACAGCCTGAGCTCCTGGCTTTGTCGTTTCAGTTCAGAGGAACATGCTGGACTTCCCCCAGCACGTCTCCCCTCGCAAAGATATCCGCACGGCGAGCACGGAGGCGGACAAAAAGCTCTCGGATTTCGACGTGGAGATGAGCATGAGGCAGGACGTGTACCAGAGGATCGTCTGGCTGCAGGTTCAGAGGAAGGGGGGGAAGGATAACCTGAGTGGCTCACAGTGCCGAGAAGACGACAGGCCCAGCATCCCAACAGGGAGTGCACAGGGACCTCCCTGTAATTTCAATGTGTCCCTCTCCCTACTGTCTGTCCTGTTCAGTTTCGAGCTAAATTACAATGCGAGGGCAATATCGTCTAGTAGTTAGAGCAAGAGACTGGGGAATTGGGACTTCTGGCATCTAGTCTCAGCTCTGACTCACTGTGTGACCTTGAGCAAGTCCTGTCCCTTTGTCGTGCCTCAGTTTCCCCATCTTTAAAATGAGGCTGGTGACCCTGACCTACATCCCATGGAGGCTCAGGGTTGGCTAATGATTTGTGATATGCTTTGGGATCTGTGTTGAAAATGATCTAGTGGGGACCAGCCTCTTGAATCTAACCCTTCTAGGAGGGTGTTTTCCTCTAGTTTGGGGCCCGCAGACATTGAAACAGTCTGTGCGTAGGACCTACACAAATAACTTGCTGTAGCTGTGTCGCAAACCCCACTCCCTGCACTGTTGCCCCTTCAGCTCCGGACGCTCCCCCTTTTTGTCTGACAGGAGAAGGCGGAAAGTGCTTCCCTGAGGCCTGAAGCGAAGAGGTATCTAGAGAGGCTGATTAAACTGGGTAAACGAAATGGCCTTCACCTCCCGGAGGAGACGCAGGAGGTAAGACTGTCAATAGTATGGTAAATAGCTGTACAGAGGGGTAACTACGGCTAAAGGAGTGTGATCTCGTGGCTAGGCCAGAAGACTGTCAGCCAGGACTCCTGGGTTCTATTCCTGGCTCTATCACTGACTCAGGGCAAGTCAGGTTTTCCCTCCTGTAAGGTGGGGATAATACACACCTGTCAGCCTGGGGAGCTAATCTCTGTGCCCTTTGGGATCCCGGGCTGACGAGAGTCACAGTAGAACATAGCAGCCTAGGAATGACAGCAGCCCCCAGCCCAAGAGCGATAGTAATGTGAAGTTTGCATGCGGGGGGCAGAGGTTCTGTAAGGGAGCTGGGGACCAGTGAGCAGATTTAGCTTGACTAGGGTAACCCTCATCTCATGGGCCGCACTGCAGCAGGAAGGGCTAGAGGGCGGTTGGGGGACTTGACAAGCAGGGGAAATGAAATCAGCCAATGGCCGTACGGACCTTAAACACCCACCGCTCCTTGAGCTGGCCACACACAGATGGGCCCGGGGCGTGATGGCTGGGCTTCCACCAGTCGTGATCAGAGATTGCCTGTCCCGGGCTGAGATCTCCGTGTCTCTGCACAGCCGGCCCTGTTTGAGAGAAGCCAGTAACAAACACTAGGGGACCGGGTGCGCACAGAACTGACCACGCACGGCCAACGGCGATGCTCAGCTCCCTCCCCCCGGTTTAGTTGGGTCTGACGACGTGTCTGTATTTTTTTTTTTTCAAAAGAAAATCAAAGCCATTAAGAAAAGGCTGAGCCTGCTCTGCATCGACTTCAACAAGAACCTGAACGAAGACACCACCTACCTGCCCTTCTCCAAGGAGGAACTGGGTAAGGGCTGCTCGCGGTCGGAGGAACCAGGCCTACTGGCGCCTCCAGGAAGATTTGCTTCTCCTGGCGCTAAGTCTCCAGGGATTGGTTCATCTCCCTCCTGTGACGATGACCCGTCTCCGAGCTCGTGCTCTCACTGGCCGATCAAGCGGAAATCTGCCAGTAGAAATAACTGGCAGCTGCTGCTGGCCCGAGCTTGCTTCGGTCCAGGTGAAGCAGCGTGAGACTTGCCAGTGACACCCAGCTACAAAGCCCCTGTTGGCTGGTGCGCTCGCCGGTTTGCAGGGAAGAAGCGCCTTCCCGTGCTTCCTGATTAAGCCGCCCCAGAGCGCACTGCCTGGGGAGCGGCGTGGCTGTGTGGGGGTCTGCAGGTAATCCTCAAAGTCCATCCTTCTTTGTCTCCTCTCCTCCTCCAGGGGGCCTCCCCGAGGACTTCCTGAACTCCCTGGAGAAGACAGAGGACAGCAAGCTGAAGGTCACCCTGAAGTACCCGCACTATTTCCCCCTCATGAAGAAGTGCTACGTGCCTGAGACGAGGAGGAAGGTGGAGGAAATGTTCAACTCCAGGTGCAAGGAGGTAGGTGGATGAAGGTCTTGGGGCAGAACTCCTGAGCACGCAAACCTGTGAGCCTAGAGCACAGCACTGGCTTTCCCCCTAAGCCACAGCCTCCTATCCAGGCCATTGACGGGGGGACCAAGCGCCAAAGCGTGTGGGTCACCGGTGCCAGCTGTGGCCTGGAGCCCCTTGGTGCACAGGGGAAGCGTCACCCTGGCCCAGATCAGTGGCGCCTGCAGGCCGCCATCATCTGAGGACAGTTCAGTGGCCCATTTGAAACGAGCGTGCTGGGCCTCAGGCCAGGGGCCTGCACCACCCAACCCACCATCCCAATGAGCATTCTCGGCGGAGAAGCCAAGGGGTTGAATGGGTGGTGGAGGCTCTGGCTGGGCTGGCTGGTTTTGGGGGGGGTCCTAGCTTAGCCTTTGGGCGTGAGGGGACTAACTTGCTGCTGCTTTCCCGGGGTGGCTGCTCTGTTCCACCTCGGCCTTCGTGCCACCTCCTCCCTGCCCGGCACTGCCAGCTCCACGGGCTGAGCTTTCTCCTCCCTTGCAGGAGAACTGCTTGATCCTCAAGGAGCTGGTGGACCTGCGGGCTCAGAAATCCGACCTCCTGGGCTTCGACACTCACGCTGATTTCGTGCTGGAAATGAACATGGCGAAAACCAGCAAGACCGTGGCTTCCTTCTTAGGTACCGCACCTGGCTTTGGAAGGGGAGGGGGCTGGGTTTTCCTGCACATCCTTCTCTCATGCGTCTTCCCCCCCTTCTTCCAGATGAGCTGGCCCAGAAGCTGAAGCCCCTGGGGGAGAAGGAACGGGCCGTGATCCTGGACCTGAAGAAGAAAGAGTGCAAGAAGCGGGACTTGGAGTTTGATGCCCGCATCAACGCCTGGGACATGCGCTACTACATGAACCAGGTGGAGGAGACCAAGTACAGCGTGGACCAGAACCTGCTGAAGGAGTATTTCCCCATGCAGGTGGTCACCGCTGGCCTGCTGGACATCTACCAGGAGCTGCTGGGCCTGAGCTTCCACCCGGAGGAGCACACCCAGCTCTGGCACGAGGACGTCCAGCTCTACTCGGTGAAGGACATCGCCTCGGGCAAGACTGTCGGGCAATTCTACCTGGATTTGTACCCCCGGTGAGTCCCCTGCAGCACCACCAGAGCGAGGGAGATGGGCTTAGGGGCTGGATCCTGCAGGGCCCCTTGGGGACGGTGGATCTTGTAACCCAGGCACACAGGGGAACCTCCCGCACCCCCTTTGGAGTGACTGGGGAGTCTGTCTGCAGGAGGGTTCTGGGCTCTGGACTCCTTCCCAGTGTGACTATGGAACCGGTTGCCTATGGCTAGTCGGGCAGGGTGTGGTGCTGCCACCTGAGGGCGGGAGTTGTGTTTGTGGCTCTCTCCTTGTGCCACCGGTCCCTGGCAGTACGGCAGCACTGCCCGCCTGCTCCTCAGAGCGGCGTTAGCTTTATCCCTGCAGTCAGCAGGGCCTGACTACGAGGTGAGGGCTTGTGGTGCTGAGTGGGGTTTCCCACCGTCACCCAGCAGCTCTCCATTGCGCCTTGCTCTGGGGTGTGTTCCTTGTCTGACACCTCCGTCAGGCCCAGCCCTGGGGTGTTTTCCCCATCCCTTCTGAGCTGCAGTGACAGCCACCCCCACAGCTGCCAGAGAAGCCCTGAATCCCACATCCCTGCAGCCTCCCTCTTCTCTCTGGTGAGTGCCTGACCACCTCCTCTCCCACCAAAGCAGCACAGCAAGCGCCGAACATCCAGCTCCCCAATATAACTCGCCCTGGGGAGCTGGCAGCTGGGGACTTCGCCATCCCAAACCATGTGCTAGGGTCAGCTTGAGATCTGCCGTGTGCAGTGGGATTGGCTCTGTCCCATTCCTATGTACCTTGACCCCGATAGAGAAGGAACAGGGGTGCGGTTGGGCCAGCCGATCCCAGCGAGCACTTGGCCTGCATGAATCCGTCAGCGCCGTGTAGGCGGCCCCTGGGCTCTAATAGGCTCTAGGTGACGGGGCTGGGCTGGATGTGCTAGTACGTCCGTCTGACAGTCTCCTCCACCCACTCCAGGGAGGGGAAGTACGGGCACGCGGCCTGCTTCGGCCTGCAGCCGGGCTGCCTGCTGCCGGACTCCAGCCGGCAGATCTCCGTCGCTGCCATGGTAGCCAACTTCACCAAGCCCACGCCGGACGCGCCGTCCCTGCTGCAGCACGACGAGGTGGAGACCTACTTCCATGAGTTCGGCCATGTCATGCACCAGCTCTGCTCGCAGGTAAGGGCGGGGCCGCATGCGGGGCAGTGAGGTGCTGGCTCGTCCTAGCGCCACAGAACGCTGCAGGGGAGAAGGCTGGAGCACTGGCCAGAGCCAGGCAGAGAGCAAGGGGTGCAGACATCCTCCTGCACAGCTCTGCCAGTGCCCCTCGATCCCGACCCACAGCTCCCCCAGCTATCCCAGCCCTAGGCCCCCAACCTTCACAGCTCTGCCCGTGCCCCTCGATCCCGACCCACAGCTCCCCCTGCTAACCCAGCCATGGACCCACAGCTCCCCCAGCTATCCCAGCCCTAGGCCCCCAACCTTCACAGCTCTGCCAGTGCCCCTCGATCCCGACCCACAGCTCCCCCTGCTAACCCAGCCATGGCCCCCCAACACACAGCTCTGCCCGTGCCCCTCGATCCCGACCCACCGCTCCCCCTGCTAACCCAGCCATGGGCCCCCTACATACAGCTCTGCCGGTGCCCCTCGATCCCGACCCACAGCTCCCCCTGCTAACCCAGCCATGGGCCCCCAACACACAGCTCTGCCGGTGCCCCTCGATCCCGACCCGCAGCTCCTCCGACACTCTGCTATCCCACCCAACTCTGCCCATGAGCCGCAGCCCCCACTTTGCCACACTCACGTGATAGCTGACCATTGTGCCACACAGTGCGGCGACTTGGGACAAGCGAACACTCCCGGGGACAAGCCTGAGAGCAGCAAACTCATCTCACTTACGCTGGAGGCTCTAAATTCCAATCTCCATGCTTGCCAAGCCCGATCATTTAATTGTGGGCTTCCAGTGGCCAGCTGGGGCCATTCTGCTGGGTTGGGTTATTCCTCACCCCCAGGTGGGCACTGACTGGGGCAGGGGGGATGTGGGTCGGTACTCTGTGTCTGCTCCGACTGGGCTGCGGTGTAACAGCGTGTGTGTCTCGTAGGCAGAGTTTGCCATGTTCAGCGGGACCCACGTGGAGCGGGACTTTGTTGAAGCCCCGTCTCAGATGCTGGAGAACTGGGTGTGGGAGAAGGAGCCCCTGGTGCGCATGTCCAAACACTACAAAACCGGCAGCCCCATGCCCGACGAACTGCTGAAGAAGCTCATCCAATCCAGGCAGGCGAACACAGGTAGGAGCCATGTGTCACGGAGCGTGGGGGAGTCAGGGCCCGGCACCCCCGGCTTCCTGTGATTCACCATGACTCTCAGCCAGCCAGTAAAACAGAAGGTTTATTGAGATGACAGGAACACAGTCCAAAACAGGTCTTGCCGGTACAGACAACAGGACTCCCTTTAGTTAGGTTCATCTGGGGGCCCCAGGGAGGCCACAGCCCCGCTGGGAAGCCCAAGCCCTGTCAGGGCTCCCCTCTTCATTTCCAGCCAGCTTCCAAAACTGAAAACTCCTTCCAGGCGTCTCCTGTCTCCCTTTCCCCCGGCTCCTCCCCCAGCCTTTGTCCTTTGTCCAGATTCCCAGTCAAAGGTGTTACCTGGCCTCCAACTCTCCTCCTGGGTTCTCATGTTACATGCTCAGGTCTCCTTCCTTCCCCAATGCAGGCAGTCCCAGCCCAGCTCCCCTGCAACCTTCCCCCTCAGTATTCAAAGAACACAACAAAACATTCTCACTTCGTCACACCATGGTGCGCCCCCTCCTCCCCCCCATTGGGGTCAGCCTTGTCTCGCCCCTCTGCTGTGCCGGTGGGGGGTGGGGTTGGCGGGGAAGGAACCCACCTGTGATTGTTAGCAGTCATGGGGCAGGAGGGGCTGCAGGTCTGGATTGAGGGGCATGAGTGGGGGGCTCAGCACTGGAATAGTGGGAGGTTGCAGGACAGGCTTGGGGGGGGGTGGGGAGCAGGCACTCACAGCCGGTCTCTGCCAGCTGTTACCCACCCGCCGTGGCCTCCCCGCGGAGGCGCTGTCTGGCTCACGCTTTGCCTCCCTCTCCCCTCCTGTAACAGGGCTGTTCAACTTGCGTCAGATTGTGCTGGCAAAGGTGGACCAGGCCCTTCACACCCAGACGAAGGCAGACCCCGAGGAGGAGTACGCCCGGCTGTGCGAGGAGGTGTTGGGCATCCCCGCCACCCCAGGTACCCACCGGGCACTGATGGGCAGGCTGGTTCTACAGGCTCTGGGGAGAGGGGCTGTGGCTGCTCCTGCCCAGTCCACGGTAAAATCTTCTCTCTGAAGATCATGTCAAGGGGAAGGAGCTTTTCCTCTCTTCCCGGCCTCCTGCCTCCGCACGGTCCAGGGCAGACTCTCAAAATGCCCGGTGCCAACTGGCCGAAAGACCAGCAGAAATCGCTCCCCTGTGCCCCACAGCAGGGGGACTAGAGCCACTGGATATTCCCAGCCCCAGCCTATAAAGGCAGCTTTGCCTCGCTCTGCTTCCCCACTTGTCTTGGGCATGTCAGCCACAGTTAGGGCGGCATGTCCAGGAGCGCTGGGCTCGGGGAACGAGCCGTTCACTCCATTGGGAGCAGCGTTAGCCAGTGCCGAGCATGGTGGAAAATCCCCCCCACCCCTAGATTTTTTTTTCCCCCTGTGATCACAGGGAAGTTGATCTGGTGCCTGGGCTGGTAAATTTCCACATCAGGTTTTTGCGGCTTGAATCAAGGATGTTGTCGTCCCGTGTCTCTCCCCTTCCCTTCCCCCCCTCCCCCCCGCCCACTCCTCGGGCAATTGTCTCAGTGCCTGACTCCTGCAGCGCGTCTCATCAGCAGGCCACGTGACTGTCTTAATTCCCAAGGTACGAACATGCCGGCCACGTTTGGCCACCTGGCTGGAGGCTACGATGCCCAGTACTATGGCTACCTCTGGAGTGAAGTGTATTCCATGGACATGTTCCACACGCGCTTCAAGCAGGAGGGGATCATGAACTGTAAGGTAATGGAAGCTCCTGTCTGTCTGTCTCCCCAGTGTGTGATAGAAATGCTGCCTGCTGTGGGAATATCAGCCCCGCGGCAGCAGGTGGGGCGAGGTGATCCGTGGGGAGACCCTCCCTGGCTGTGATCAGCCCAGAGCATGCGGAGGGGGTTAGCACAGGCAGCAGCATTGCGGGATGAGAGCTCTCTCCCTCGCTGGTCTCCCATGCCCTGATCCCTCCTCCCCCTCTGTCTTCTCCTCCCCCCCCGGCCTGTCTCCCCGTGCAGGTGGGCATGGATTACAGGAACTACATCCTGCGTCCCGGAGGGTCCGTGGATGCGTGTGACATGTTGAGGAGGTTCCTGGGTCGAGACCCCAAGCAGGATGCCTTCCTGGCCAGTAAAGGACTGAAGGTTGAGTCCAGCTCACTGCCTTCTGCCTGCTGAAAACCCGCCCGCCGCCCTGTGAGTAGAGCCAGCTCCTGTGTCTGCGAACCCGTCCTGAGCCAGAGCACCAGGCAGCACCAGACTCCTCTGTCGTCCAAACACCCGCCGGGCGGGCTGACAGCGCGGCTGCTCTTCGTCCCCAGAGCCAACGTAGGCCCCCGGCAGAGGGGTTTAGATCCGGCGCTGCCATTTCCCCTCTCTGGAATGACAGTCGTGCCACGTGCATTCTGTCCCCCTTTGGCACGTCGCGCGCGCGTGTGTGTGTGTGTGTTATAAGTAGCCCATACAAATTGGCTTGAAGCTGAAACTTTGCACCCAGAGTGTCTGCACCAGGGCGCAGCTCGAGAGGAGGGTGGGGGGGGGGGCGTGTTAAAAATTGGATTCACCCTTTTCGAAGTGGCACCGTTGTTTAAGAGCTGAGACTTCCCCGGCCCTCAGCTTGTTTTGTGCCCGAAGGTAAAATCACGGCTCTGATTGTAAAACAAACGAATAGAGAACTAAAGGGCAGGGAGGATTTGGGCTCGGTCTCCTCTCCAGTGGGCAGACTGGAAACCTCCGAATAAACCCGGCTGCGAGGCCAAGGTGTAAAAAGCCACGAAGTGCACCTGCGCTAACTTCATAGCCTCGCTCACCCCGAAAGGAATATTCCCCTCCACACTACAAGCCTGCCAGGCGAGTGGGGGGGTTAGTCCCCTCCCGCCCCAGCATCACCACCTGGGTCGAGGAGACTCGGCTCAGAACTTCCCCCGTTTTGTTTTGATCAAAGCAAATGAAATTCCAGCCCATGTCGGAAGGGGGCGCTGTCCCCTCTCCTCTTCCTCCCCTGGTGGGTGAGTGTATTCAGAGCTGGAAGGGACCCCACCCTGCAAAGGTCCCAAGCGCCCTCTTCTGGGCGCTCAATTCTTTGCAAGCTCGGATGCTAACAACGCTGGGGGGGCGTCAGTATTGTAACATTACCGGGCCACTGCATCTCCGTAAGCAGAGGTTGGTCCAGGAAACGGGGGTCACAGACACATGAAGGCAACATGGCCCGCAGGGATACAAATACCTAGGGGCCTAGTGACCTGGCTAGGGATCCTTTAATGTCCGCCTGGGGAGCTGGTGAAAGTCAGCCGGCTCAGGGCCCCGTTTGCACTGCAGTGGAACCTGTGTGAGCAGCGACTCCATCCCCCACGGGTACGGCCTAGTGCAGAGAGGCCAGTGCTGGCACCATGTGCCTCCCTCGCTCTCTAGCCGCCTCTCACCCTGCTCGCTGGCTGTCGTCAGAGGCGTTGGTCTCCCCCTGCAATCCAGGTGTCTGGCGGTGGGTCGCTCAGACCCTTGACTGACTGACACATCCGTTGTGAAACGCTTCATAGGCTGTGGCTGTGAATCAGTCCCTCCTCCCCTCCTCCCGAGACGGCTAACCGCTGTCTTCGCTCATTTCAGCAAGGTCCCTTTTTGGTCTAGTGTTTTGCTGTGCTGTGTAAAACCAAGCAGGGATGCGATTCAGCTCCTTCTCCTACAATGATCCAGCTGAATTGCATCATCTACTCTCACCCCTGCTTCTCCTCAGGGACGGTAGAAAACCATGGCAGATTCTGGCTAAAACTGGTCTTCTCCCTCCATATCTGAAATTTCACGCCGGGCCTATTCTATACTACTCTTGAATAGCGTAATACTCATGTAAGACAGGGAGAGTCATTGGAAATATTTATTAGCTGCTTAATGTCAATTACTGCTGCTGCTGGACCGAGTGTTACAGAAAAGCCCCGTGAACTGCCAGGCAGGAATCTCACCTGCTTCTTTTAGCGGATGCACTTTTAAGCATCACTTTTAAGGACTGTAGCAAAGCGTGAATTCATTTGAATGGTACAAGCCTCCCACTAGGGTAAGATTTGAGGTATAAATTGATTCTTATCCACACCCCCTTTTCCCTGTGCTTATGCCCCAAACCACCGTTGATCCATCTCTGTTCTAACTGCAGCTGGTAAATGGGGTTAAAAACCAAAAACCCAAATAACCAACCTTTTTATTTTCTGTCTGAAATTTTCCCCCAAACTCCCCTGCCCTGGGCAGGGAAAGGCGAGCGCAGACAGAGAGAGGTGCAAAGTTTTTAAAAGTAGTCACTGAATTTGAGCTCCTCAATTGTTGGGGGATCCAACTTGAGCCTCTCAGGGCTTGATATATTTATTTTTTTTCTGAGGGTGTTGATTTCAGCTGGAACTGTGGGTGCACGGTGCTGTTTTTGGACCTTTCTGAAAACGTGTGCCACTCTTGTAAAAAGAACACCTGTAGTTGTGTTTCTTGCTTCAGCTTAAAGGGTCCCCATTCATTTAAAACTCACACTTCCGCCTGGATTAAAAGATCCGGGGGTGGGTGGATATTTTCCCTGTTTTCACTAGGGATGTAAATATCGGTTAAAAAAGTTAACCGGTTAAACGATTAAAATTCTAACGGTTAACTGGTGTCGCTCTGGCGGGGCGGCAGGGGCTAGGGTCCTGCTGGGACCACTCCAGCCCGCCCCACCCGGTGCCGTGTCCTGCCCGATGCGGCCGGGCCTGCTCCAGGTGTCCCGCTGGCCGGTGCGGCCAGCTGCAGGGGTTAACGGTTAAGGTCCGGTTAACGGTAAGCCTAATGCTTACCGGTTAATCTTTTACGTCCCTCACGTTTTCACCCCCACCCTGTGTATTTGACAGCACTTCATGAAACTGATTTCAGTGGGGCCAGGATGTCACCCACTGTTCTCATCCTCTCTGGTCAGTTTGCCTTGTTTGGGGTTTCTCAGTAACAGGAGAGAGAAACATTTTGTTTCTCCACAAAGGAAAACGGGGGTGTAAACGTTCACCCAAATTGGAGAAGGCCCCAGGGACTGGGATAGAAACTGCAACCGCTTTCAATTCTTTTCTTTTACCAGACTCGATTTCAGGATGTCTTTGCCCCTTTAACAACCTTCACATTTACAGTGCCCAGCTCAGGAGCTCGCCCCCAGCCCGTGCTCCGAGAAACAGCGTCCACCCATGCTGCTGTTAGGAAGCTGGATGCAGCTGTCTGCAAAGCCTGGCTGAGCAGATTTTACAAGGGAGGGTTTGGGCAATGGGGAAGGATAGAAACCGAACTCTGGGAGTTTAGCTCCTGGTGGGAGATGGCAGCATTCTCCCCGTGCGTGGCTCATCCTCTAACGGGTGAGGGTGAGACTGTTGTTTTCTGGCGCTTCTGTTGGCATGGCAGCTGCTGCAAACAACATGAACAATCCGGACAGGACCCCGGGCCGCAATCTGTCCAGCCCCCACTCTTTGAATTGCAAATCAGTTCCAGCTTCGGGATCCTCCACAGTCACCTGAGGCCCCCCTCCCCCCCCTTCCCGCCCTGCAGCTTCCTTTGATTCTCATTTCCTTCTCTGGCCGTGACCATCAAAAGGGCTCAGTGACTGTTGCGCGGTTGTTACGTCTCTGCTGTTACCCAGAAACCTGTCGCCATGTACAGCCAAATGTGTCAAGATGCTGAGCGCCCTGGCCACAGGATCGGAACCTTATCCCGCTGTAGAAATCTGGGCTGCGCTATGGGATGGGTTCCGCTGGATCTCGTCGTTAGATCTTTGAAACAAAGCATTCCCCCCCCCTCCAAAATTCAGATTGTTTTAAATTCCGCCCCCTTCTGTATTTATTTGTATGAAGGAATCGTGGCTTTTCCCCTCCGCGCCTGGCTCAGTGTTATTCACCACGAAAAATCCAGACACAGAAAAGGATCAGCTCACGAGCCATGCAGGTGAAATCACCTGTGCAGCTCTGTCTCCCTGCCCCTTCTGGTGACCGGGGAAGGCGATCGGACGTGGGATCCTGTCTCGCCGCCCGCCTCCCCGTTATTTGGCTCGGCCTCCCGACGTTCCATCCCTGGGCTGGGTATGTAAGAAGTACATACCTGGGCTGGGTATGTACACGCGTTTTCTCTCTCCCCCCTGTTCTAGACATAAGCTCTGTCTCTGGGCGTCCGCACGCACACGGCTCAGCGCTGTTATGTATCAATAGTGTGGGGTGGGTTTCTTTTTTAAGTGTAAAGTTTCTGGGATTAAGGGATCTGCCTTTTGACCTCCTTCCCCGCCCCCTTCAACCCACTTAGTCTTTTTACTGAATAAGCTGGAATGGGATAAACTATGCTTTCCTCTCTTCTAACCAGGGCTCTGTGCTGCTCCTCCCAGAGCTCGCCTTGGCGGTTTGCATGCAGAGGCTAGAATTCGTGTCTCCCCCACCCCCCGGGTCACAAGGAGGCACCTTTAGCTGTGGACCCTTCCTACCGTCCCACCGAACGCTGTGGCAATCTGTGCTCAAGGCGGGCTCAGGGCTGGAAGAACAGCGTGGCTCTAAGCCTGTGTGGGGCCCCCCTCGAAGCAGGGTGTGCTCATCCCCTCGCTTTCACTAGCACTGGAATTGACTCGCGTGCCCCATGGCAAGGAACAAACCCGTACCGCACCGGGTGCCTTGGCCTCGGAGTGTGGCCCCTTTTCGCCTCCCCCGATCCAGCCGGGGGAGGGGTCAGGTTGTTTTCTGTTAATCTCCTCCCAGGCCAGGGTGGTGCGCGTGGAGTTTTGTAGCGGTCACGTCCAGCCCTGCTTGTTACCGGGGTTGGATTTTACATGGTTCCTAGCACTAATAAAGAGTTTTCGTAACCGGAGCTGATGTCACTTGGTCTCTGCCCAGGCGTTGTCTCGAGAATGTCGGGGAAAGAGAAGGGAAAAGCTTCTGGTGGGCTTCAGCAGGACTCCTGGCTTTGGTGAGAGCAAACCTCAGAATCTCTAATGTATTTATCATCTCAGTCCGGCTGGGCTGTTCTACCCATTGTGCAGATGGGAGCATTGAGGCAGAGATAAATTAAGTGACTTGCCCCGGGTCACTGGGAGACTGTGGCAGACCAGGAATCGAACCTGGGGCATCCACGTCCTAAGTTAGCACTCACCAGCCTTCCTCCCTCTTTCCACCCTTATACCTCCTTAAATTACAGGGTTGATCATTATCCTGTGCATTGCAGTTGCTCCTAGCAGCCCCAGTCATGTGCCAGGACTCCCCTGTGCTAGGCGCTGTACAAACCCAGAACAAAGAGCCGGGCCCTGCCCTGCAGAGCTCTGAACAATCAGTGTTTTATTCCACAACCCACGTCCTAAGATGTGTCTCATGGCTACACCTCTCCTCACGCTGCCGTTCCCCGCTGCAGCACATTGCATGGTGCTGGGATCACAGGGGCTTTGAGCATGGATGTGTGGGGCTGCAGAAAGCACTTCTCCCCTGCAGGGGGCAGCGTGAAGCCGCTTTCTGCCCCGTGCACTTCCCATGCAGACCTGTCTGGGCTTCGGGCATGTCCTTTTGTCTCCAGGACTCAGAGCTCGGGGGCTGGCCTGGGCTGGGCTCTATTTTTGGAGCAGTTTAGGAGGGTGGCTGCTGGGGGGGGAGAGGATCAGGTTTTCCCTTCCCAGCTGGGAGTTGGGACCACAAGGCGACGAGGCCTTCCACAGCCGTAATGGGAATGGGCCTTCCCTGGCCAGCCGGGGCTAGACGTGATGGATTCCAGAGCTCGCCGCCGTCTGGGCTTCTCCGACCCGAAATAAGGCGGGTGGAGCCGGGGCCGTGGGCAGGATCACCTTGGCCATCGCTGACCTTTGCATTCCTCTGCTCCTGTCCCCCCGTCCCTCCCCCCCGAACCAACTCCCCCAGTGCAGCCTATCGCTTTACAAACAGCTCTGCGTGCTTGGCAAGTGCCCGGGCATTGTGTTCAGGCTGGGGGCTGGAGCGGAGGCTCCGGTGAAGTCAGCCAAATAACCCCCCACCCCCCTTCTATCCCCCGGGAGCTGGAGACGGGCTCTGCTATTCGTACCTCCTGATGGCCCCATCTGGGTCTTCCCTGCAACCCCAGCTGGTGCGCCTGGGCCTCGTTCTTAACCCTGGCGGGGTGAGTCTCAGGCAGGCCATGCCAAGCGGCGGAGGGGCAGCGCCTAGAGCTGGGGGCAGCCTGCCCTCTTAGGCCTGCTCGGATCGCCTGGGACGCTCTTGCAGCCGGTTCCTCTGGTACGTGCTAGAGCCCAGGAGCAGAAACCAAGGCAGATCTCGCTGCTCAATGGAGACTCTCCCGCCCGCAGCGAATCTGGCCCTCGTACAGCCCCTAGCGCAATGTGGCCGTCATCTCCCCAGGGCCCACCTGTGCCAGGCCTGCTGTTTGCCAGCCTCCTGCCTGCCTGCAGCCCTTATGCCACCCTTTGGGGCAGCTTTGTCTGCTGGGTGTTTTCAGCTGGGGGTGTTGGGGCCTGGCTGTTCTAAGCCATGCCCCCCGCATGCCCTGGTGGTGAAAGAGCCTGGCCCCGCAGCAGCGCTCCTGTGAACGTGAACCCTGCGGGGCCGCGCCCCCTGCACCACGCAGCCCGCCGGCCCGGGAGCTGTCTGGGGGAGGGACTGTGTCTCCCTCTCTGGGTGGTGCCCAGCACCGCAGGGGCCCGATTCTGATGGCAAGTTTGGGCACTACCCCATGAGCAATAGCAGCCTGGGGCATTTGCCCCCGTGTGAGGGTGTGTGGGATGGGGGTGAATGCAAACCCATGCGCACACCCACTCTCGGGGGGGGGGGGGGGGCAGAAGGGATCCCTGGTGGTGGGGGGGGGCGGATGCCAGCCCCAGCCTCATTTGTCCTGTCTGGTCTTTTAATACAGGGCTGCAATTTAAATAGCAGAGCTGGAATTAGTCCTGCCAGGCAGCCAGGGATCTCGGCCAGGCGTCGCTGCAGGCGGGGTACGAGCGGGCTACCTCTCTCTCAGCACCCAGACTCCCCCTCGATTTCTCCAGCTGGTCCTGCCCAGGGAGGGATGTGGCAGGCTGGGGCCGGTAGGGAAACGGAGGCACAGCAAGGGGACGAGACTGTCCCAGGAGCAGCAAGCAGGGGTGTGAACCACCCACCTCCCTGCTCCTGGCGCCTCTCCCTGGGCAGGGCTGTCACGCAGGGGGCAGGGAGTGCAGCGGGCGCCAGACCCAGGGCACGAAGCACCCAGCTAGGACCCGGGGGAGGGGGAAGGGCTTGGCAGGGCCGGGAAAGCCATGAAATGGGACTTGCTGCAGCGCTGGCCCCTTGGCCCGTTCTCGCAGGGGGGGCTCTGCGGGGGGGTCAGGCGCATTCCTCCACCGTGTACGGCTGAAAGGGCCCGATAGGCTCGTCACTGGGACCTTGTCGCACTCAAGGGGCTCTGCATTCTTGGCAAGGGCCGCCCGTGGGGGGTCAGACACAGAACAGCTCCCTATAGGGCCAGGGCTATGGGCACCCACCCTGCCCAGCCACCGCCAGCCGCATTAGCTCATCCAGCTCCGTGCAGGGCCGGGGACAAGCACCTGGGCTGGAACCACTGGACACAACTGCCTTCCCCGCCAGCCGGCTGCACACCCAACACACGTGCTCTCCTCTTCCTCCCGCTGCTTCCCCGGCCGAGAGCCAAGGCCACGGGTCCTCGGGGCTGGTTAGTCACGTCTGCCGGGCCAGGGCCTTTCGGAATCAGCAGCCGCCTGTTGTTGCAACCTCTGACCCCAGCTGGCTACGGAAGAGCGAGAGGCCTTTGCCCTGCGTAGCGTGAGCCCCTATCGCCAGAGCTGGAATTTCCTGTTGTTTCTCCGCTAAGCACGTTAGCCAAAACACGCACACGGGCGCGGCCTCGTGTGTGCCAGGACGCCCCGAGACAGCCGGGGGCGTGTACCCAGGGGTGTGCGAGGACAGGCAGACACAGGCGCATGGACCCACCCGGGTAAGTGCACCCCCAGACGCATGCATGGACCCACACGCGTGTAAGGGCGCACACGTGTACAAACACACGCACACATACCCCTGTGCCTGGCACCTCCATGATCCAGGCTCTCTGGGCCCCCCATGGGCTCTGCTCAGTGCTGCCCCCTGCAATTCATGTCGCACCCGGCGGCTGCCGCAGGGCCACAGTGAAGCAGCCGGAGGAGACTCGCGCTCCCGTGCAGCCCAGGCTCTTGGATCACGGCGGGGGCAGTGGAGGAAGTGACAACCCAGCCCCACCCAAGGAACAAGACCAGCCAGGCAGGCTGGGGCAGCGCCACTCGGCTGCCCTCCGCCCTCTCTCCTGCCCAGTCGGGCAGCGCCCTGCCCCTCAGGCCCCTGATGTGCTGCCAGGGCCTTGCTCCCAGCGGGTGCCCGCTCGTCTGGCTGCTCCGGGCGTCAGCCTCCTGCAGCGCTCGCTGTGAGTGGGTTGGTGAGAGCCCTCCAGGGCACCTGGGTCCGTTTCACTGCAGCCTGCAAGGCACTGCGGGGTGGGGGGGATTCCCCGCCACCCCTTTACAGGGGAAGGGCAGCTGCTGAGCAGGGCCCTAGGCCGGCCCTGAATGGAGACCAGGCATGGGAAGGGAGAACAGACTAAGCCTCTGGCCCTTTCAGTCCATGGCAAAGGTAGCCGCTTAGTGCCCCCTGGCTAGTGGGCCGGGCGACAGGGCAGCCGGGCAGCTCGAAACCAGGCAGAGGCTGCGCCAACTCCAGCTATGTCCTGGGCACCAGCTGGGGGCTGCGTCTGGGTCACTAATAATAATCGCCCCAGGCTCTGACCTAGGACTTTTCCTCGGTAGGTCAAAGTGCTGTTTAACGGCAGGCAGCAGCATGACACCATTTTACAGAGAGGGAAACTGAGGCACGGAGCAGGGATGTGACTTGCCCAAGGCCGGTGGCAGAGCCAGGAATAGCACCCAGGTCTCCGGCGTCTCCGCCAAGTGCTCTATCCGCCAGGCTACTGATCCATCCAAGGCAGGTTTGCAGAGCCCGCTTAAGGGCCGCAGCCCCCGTGTCCCAGCCCCAGAGCCCTCAGAATCAGACGCTGCTAAACCGCGGCCACAGGAGTTTAATTCGGAACCGTATTTCTCCGACTTACCCCCGCCCCTGCGCTGCCGACAGGCTGCAGCTAGCGCCCGGCTGGTCCTGCTCTCCCAGGCCTGGGCTCGCCGGGGCCTCGCAGCTCTGCCCATCCCCCTCGCTCCCTATCTGCAGCCCCCCACATTCACATCCTGCTTTGCCAAGCCCCTCCTCGCTGTCCCGGGCGGTCTGTGCACCCCTCAGCTCTGGGGTACCAGCCCCTCTCTTCGCCTGCTCCCCCCAACCTCAGCGCCAGCTGGCACCTGCAACACCCTCACCCCCAAGCCAGGGTGCGGCCGGAACCACTGGGCCGGGCCAGGCCTGGCCACCTTCTTGGGCAGGGAGAGGCGTTTAGACTCAACGGGGCCCAGAACCAACCAGACACCCCTGACCCCCAGTCACCTCCCCCCAGCTCCTTCACCTTCCTCCACTCCCCCTCCAGCCGGCTCCCTCCCCCTCTGTACCCCACACTTGGACTCCTGGGTTCTCTTGCCTCCTCAGAGCGCCTCCCTCTATCACATAACCTTGGCTTTCAGTGCCGCCTTCCCATCCCGGCTCCAGTTGGGAGGGATCCTAGCCCAGCAGGCCCCTTCCCCATCCTCCGCCAGCGCAGAGCGGTCAGGCCTGGCCCCGCTCCAGCCCCGGACCCCGCAGGCAACTCCCCAGTTTGCCTGGCCACCAGCCCCAGGCATTCGGGGCAGCCTGGCGCCCCCCTCCCCGCCGCGCCCGCTGCTCCAGCTCCCCTTTGGGAGCCACCCCTGAAGGCCAAGGCCCGTTTGCTGCGCCCCAAATCCCATCCTCAGGGGACGCCAGTGGGTGAAGCTCCTGGGTCGGCCTTGGCACCGGGCAAACAGGCCCCCCCAGGCCTCGCTGGTTCCAGGGGGAACGAGGGGCAGAGCGGAAAGGACTCATGTCTCCACAGCACCCCTCCAGCCGGGGAGCAGGGTTTGATCATCAAATGGGGTCCCAGAAGAGCCCCTAATGGGCCTGCCCCCGGCTGCCACATCACCTCAGCCGCCCTGTGTCCGTGTCCATGCCAGGCCTGGCGCTGGGCAGCGGGTCCGGCTCCCGGGGGCGGGAGAGTCCCGGGCGGGGAGGGAGCAGCGGAGGCAGCTACAGGCAGTGGGCCATGTCGAGGGCGTACTGCAGGCGCTCCCGCAGGGCCGGGGCGCAGCCCCCCGCGGCCAGGGCGCCCAGCGGGAAGGTGGCACTGACGCGCTGCTCGTCGATGAAGGTCAGGAGGTGCCCGCCGCCTGGGCAGCTCAGCACCAGCTTGGTGTGGTCGTGATAGAAATTGACCTGCGGGGCAGAGAGGGGAGGGCGAGTGACGCAGCGTCCCACAGAACCTGGGCCAGGAGAGGGTTCATAATCCCCACCCCACCCTGCACACATTGGGGAGGGCCAGGGAGCCCAGCTGGTGGCCCCCGCTGCTGGGATCAGACAATGGGACCAGCCCCCATGGGCTTAGGGGGCTCTGGCTGCAGGGTGGGGGCTCCTGCTCCACCCCCTCCCCCTTGCCCTCTAGTTCTGACCCCTGTCCCCCTCTGCCAGACCCCAGCTGCCCTCGCACCTACACCCCCCTTTCACAAGGGGTTTCCAGCCCCCGCTGCCACTGTCTGGCCCTGCTGCCAGGANTGGGCGGGGGGGGGGGGCAGCGGAGGCAGCTACAGGCAGTGGGCCATGTCGAGGGCGTACTGCAGGCGCTCCCGCAGGGCCGGGGCGCAGCCCCCCGCGGCCAGGGCGCCCAGCGGGAAGGTGGCACTGACGCGCTGCTCGTCGATGAAGGTCAGGAGGTGCCCGCCGCCTGGGCAGCTCAGCACCAGCTTGGTGTGGTCGTGATAGAAATTGACCTGCGGGGCAGAGAGGGGAGGGCGAGTGACGCAGCGTCCCACAGAACCTGGGCCAGGAGAGGGTTCATAATCCCCACCCCACCCTGCACACATTGGGGAGGGCCAGGGAGCCCAGCTGGTGGCCCCCGCTGCTGGGATCAGACAATGGGACCAGCCCCCATGGGCTTAGGGGGCTCTGGCTGCAGGGTGGGGGCTCCTGCTCCACCCCCTCCCCCTTGCCCTCTAGTTCTGACCCCTCTGCCCCCCTCTGCCAGCCACCAGCTGCCCTCGCACCAGCACCCCCCTTTCACAAGGGGTTTCCAGCCCCCGCTGCCACTGTCTGGCCCTGCTGCCAGGAGAGGGCCTCGGGGCAGTGTGGGTAGGGGGTGGGGGGGTCACAGACCACAGCCCTGCTGAGGCCCCGCATTCCCCACTATCCCAGCCCCCGGGCCTATCACCCCGGCCAGGCTGTGCTGCAGCCCATGGGGAGGGTGGAACGCGGCTGAGGCCGTCAAACTCATTTCACTTGTGACACCGGATAGTCCAGTGAAACCTAGGTCTGCAGAGGGATGTGGGGAGGACAGAGACGGGAGCGGCTCGAGAGAGTGGGGGTGCAGCCATGGGGCAGGAGGATGTGGGGAGAGGCTCGGGTGGGGCACTGGGCGAGGAGAGGCTCGGGAGAGGGGGGAACTGCCATGGGGCAGGAGGATGTGGGGAGAGGCTCGGGTGGGACACCGGGGGACGAGAGGCTCAGGAGATGGGGGTGCGGCCATGGGGCAGGAGGATGTGGCGAGAGGGTCGCGTGGGGCACCGGGGGACGCGAGGCTCAGGAGATGGGGGTGCGGCCGTGGGGCGGGAGGGTGGGGGGGGGGGCCGCGGGGGGGGGGGCCGGCCCGGGGGGGGGGGGCGGGGGGCAGGGGGTTGGGGGGAGGGGCTGGGGGGGGGGGGGAGTGGGGGTGGGGCAGGGGGCTGGGGGGAGGGGCTCGGGGGGGGGGGGGGGGCGCGGGGGGGGGGGGGGGGCGTCAGGGGGGGGGGGGGGGGGCCGGGGGGGGGGGCCGGGGGGGGGGGGGGTGTTACCTGCAGCGTCCCGTTGCTGAAGAGCATCAGCAGTGCCCGGTCCGACTTGGCGCAGCACAGGAGACAGGGGGCGTCCGTGGAGCTGCTGGGACCCACCGGCTCGTTCCCCGCCTGCCAGCAGGAGCAGCGTCAGGCAGCTGGCTGGGCCGGGGGGGCACCGAGTGTGGCTCCCCCTTATAGCCCCCCAGGCGGGCACAGCCCAGAGGGGATGGGAAATTCACCTGGGGCTCAGCCCCCTGGGTCCCCTGCCGCAGCCACGGCTGGGCCCCTCCCCTGCCAGCGGGGGCAGCACAGGCAGGGCCCATGGATGGGCCAGCGCTGCCCAGGCACTGCACCCTGAGGCCTCCCCCAGCCACCACTGGCATGTCCCGCGCTCCCACCCCGGTGATTCTCCCGCCCCGCCCAGCCCCAGGGTCTCCCCGGCCCCGGGGCCTCACCTCCAGCAGCTTCTGCTGCATGTACTGGGAGAAGAAGTGCAGGACGCCCATCTTGGTGGCCAGGGAGGCGGGCACGTCGCTCCGGGGGAAGGACACGGCCTCCCCGCGCCCCGGGCAGTAGCAGACACGCCTGGAAAGAAGCAACAAAAAGCCGCAAGGCTGGAGCAGCGGCCCGGGGGCTGGGCGGGTGCCAGGCAGCAGGTGTCCCAGGTGCCAGGGCAGGTGCCAGGCGAGGTGGGTGTCAGGGGACTGAGCAGAGGGTTGGGGGGGGAGGGTGTGGAGGTACCTACTGCTGCGTGGGCAGAGGGGGTGATGGGTGTCTGAGAGGGGGTGACTGTGCAGAGGGCTCCAGGGGTGGCAAGGCAGATGCTGAGGTGGGTGCTGGGAAGGTAGAGGGCCAGGTGGATTCTCAGGTGGGGGCAGAGGGCCAGGCGGGTGCCCGGGGGAGGGTGCACAGGGCCAGGCGGGTGCCCGGGGGATACCTACGGTGACTGCGGGCACAGGGCTAGGTGGGTGCCGTCGGCCAGCAGGGCGCCCGTGGAGCCGTCCGAGAGCAGGTAGCCAAAGCCGTACTTGTTGGAATAATCCACCCACCTGGTGACCCAGAGGACGGGCGGTGCCAGGCGCTGCACAGGGTTGTGCTCAGCTGCAAGGAGAAAGAGGGGAGCCTGAGGCCCAGCAGAGAGGCCCCCACAGGCCCCCGGTGACCGGACAGCCGGGGAGAGGCCCTGACAGAGCAGGTGAGGTCAGGAGGCAACCTGAGCAGCCCCTCACTGGCCTGGCCCGACCCCTGGCACTGCCAGGCCCAGTGGGGCAATCCCACCCCCCAGCATGGAGTCCCAGCCCCTGCCACGCAGCCCAAGGGCCGCACAGTGGCCCAGTTGGAGCCTGCACCCAGGGTGGGTCCAGTCAGCCCAGCCCAGCCCCCACCCGTATCCTGCCAGGTTCGCACGGGGGGCTTGGTGCCCGGTCTGAGGAAGGCCCAGGGGATGATGGAGCTGGGCGTGCAGGGGTTTGTGGGTCTCCGGCGCCAGGGTCCCTCTTACCCAGCGGCATGTTCTCCAGGCAGCTGCTCAGCACCCTGCTGACTGACTGCACCGCCCTCTCCACGCTCCAGCCTGCATCTGCTGCAGAGACGGGGCCGGGATCAGGGCACCATGCACGGCACCCGCTGTAGGCCTGGCAGGGTCACCCCTCTTCCCCCCGCCTTCTAGGCCTCACCACTACACCTCACTCCCCTCCCAGAGCCGGGGAGAGAACCCAGGAGTTCTGATCCCCCCCCCCAATCAAACCACTACACCCCACTCCCCTCCCAGAGCCGGGAAGAGAACCCAGGAGTTCTGATCCCCCACCCCCACCCCATCAAACCACTACACCCCACTCCCCTCCCAGAGCTGGGGAAAGAACCCAGAGGTCCTGATCCCCCACCCCCATCTAACTTCTAGTCAATGCTTCCCCGAGTGAGCAAAGCAGGTGGCTGGATTCATTTCTGCCCAGCCAGCCCCATGTGCTCTCGTGCCCTGAGTGCCCCTCCCCCCAATGAGTGGGGCTGTTGCCCCTACAGGAAGCAGCGAGGGAACCCAGGAGGGCCACACCAGGGGGAGGCGTAGGGTTGCCAACTCTCCCGGTTTCGCCAGGAGTCTCCCAGAATCAGGCCCTATCTCCCCGAGGCTACTGCAACCGAACTGGGAGAGTTTTAGGTGCTAAAAGTCTGGCGTTGCAGCAGGGCTAAGGCAGGCTCCCTGTCTGCCCCGGCCCCGCGCTGCTGCCGAAAGCGGCTGGCACATCCCCGTGGCCCCTGGGGGCAGGGGTCTCCGCGCGCTGCCCGTGCCCTGAGTGCGGCTCCGCAGCTCCCATTGGCCGGGAACTGCGGCTAATAGGAGCTGTGGGGGCGATGCTCTCAGGGAGGGGCAGTATGCAGAGCCTCCTCCCCCACCTCCNCGCAGCAGGGCTAAGGCAGGCTCCCTGTCTGTCCCGGCCTCGCGCTGCTGCCGAAAGCGGCTGGCACATCCCCGTGGCCCTGGGGGCAGGGGTCTCCACGCGCTGCCCGTGCCCTGAGCGTGGCTCCGCAGCTCACATTGGCCGGGAACTGCGGCCAATGGGAGCTGTGGGGGCGATGCTCTCAGGGAGGGGCAGTATGCAGAGCCTCCTCCCCCACCTCCCAAGGGCCGCAGGGACGTGCCAGCCACTTCCGGGAGCGGCGTGGGGCTGGGACAGGCAGGGAGTCTGCCTTAGCCCTGCTGCGCCGCCCACCCAGAGCCCACACCCCTCACCCCCTCCTGCACCCCAACCCCCTGCCCCAGCCCTGAGCCCCCTCCTGCACCCCAACTCCTTCTCAGAGCCCGTACCCCTCACCCCCTCCCGCACCCCAANGCCGCAGGGACATGCCAGCCACTTCCGGGAGCGGCGTGGGGTTGGGACAGGCAGGGAGCCTGCCTTAGCCCTGCTGCGCTGCCCTCCCAGAGCCCACACCCCTCACCCCCTCCTGCACCCCACCCCCCTGCCCCAGCCCTGAGCCCCCTCCCGCCCCCAACCTCCTTCTCAGAGCCCGTACCCTCTCCTGCACCCCACCCCCCTGCCCCAGCCCTGAGCCCCCTCCCGCCCCCAACCTCCTTCTCAGAGCCCGTACCCTCTCCTGCACCCCACCCCCCTGCCCCAGCCCGGTGAAAGTGAGTGAGAGTGGGGGAGAGCGAGCGATGGAGGGAGGGGGGCTGGAGTGAGCGGGGCGGGGCCTCAGGCCAGGGGCCGGGGCAAGGGTGTTTGGGTTTGTGCAATTAGACAGTTGACAACCCTAGGGAGGTGGGGGCCTCGTACTGCAGCGATCCCAGCCCAGCAGGCTCCCGGCGGCCCTACTGGGGGCTGCTCCGAGCCCCTGGCCAAGGGAGGTGGAGGCCAAGAGAGGTGTCTGGTTTGGGGGCCCAACGGGAGGCCCCCCAGGGCCCGGTCCCCAGCAGGGGCTTAGCACATGCCGCTCCCAGCTGGCATCAGGCCCCGGATGTCTCCAGCCAAGAACCCTCCCAAATTCCAGGCCCCGCAGCTGGAGGCCGGTCTGGGAAATGTGGCTTCAAGGTCTGTCTCAGGCTGTCGGCCCCACCCCTCCCGAGCTGTAAGGATCAAGGTCGCCCCCCCGCCTCCGGGTCTCTGCTCCAATGGGCTCCAGTGCCCCCCGGGACGCCTGCCTGGCATGGGGCGCTCTGTTGGCTCAGCCGGCACCCGCAGCCCCCAGCATCCACTTACAGTCGGCACCAGGGCGGCTGGGCCTGAGGGCTCCCGTCATGAGCAGATGGATGGAGAACGTGCTGGGGGCCTCGGGGAACGGCGCAGCCTGGACACTGCCTCTTTCCACCTGGCAGGGAGACGGGGACAGCAGGTGAGAGAGGGGAGAGCCGGGGCTGCAGACCCCCCCCAGGTCCCTCCCCGCCCTCCTGCCCGCGGACCCCTCCTACCTCGCTGTGCTGCTCCGGGCTGGGCAGGTTCTGAGCCTGCTGGGATCGGCTCATCAGCTTCTCCGGCTCCTCGCCGGGCATTGGGCTACCTGGATGGAGACACAGCGGAGCCGTGATGTGACACGGGCACTGCCGAGCCCGGCCCAGAGCACGGGGGGACGCGGCCGCTTGACCCACCTGCCCGGGGGTCCTGGCACGGCAACCCCCTGAACAGCACCTTAGCCGCCTTCTTCAGGAGCTTGCCAATCGGGTTGGGCAGGGCGAAGACGGGCACCGAGTGGCAGGCGCGGGACGGCAGCTTGTCCGGAGTGAAACCCTGGGAGACGAGAGCCACGTCACTCCATTCCCGGCCGTACCACGTGCTGGTGCCACGGAGGAGGCCGGGCAAGGACCCCACAGTTCATACAGGGATCAGGGCTAGAAGGGGCCACGGATGCCAGGGATGGTGGAAGTAACCCAGAGGGGCTGGAGTAACCAGCCCAGGGATTTGGGGCACCGTGTCGGGGGGCTGGATACAAGAACCTGCCAGTGCCCGCGCCTGGATCCTATTTGCTTTGGTTTGCACCAGGCCTGGCCACAGCTCTTTGCAGCTGAGCTACGGGCACTGAACCCTTCCGGGGGCTGTGGGCGAGGGGGGGGGGCATTCTTCCCAAGACAGGGCAGCACAGGTGCACGCCCACCCTGGGCGCCTAGACGGGGTTCGCGGGTGCAAGGGCATGACCCGCCATCAGGCCCGGCTCTACCAAGCTCAAATCCGAGCAAGCGGCGTAGCGACCTGGCACACGGGGTCGCAGCGCCGCTCAGGATGGGTGCCCGCCGGGAGCGACTCGCCCGTCCCAGCAGTGCCCGGACCTGGGTGAAGAACTCGTGCTCCAGCACCTCCTCCAGGCTGGGCCGCTCCGAGGGGCTGGGCGCCAGCAGGCGGCCGATCAGCTTCCTGGCGCCTGGCGAGAGGTGGTTGGGGGTGGGGTACCGGCCCTCCCGGATGCACTGGTACATCTCCTGCTTGTGGGTGATCTCGAAGGGGGAGCAGCCTGTCAGCGCTGTGTACCTGGGGCGAGGGAAGGCAGCCAATCAGAGCCTCCCCAGCGCACCAAGGCGGGCACAAGCAGCCAATCAGAGCATTCCCTAGAGGGGAAAGGCCCCGTGTCCCATTCCCCACCCCACTGAACCAGCCTGTTGCCCACCCTGGGGCCGGGTCGGAGCTGGTGCCCCGTATCCCATTCCCTCCCCACCGACCCAGCCCTGCCCACCCCTCTCGGAGGCATTTGCCCAGTCGCAGCCTGGCGCCCCACTCACATGATGCAGCCCAGGGCCCAGATGTCGGACTGGAAGGAGTGCCCCTTCTTGGCGATCACCTCGGGGGCCAGGTAGTTGGGCGTCCCACACACCACGCTGTAGGGGGAAAAGGAACGGGAGGTGAATCCACGGAGCGCCCCGGCGAGGGCCGCAGGCTGCGCTGGGCCAGCACTCACCCCCGTCTCCGGCCGGCCTGCTCATCCCTCGTCGCCAGCCCCAGGTCCCCGATCTTCACCTGCATGTTCTTCGTGAGGAAGAAGTTACCTGCGGGGTTAAGAGAGGTCAGCCTCTGAGCGCACTCCGGGCAGCTTTCCAGTCACAGGGCCAGAGTCACCCCCCTTTACAGATGGGGAAACTGAGGCTGGCTCCAGATCACACAAGGAATCAGTAGCAGGGCTGGGAACGGTGTCCTGGCTCCCAGGCTCTAGCCACTGGACCATGCTGCAGGGGAGAAGGGAGCATGGATTTTAGCAACAGAGCAGGGCGTATGCGGGGCTGTCTGTGCCGGTATATTTCTATACAGCAGCTCAAGCAGCTGTGGAGACGGGAGTAGCCCATTGCTCTGGATGAGGACTCCTCAGTAGCCCTGGCGGCTTTGTATGTGCCCTGGGGGAGCAATAAATCACAGGCAGGAGCCCAGAGGCTGCTTGGCAGGGGGCAGCTGCATGCGTGTCAGGGAGAGAGGCCGCACCTGGGGGTCCCCACGTATCTCCCCCTCCACGGGGCAGCCCCTCTGGCGGCCCCTACATGGAGAGCTGGCTCCCGGGCTCCCATTCAGAAGCATGAAGTCACGCTGGTGGCATTTACTCGCAACAAGCCAGACGGCCAGACGCGCTGCTGGTGTATTTATAACCCCTCTCCAGCCCCCAGCCCCCTTCGGGTGGGGTCTCAGAGGCCAAGGTGAAGGGCACAGGGGCGATTAACTCCTTCCTTGCTGCTCAGGGCTTAAAGGATTGAAAGGGTCCCCAGCAGTATGGTGCTGCATTGCTGCGGGGCAGAGATCAATCAAGCCAAGAGTCGGAGCCCTCTGGGAGCTCAGTCCCATCTCCCCATTGCACAGCGGGGGAGCTGAGAGGAAGGAGAAGGACGTGACCTGCCTTAAGTACAGTTAGAAAAAGAACCCAGGAGTCCTGACTCCCAGCCACCACTGTTCCTCTGTTCCCCCCACCTATTGGACCAGAATCCCAGAACCCAGGAGTCCTGGCACCCCAGAACCAGCTCAACGCTTCTCATGGCTGGAGAGAGGACCCAGGAGCCCCAACTCCCACCCCCTTCCCTCCGCTCCCCCAACCTATAGGGCCACCCTCCCAGAGCTGAGACCAGAACCCAGGAGTCCTGGCACCCCAGAACCAGCTCAACGCTTCTCATGGCTGGAGAGAGGACCCAGGAGCCCCAACTCCCACCCCCTTCCCTCCGCTCCCCCAACCTATAGGGCCACCCCCCCAGAGCTGAGACCAGAACCCAGGAGTCCTGGCACCCAGCAACCTGCTCCACAGGCCTCAGAGTTGGAAAGAAGACCCAGGAGTTCCAACCCCCCCCCCCCCCCCCCCCNGCATAGAACCCAGGAGTCCTGATTCCCACGCCCTGGCTGTAACTAGTAGGCAATACTGCCCTCCTGTCCCCATAGGGTGCCTTCCCCCACTGCAGCCAAGTCCCCTAGCACGTCCATTCATTAGGCGAGGACTTTGGAGGGGTGGGGCGGAATCCGCTTTCCCACGGGCACCTGCTCGGCATCTGAGGGCGAGGTGTGAGCTGGCGATGCATCGCTCGCGAGGTCTCTCCCCCCGCACCCTTTGGGGACCCCCCCCCCAGCCAGCCCCGGGCTCGTTGCCGCCGGCCCGCGCCACATACTCAGCTTGAGGTCGCGGTGGACGATGCCCTGCTGGTGGAGGTAACGCAGCCCCGCAATGATCTGCCTCAGGTAATATCGGACCTCTGGCTCCGTCAGAGTTTTCCTGGCCTTCAGGATGTGGGCAAGGGACTGGGGATGGGCAGGGAAAGCAGATCAGTGACAGATCGGGTCCTATCAGCGGCACGGTCCAAGGTGCTAGTAACCCCCCACCCAGCCTTTGGGGACAGATTGGATCGGGGGAGGGAGCAGAGGGGCTTGAGTCAAACCCATCCCCCCTTCCTCTGACCCTCGGGCGCTCGACATCTGGGCCTGACTTTCACATTTCCCGCCCGTCTCCGCTTGTCGGAGGTTCAGTGGAGCTGCTGGAGGCAGGTTAGTTACTCCAGCAGCGCCTCTGAAAGCTGCCCCACCCTTCGCTTAGTTAACTAACGAGTCAGCCCTGAAAAATAAACACGTCCGTCCCTTTCAATCAGCCAGACATAGAGCTGTGTTCGGAGTGACTCCTCTGCTGCTCCCAGGAAATCTTCTGTAACGTAGAGCAGCCTAAGGACTAACTACCATTCGTTTGGATTCTAGCAATGCCCATGAGCCCCGGCTGAGATCAGAGCCCCCCGTGGGCCAGGTGCTGCCAGAGACAGACCCCACCCCGAAGAGCTCTGAGTGGAAAGGAGACAAAGGGGGGTGGGGGAGAAGGTGACTCACTTGAGGTCACACACAGTAGATCACAGGCAGAGGGGGACCAGAACCCAGCTCTCCAGAATCCCAGCTCTGCTCTAGACCCAATGCTAGTCAAACAGGCCTCTCGTGAGGTGTTGCAAGCCAGATAAAGGCTGGTCTCATATTTTCAAGCCAGATTTGCAGACCCCAGAGGATTGGAAAAGATTCAGGAGAGACGCCCAAGTTATTAGGGCCCCAAATGTATGTGGGCTCCTAACTTCCCTGGATTTCAACAGAAGTTAAGAGTCCAAACACCCTGGAGGTTCTGAGTCTAGGTATTTCTTTGAACAGGACTTGGCTCCCTTCCCTGATGAGATCCGGGGCCCAGCACCAGCCCGGCTCACCTTGCGGCTGCAGTATTCCAGGATCATGTAGATGTTGTCCCGGTCAGCAAAGTGCCGGTGGAAGCCCACGACGTGCCGATGGCTCAGGTGGCGGTGCAGCTCGATTTCCCTCTCCACCTGCGGGAGGAGAATTGCAGACACGCACACAAATAGCAAGCGAAACGAGTCACGAGCCCGAAGCGCTGGAGTCAGCTCGAATCATACAGCGCTGTGGAAAACACACATGCACACGCGCATCCTGGGCCCTCGTGCCCAGCGAGGAGTTTCACAGCTGTCAGCGTTGCACTCACAGCCCCTGGGAACTTTATGACAGCAGTAGAGATAGAACTCAGATCATTCTGCTACTGGAGCGATAGGAGAAACCCCATTAGCTGCTAGCAGTATAGGGCCTATGAAACACAGCTATGCAGTTCAGATCCCAGCCTGTAGGTGGCAGCTGTGCATACCCACCCACCACTGGCCATTTCGTTAGAGTCAGAACCCAGCTGCCTCACAGCATTCATGCTTTTTGGTTGATGCCAACATGAGCTGGTAAAATGACAGCAAGAACGAGACATTAACGAGATCTGACATGTCTCTCGGGCAAGAGGGCCTAAGGGATGCCAAAGCCGTTGGCAGACAGTGTGTGCAAGGGAAATCACGCCTCTGCCACTGAAATGCAGCTGGCTCTGCGGTGGAATGTGATCGCCGTCCCGCAACAGCCGAGTCACACGATAGAGACAGATGGGGAATTTCTGGATCCTGACCGAAGCTGCAGGGGGGAATGTAGCCGATCAGGCTGCAGTTACCATTAGAGCTAACGCTAAATCTTCAGTGCTCAGGAGCAATGGCGTCCCAACGCGTAGGAATGAGAAGTGGTCTCACCCTGCGCTGACATTTGAGGCTGCTGCTCATCTGTGCATGGTCCGTGGTTTGCTCCGTGATCCTCAGAGACCGTGTCTCAGCGGGGGGCTGGGCGACACCCCGGGGTGAGAACAAGAGGAATGTGAAGAGTCTGCAGTGGGAGGGGGGCTTCTTTGTTTACCCTGGGGTTTAACCCCCACCCCTGCCCCCAAGATTGAGGTATGGGGTGAGGGGGCACGGGAATCCCTTGTAAAGAAGGGAATGGGGCTTGGCCGGGGGAGGGGTATAGATGAGCCCCGGGTGCAGGCGAGGAAAGGGTTAACCTTCCCCCGTAGTTCATGGGTGTCTGCCCCAGCACAGGCAGCCCAGCTGGGAGAAGGCAGAACAGGGCCCAGCTGCAGCCAATTGCTCCTCTGGGGGGATAATAAGAAGGGGGGGGGGGCATGACCTCTAGGCTCACCTGGCCAGACCCCTCCTCTCTCTGGCCAGTGCTATATGCTTCCTCCCCACCCCCACCCTAGGGGAGTAAACCCTGACTCACCTTCCCCCTGCTCTCCAGCCGGGAGATGCGGGCCTGGGGGACGATCTTGATGGCGTAGACTTTGCCGGTGGACGTGTCCGTGAATTTGTAGCACCGGCCGAAAGCCCCCTGCGCGCAAGGAGGAGCCGTGAGGATTCTGGTAACATGGGGCTGCATCCTGCTCCCCCAGCCCTGAGGGGACTTGTACCGGGGGGAGCTTCCCTGAGACAAAGCCATGGGGGTTGGGCGTTCCCACCCTGACGGTGCCTCCAATGATGACCCTTCGCCCTTCCATTTGAGGGGCTCAGGCTCACCCTAGGGGGCTGATCCTTGTTTTGCAGAGAGAGAAAATAGCTGTGCCTGGTCCAAAGTCCCATGGCAGGTAGTGACAGAAGCAGGACTAGAACCCAGGAGTCCTAGGCCGGGCTCGCCTCCCCACAGATGGGACATCCCAAACCCTGCTTTAACTCCTAAAGCCTGCTCCCCTCCGTGCCAGGGTCCTGAGTCCCCATTGCTGGCTCTAACCACTAGGCAGCAGTGCCC
The DNA here is from genome assembly GCA_003942145.1 of Platysternon megacephalum. NCBI lineage: Eukaryota > Metazoa > Chordata > Testudines > Platysternidae > Platysternon > Platysternon megacephalum. Next base: position 3,879,433 of record QXTE01000096.1, read on the forward strand.
ATGCTGAGCCTCACATGCTGCACAAGGCACCAGCCTTTCCGGTGGGGATAGTACGTGTTGTGGGCAGCTTTGCCTGGCAGATGGGGCTCTCCTGCTTCCTGACGTGGCCGCTCCTGCCTGCCAACACAGCTCTCTTGAAAGAGACAAAGTCACCCTCCTGCAGGTGCAGCAGCAGCTGACGGGCGAGTTGCTTTGCCTCTGTGCCTCAGTTTCCCAAAGGAGAGAGCGGCAGTTTCCACAACAAAATGCCCATTCACCACCGGGCTCTGCTTCCCCTCGATTTTTGGCTCCAGGTTCAAGGCCAGAATGCAAAGCTACTTAACCTGGGCCGAGGGCCTCTTCCCTCCTCTGCTTGGCAACAAGAATTTCCCCACCCGCCCCTCTCCTGCCAACCCGCAGTGACTACGCAGACTACCTCTCTCTCTGATTGAATTCCTGCCTCACCACTCTGGTAGAGCAGTGAGGTCAGCACAGGATGTTACGCTATGAACAGAGATGGGGAATGAGACAGACAGGTCCGTAGGTGCAGGAACTCGGGGTGCTGGGGGGGGAGGCTGCCTCAACCCCCTGGCTTGAAGTCGTAGTGACAACCCAAATACATGGTTTCCACCTTTAGCACCTCCACTATAAAAATTTGCAGCACCACTGGATGGCTAACCCCTCACTGTGCCTCAGTTTCCCCATCACAGAGGTTGTGAGACTGAGGCCTTGTCTGGGGGGGCGGGGCACTGCAGCAGCGCCAGTGGGGAGCAAGCCCTGCTTTCCGGGCGTGGGCTAGTGGGCCCCTGGGGGAGTGGCATTGAGCCGGGCTGGGCACTCTGCCCTGAGCCATCCCAGCCTCCGGCGCCCAGGACCTGCAGCGACAGCCCGGAGCAGGGCCCTAACCAGTGCATGAGGCTGCTCCGTCCAGGGTAACTTTACGTGCTCGGGGCTTCCCTTGGCAGACTTGTCCTGAGCTGGCCGCAGGAGGAAGTCCTGGGGCCACACGTCTTTGATCCCTGGATTCCCAGCTCACTGGCATCAGGGCAAAGTAGGTGTAAACAGCTGCCCCTGAGTGGGTTCCAGTTTGCACTGGCGTAAGTGATGGCACAGTACGATGGAGGATTGGGCCCAGGGCATTAGGGAGGGTAAGGAGCGGGGTAGCTATGCGTTCCCTTTGCACCCAGGAGGAGCCGGGAAGAGCCCCCGACGACTCATTCATGAATTGTAACTTCTCCCTGGTAAGCGGCTGCCCGAAGCTCCGAGGAGCGAGGGCACGTCTGGCAGACCCCCGCTGCTAATCTGCTGCTGCTTTTGCAGCGAGTGCACCCCACGGGCTCTGTGGTACATCCTGATCCCTAGAATCAGCAGAGATTCTCCTGAATCAGCCCGTGGCCTGCTGCAGCTCAGTGCTGGGGTCTAGGGAGAGCAGCGGAGGGGCTGGGTTTTAATCCCAGCTCTCAGAAGGGAATGGTGTCTAGTGGATCCAACAGGGGAAGGGGAGTAGGCATCAGGACTCCTGGGTTCTATGCCCAGCTCTGTCACTGATTAGATGACCTTGGGCAAATCGCCCTTCCCCCCCCCCCGTGCCTCAGTTTCCCCATCTAAACTGGAGACCACAATGAAGGGGGACTGGATGAGTGTAATCCATTGCCAGTGTCCGGTGGCAGGTGCTAGAGAAGCGCAGAAGTAGCACTGTCTCCATCAGACGCGCACACACAGCTGCTGTCAGACTCTGCCCCCTGACAGCCCTGGGGGGAATTGGCTTCCTAGAACCGCTCGAAAGCAAAGAAAAGGTACCTTTCCCAAGAGCTGGCCCCTCCTGTACAGCGTCCCGGTGCCTGGATCCTCGATGAAGTAGCTCAGGTTGTCTCCCTGGGCCCTCCTGCTGGCTGAATGCTCCATCCTCCCCATGGCCCACTGCTTCTGCAACTCCCCAGTCCCTCTCCCACCCCCCTACTCCCCCAGCGCTGGCTCCCTGCGCCACTCACTGTACTCAAGGCAGAGCACTTGCAAACCTCTTATAATGCAGGAAGGGGGCTTGCTCTCCCCTTCGCCTGCCGATTGGATACCCAAGATCTGGGCTCAAGACTCCACAACTTGGGGGCGGGCAGAGAGGAGGGGCCGGCAGAGCTCGTTAAAGGGGAATCCAGGCTTGGCAGAGCAGCTGCTGGGTTTCTGAGATGGTTTGCCTGGCCCTCACCTGGAGTCCTGGGAGGGGTGGCAGCATGGCTGGTTACTGCAGTGACGGTTGTGATGTCACACATTGAGGGGGGGGGGGGTTATGGTAAGAGATGAAACAGCCTGATATCCGCCCCCGCCCCTGCAAACGCCTTTAGCCAGAGAAACATGGAAAATCCGTGACCCAGCCAGACCAGGAGTCTGGGGACGTTTCAGCGGTTGTGAACGTGGGTGTGGGGAGGGATACGTCACAGTGGAGCAGAGTGACCGGGAAGCGTTGGGGTGACCAATGCCCCCTTCTGGGGTGAGGCCTGCCATGTAAATAGCCCTTGTCTGTTACAGTGGTGTCCAGAGGCACTGGTAGAAATCAGGGCCCTGTTGTGCTAGGCACTGCACAGGCCCAGCCAGCCCCTCCCCTCACGGCCTAGATGGACAAAGGGGGGGAGACAGACGGGGGAGAAAACAGAAGCACCCAGAGAGCGAGTGTCTTGCCCATGGCCACGTCCAGAATTGGTGGCAGCAGTGGGGATAGAACCCAGGCCTCCTGGGCCCCTGTCCGGGGCTGTATTCGCAAGGTTTAAACTTGGCGTTGTGGAAGTAGCCTGACCCAACTCCGGCTGAGAACGACAGATCCCTGGCCCCACACGGCGGCGAGTGTTTGCGCAAAAGCTCCCAGCCGGGATAATGCTGCCAGGTCCATTCTGCACCCCACATGCCTCCCCACCCCCATGGCACTGCCACTGCATGCAGCCTCCTCCTCCTCCATGTGCCCCCCCCCGTTCTGTAGCTTTGCTGTGTGGCTATTCAACAGCTGCCTTGCTCCACCCCAGAGCTGGCTGTGTTTCGGTTGGGGGGGGGGGGGTATGGTCCCTTCCAGAGGCGTGGCTTCATGGCTGAGCGAAAGTCCTGTGAGATGCCCAGGTGAGGAGGGCGCCATGGGCTGAGTCCAGCTGTAATGATGCTCACGCCAGCAAGGAGACGCTCTGTGTGGCCCCAGGACTGAGGGGACAGGGTGGGTTAGCTGGGAGGATCTTCAGAAACTTTCTATGAGCCCCTTTTGGGGGGGGGGGCGGTCTTCTTCCCCCTTGACCCTTAAGGTTTGTCTCCATGGAGAAACACTGCAGAGCCATAGCAAAATCATTCTAACTCCAGGGCTGGCTTCGACTCCCTTGCACGATCGCTGGCGTGGCTCCCTCTGGTGTCCAGATCCCGGGTTTGGGTTGGGATTGATCGAAGCACTTCCTGACGCTGGGATCGGTGGCTGGGGGGTCGTCTCGTAAGGGGTGGGAGCCCCCACGCCAGGGCCATGTACAGCTGGGCTGGAGAACAGCATGTAGGGCAGTGGGCAAAGGGGATGGAAGAGGTGTTCTAGGGTCTCTTTCATCTCTATTGTCTCGGGTCCTTATAGAGAAGCTGATTTCCCTTCCATCTCTAGGGTGTGGGGAAGGGACCCTAAACCCCCCTGATAAGGCCCCTAACCCCATCCTGGGAATCCCCCGGGCACATCCCAAAGGTCCTGCCCCTTCCTTCCATCCTCCCACATCTGCTGCTCCCCCTCCTCTTTTGTAGAGTGAGGGGGGAAGGGTCAGAATAACCCACCCGCGCTGTGCCCAGCACCCCCACCGCACTCTGGCAGCACAGCCCCACTGAAATGCAGCCACTTCTGGGGGTGGGCACAGCTAGTGCCCAGCAACGCGAGGAGGAGGAGGAGTGCAAACGGCAGCTCCCCCGGGATCTCTAATGCAGGCAGGATGGGCTTGTGGTTGAGGGGCTGTGGTTATCTGGGTTCCATTCTTGCCTTAGCCCCAAACTTGCTAGGTGACAGCGGGCAAGTCATTTCGCTCAACACTGTCAATCTTGGATGTCGAAGACTAGGCCTCCTCGATCCATGTTTAACTGCGTAAGTGACCTGATTGGCAGAGGTGCCAAGTCTGTGGGCGCTACAGGTGCGTGTGAGCTTTGCAAATCAGACCCCTTGATTGGGCGCTTAACTTGAGACACCCAGGCTGGAAAATACTGGTCTTAAATCTTGCGGTGCCTCAGTTTCCCCATCTACAAAATGCCAGGGGGTGGGGACTGTGGGCTAAATTGAGGTATCTAAAGCCCAACAGGATCCTAGGAGGGAACGTGCTGTAGAAGGGCGGAATCTTATTGGTCTTGACATCCACACTGAACTGAGAGCATCTCAGTGCTCGAGTCGTCTGCCCTGGGGATCGCAGGGACTGGGTCTGCCTTGGAATAAAGCAACCCTCAGAAAACCTGAAATTAAGTTGGAAAGATCTCCCCGGGCCCCGGGTCGGTGCCTGCAGTAGCTGGAGAGAGAGGCGAGGGGGCAGCATTCAACAAGAGATGAAAGGCGGCCACCCACTTCAGCAAGACTGTGATGGGTGAGCACTTCGTTATTTGTATGATGGTACAAATCGGGCAGTGCCACCCCGCTCTCCCCCCCACACCCCTCGAGGCAAATATCCTGCCCTGCCCTGGAGGGACCCCTGGCTGGTGGAGGAGAGGGGAGTTCAGTCCCCATGGTGCTGAGCTCCCAACGAGGAGGCCCAATACGTTCCCATCCTAGTGGGGTCTTTGTCTCAGGAGCCCTTGTCCCCTGGGAGCTGGGCTGATCTTACCAGGCTGAGCTGGCGGTGAAAAGAGGATGCTGTGGTTACCATGGCGGTGCCGCTGTTGTAGCGAGGGGGTAACCAGCCTGCGTCCTCCGAAATGGGCGTGCGCTGCTGGTCGAGCACCCCCAAAGAGGGGAAACCTTTTGGGAAGCCCAGCGTGCTCCTGGGGCGCATGTGCCCCCCCCCCCGGCTGGCATGGGGGGCATTGTGCGCTTGCAGCTCAGAGAATGCAAAGGGCAAGGGGCAGAGGCCATGGAAAGGGGATGAAAAGGAGGAAGGGGATGAAAGGAAAGGTAATCAGCAGGGGGGTCACTCAGTGTGCGTGTGTGTGTGTGTGGGGGGTGTAAATTCATCAGCTTTCCCCAACCCTGCTCCACCTCCCAACCTGTATCTGCCCCAGCTTCTGCTGCTGTCCTGATCACGTGTGTTTTTTGGGGGTTCCCCACCAATAAGCCTCTCTCTGTGCTCCCCCCAACCCGTCCCCAGCATCTTCTCTTCACAAGCTCAGCCCTCAGAGCAGGGGAAAGGGGACTCTTGCCCCACTGCTTCCCCACGCTGTCCCCGCCTGCAGGCTCTGCCTTGCCCTGGCCCCAGCACCAGCACCGGCTCCTGGCCAGTAAGCCCCAATGGCAATAGCTATCTCAGGGTGGGAGAAGGGGCGCCCAGCATCGGCCTGGGGAGCAGAGACCAGGCTGCTTCAGGGACGAGAATCAAATCCCACTGCATGGAGAGACCCTGCTAGGATAGAGCATTCTGGGTAACTGACATGCAAATGAGGTGTGGCCTAGTGTTCTGCATGTAGGAGTGGGAACCTGGACTCCTGGGATCTGATCCCGGCTCTGCTGCTGACTTGCAGTGTGACCTCAGCGGTCCCCTCCCCCTCTGTGCCTCAGTTTCCCCATCTGCAAAATAGGATTGATGCTGAGCTAACTCGAAAGGTGGCTTAATTGGCGAGTGCTCATGAAGTGCTCTGGGCATTCTAGGAGCAGCGACTCCTTTGCTATTTCCCCTGGGGCTGGCACCGCTGGGTCTGCCGCTGTGGGTCCTGCCCAAACGTTCCCATCTCACTGCCTTGACCCTGCCCCCAGGCAGCTCTTGCCATGTCTTCCCACGCCATCAGCAAGCAGCCGGTGCCACCTGGCCGACGTCGGGGTGCGCACTCCCTCCGTGGGGCTGGTCGCAGGGGGACGAGCCGGGCTGTGACGCCAGGCCTGTGGAATGCGTGTCTGACACCGGATCTCCTGGTGTTTACAGAGGCACCTTCTGCTTTTCACTCCTGGAAGGAGAACAGGCTGCAGGGAGAGCCTGGTGGCTGTCTGGGTGTGGGGAGAAGAGGGACTTGTTTAGAAGGCAGGTCCCCGCGGACTCCTGGGTCCAGCCATGAGCCTTGGTTGGGTCCCGTTAGGTTCCGGCTGGAAGGGATGGGTCAGGCTGAGCCAGGCGGGGGGACTGAGCTGAATCCCAGGTGACTGCCTCTCTGCTCGGCCTGCAAGGGCTGCTCCCCCGCGTGAGGCAGGGTGGGGGTCCCCGCCCATCTGCGGATGCTGATGACAATAAAAGCAAAAGCACTTGGGAGCAGAGAGAAACCAGCCATGCTTGAAGGAGCCCCCTCCTTCTCCCGCAGTCACCCTGGGCTCCTCGCCCCACCCCAAGGGCCCCCTAGTGGAAGCTGCAATTGACACACAGAGTTAATTTCACGCCCTTGTGAAAGGGGCAGGGGGTTAATCACTGCACAGCGGCATCATGGGCTAGGGCCAGGGGAGCCCTGCTCAGGGCTGTGGGGAAGCCAATGCCCCCCACTTTTCCTCCCTGTTACACACTTTGCGGGAGGGAGAGATTCCTTCCCTATCGCTGATCTGGCCTAAACCAGACTCCCAGATCCCAACTCCCCTGGAATGTGGAAATCCAGCTCTACCTCGGAGTTCTGCACCCCCTGTCCCTGGGAGGGCTCAGATCCCCTCTGGGGAAGAGGGATGCAAAGACGAGGTGTCAAGTTCTCCCCCCCCGCCACACACCTCCTTTCACTGCACCCCCTCTTTCCAGCTGGGAGCCCCTGGAGGGGAACAGGCCCTATCACCTACACCCAGCCTGGCTGATGCCCAGTGACGTGGGAGTTTGGGGCGAGAGGATAGGTGTGTCTCTGGGGAGCCTTTCCCCTTGGACCGGAGTCTGCAGCTGGGGGCTTTAAACTCTGCAGGGTTGGCTAGTAGCCAAAACAGGGGCTGGGAACAGCTGCTTCGGGAGGTTTGGCTCCCCTGGCCCCCGTCCCCCAACAAGCACCATAAAACTTTAACCCATTGAGTGCTGAGCCACAGGGCCAGGGCCCTTTCTTTGCAGTACGCCGTGTACGGAGAAACAACACAGGGTCCGATTAGTCAGAGGGTCTCTCACTGAAGGTGCATCCCCATCCCCGGTTAGCACCTGGATCTGCAGCGATTTAGTGAGACGGGAAGGTGGTCTTTTGGGCAGGCTACGGGGCTGGGATACAGGTGATATGGGAGCAATTTCTGGCTCTGCCCCGACTCCCTGTGTGACCCTGGGCAAGTCACGTCATTGCTGTGTGCCTCGGTTTCCCCATCTGTAAAATGGGGATAACAATCCTTCCTTGGTCTGGGCTGGTTAGATTGTAAGCTCTCCGGGGTAGGGGCTGTCTCTTATTAACTTTTATATACAGCGCCTTGCACAATAGAGCCCCGACCTTAGTTGGAGCCTCTTGGTGCTATGATAAATAACTATATAAAATAGTCTCTGCTTCCCTGTTATTTACAAGTCAGGGACCAATGATCTCTAGAAACTCCCCAATTCCATCAATCTGGTGCCAGGTTGAAATCCAAGAAGGCTGCATTCCTCTCTCGATCTGGAAAGCAGGCTGCAAACACTCCATCGGTACGTCTAGCCTCCAAGAGCAGCCAGTGCCAGACGCTCCATACGGCTTTTAAAAACTGCAATGCTCTCCCCATGGGAGCTAAATCCCTTCCTGACCCTCCCTGAGCATATGCTCTGAAGCATGAGGACTGGGAGTCATGTCGGTTTCCCTTAGCCAGTGTCACTGCAGGGGCTGTTCTTTGTGGGAAATGCCCGATCCCTTCTTGTTAGGTAGGATTGTTACAAGAGTGCGCTGCAGAACAGATGCCTGTGTAAACCCAGGTAGTTAATAGATAAGGTGCCAGGAGTGGTGCCTAGCAGGAGGTGGCGTTGTCCGTGGATTTTCTAGGACCAAGAAGAGCTATTGCTGAGGCCTGCAAACAGCTTATGGACTATTATTATTTACGATTTCATCTGTATTGGGGTAGCACCTAGGAGCCTCAGTCACGGACCAGGACCCCGCTGCGCTAGGCGCGGTACAAACAGAACAAAAAGCGGCCCTGCCCAAGGAGCTGACAACCGAAGTACAAGAGACAGCAGGTGGATACAGACGGATGGTCAGGGAAGCCCATCTAAAGAAGACATCTGCTGTGCTCCTCTTTATGTGGATCCCTTCGTGCTGCTCGCCCCAGTGACATCCTGCAGCGGTGAGTTCCAGGGGTTGATGGTGTGTGGCTGGGGGAAGGGCGCACTTGCGATCTCCTCCCTGGTCCTCGTGCTACGGGACAGGGAGCAGAGCTGAACGGTGCAAAGCTCCTGGAAGGGAGACGGACTTGGGGCCCAATCCTGGCCTGGGATCAATACCTCACCACCCCCACTAGGAGAGCTTGTCTCTGAACCCCCCCACCAACACAGCTGCTGTGGGTCCCACCAAGGCCATGCTGGGAGCTGCCGGCCACCATCCCTCCGGCAGGCGAGGTGCTGACGTGTCCGTGAACGCAGGCTTCAGGCAGGCACCTGGCTAATTATCCCCCCGCCCCCCTCCCCATACAGCCAGCGCCCCACGGCCATGGGGGCGGATGCTGAGCCGCAGGTGGAGGAAACCGACTCAGGAAATGGTTCCCAGCTCCCTGCAGGGGCCTGAGGGCGTCCAGAGCTGCCTCTCCGAGGGGTGAGGCCGGGGCTCCCCTCCGTCCCCTTAGGCTGCTGGGGAGCTCTGGGGCCAGGTTCTCCCAGCCTCAGGCCACGGGCCCTCTCCTGCGGAGGTGGGGGAGCGGCCTTGCCCCTGCCAGCATCTTCCTTCCCAAGGCCAGTGGTGGGAGGGCCGTGCCCCCCCACCCCCCGCCAGTCAATGGTGGAAATGCCATAATCCCCCGCCCTCCGTGTTGGCTCAAGAACCCCTCCCCCACCCCCTGCTTTGTCCTTCCTGTCCTTGTGTTCTGTACCCCTGTTCTCCCCCCGCCCCCCCACTCTTCGTCTACCTCCGGCCAGACCCCTCCCTCCCGGCCTGACATCCCCCCGCCCCCACACACACACGTCCCTTTCTTCTGTTCTCTGACCGTCCCCTCCCCCACATCCCTGACCTCTCCTGTCCTCCTGCTCCTCCCGCCCCCAGTCCCGAAGCAGCCTTGGCAGGAGAACAAGGCGCAGCCCAGCTGCAGGTGCGAGGAGCTGCCCGTTTCCCAGCATGCACTGCATGCGCTGGCCTTGTTCTTGGGGTGTGTGTGTGGGGGTGTCAGCTGCATTCCCGCAAAAGGTGGAGCCCCCCTCGCTCTCCCCATCTCTCCCAGCCCCTTGTATCCCCCCCAGCTCTGTCCATCCTTCCCAGCCCCTCCATTCTCTCAAATCCCCCAACCATCAGCCCCTCGTAGGGTTGCCAAGCCTCCAGGATTGTCCAGGAGTCTCCAGCAATTAAAGATCCATCTTTAATGAAAGATTATGTCATGTGATGAAACCTCCAGGAATACGTCCAACCAAAATTGGCAGCCCTAACCCCTCGTGCCCCCACTCCCTGGCCCTGGTGTGTGACCCGGCACAGAACTTACCCGCCTGCCACTTCCTGCGGTCCTCCCCATCCCCGTCATCCCATTGTTCTCAGCACTGGCCTGGTGGCCTGGCCTGCTCCCAGGAGTGGGGAAGGCTGGGGGGTGGGGAAGGACACGAGGGGGGCCAGGCAGGGCTCTCGGGGAGGACTGATTCAGGGTGCAGGGTGGGAGCAGAAGGGTGTTCTCAGAGCCCGTAAGCAAAGAGAGAGAAGGAACCCTGGCCCCCTGATCCCCGCACCCCGGGGGAGCTCTGAGCTGCCCAGCCCTGAGCTGGGAAGCTGTGGGATTGGCCGTGGGGCCTGGTTTGGCCTCTTCCCCCAGCTCTCTGGGCTGGTCCAGCTTTGCTTCCCCCCCCCCCTATGCCAGCCGCAAGCCCTCCGAGCTCTCGGTCTCAAACCAGGGGGGTCTTACCCCCAGCTGGGCCGTGATCGTGGGCTAGGCAAGCCCAGCTCCCTGGGGCTGGCACCACTGGTGGTCCGGGAACATCGGAGCCAAAGCCTGGATTCCTCCCAACCCCGCTCCGGCTGCCCCCCTTCCCACGTAGGGCCAGGCCAGCTCGCCGGCAGGCTGCAGAGAGTGCCCACGGGCAGCTGGTACCAGTACAATGAGACCTGGGCATACGGCCAGGATTTGGCATCTCACCCGTGTGGCCGGGACACCTAGCCCCACATCACTGGCACAGCGCAGCATCACCCGCCCCCTCCTCTGTGTGCAACAGCCTCAGCCAGGACCCCCCCTCTCCCCAGCGACCCAGGGAGCTGGTGCCTCGCGAGGGGCAAGGGGACAAGCCACTGATGCCCATCTCTGCCCTCCCTGCCAGGAGGGTCCGGGGCGGGCAGCAGGCCCTGCCTGGCATCCCCCTGGACTAGGATCTCCCTTGCGGTGCTGGCCCTGGCAGGGGACGAGGCTGGAGCCCGTATCTCTGTCACCTCCCAGGGTTCGCCCGCGGGCTTCGAACTGCAGTGGGGCGGGGAACGGCGCCAAAACCAACCTGTCTGGGACGGGCTCTGAGCCCAGCCCCGGCACTCGGCACCTGCGGGCTGATGGGAGCTGAGCTCCTCCCCGCATTCTCCTGGTTGCTTCCAGCCCTACATAGCGGGGGGGGGGGGGGCGCTCCAGCAGGGGGGGGGAATAGAAATGCCCCCCCAGTCTCCTGTCACTGCTTGATCCCAGCCCTGGGAGGGGAGGGGGTCAAGATCTGTCCTACCTTCCCAGGCGGCTAGGGGAGCGAGCGCCTCCAGCAGAGCAGGGGAGTGCTGGGGGGTGGGTCCCTGGCTCTCCGCCTGCCAGGGGCCTGCTGGGACTGTGGGGTGGAGCCCCTGGGAGTACGTGGGGCCGGAAGCTCTAGGGGATGGAAGTCGAGTCGTGCGAGGCTGCAGCGGGAAGGGGCTGAGTCTCTGGGGCGAGGCCGCGGGAGGGTGACGGGCCCTGGCTTTACCTTGCAATGGGTCCAGGGCTTTCAGAGAAGGGTCAGGAATGCTGTCTAGGGGGCTGGGACTGGGAGGCAGGACTCCTGGGTTCCGCTCCCAGCTCTGGGCGAGGAGTAGGGTCCAGGGGCTAGAACGGGGCCAGAGTCAAGCCTCCGGAGAGCTGCTTCTGCCCGTGAGCGTGAGCACGCTCCTTCCTCTCCGTGAAATAGTCCGAGCACTCGACGTGGGGAGCCCCAGGCGCCAGGGAAAGCGGAGCTGGCCCCTCCACGCAGCCCTTCCTGAGCCGTTCAGCCGCTGGGCCGAGCCCCCTCCGACGGGCCTAGCCAGGAGGGGAACTTTGCGTTCAGGAACGACATGGAAGCCAGGTGTCCCCGCGGCTGGGTTTGGGTCCCCTGCCGCACGCACAGCTCAGCCCCGGCGTTGCCTGGGAAGCTCAGGAGTTGCTGGAACCCCGGCCCGCAGGAAGGGGCAGGAGCTTCGCTCTGCGGGAAACAAGTTGGGATTGAAACAACAAAGCCGCTAGCCCCGGCAGAGGATGCACGGGGTGGGGGAGTGGGCCAAACTCGGGGGCAGGGGCTGTGCAGCGGGTTGCCCACTGGCCTGACCCCCCCCCCCGTCATTGGCACCAGTGTGAATCAAGAGTAAGTGCCGGGGTGGCGTCAGTGTGAACAGAACAAGGCCTAGTGGCCGTCAGTGTAACTTGCACTGATTGGCCCACCTGTGAGTGTCACGGACCATGACGGGGGAGCAGCAGCCAGGACAGGAGGGCGTCTGGGGTAGTTTCTCCCCCTATCCCTGTCCTCTTCCCCTCCTCGCTGCTGAGAGTTTCACATCCCTGGTCGTTTGGACCCCGCTCCCTAACCCTGGCGCGGCTCCATCTGCTCCCGTGGGTGACTCCTGATTTACACCGGGGCCGGGGCAGGAGCAGGCCTGTGTGACCCCGGCTGTCATTTACGTCACCCCTGGCTTTGGCCTGCTTGGCACCCGCCTCCACCAGCTCTGAATTTGGCCCTGGGTATTTATTTATAGCTGATACGGCCCAACCCCTCCCAAAGGCAGGTTTGGCCGGCAGCCTGGAAAATGCCATGGATCGAAGGGTTAACTTCCCCTTTCTGCCTTGGCTCCAAACCGGACAGGATAGAAACAAATCAGCGGGGGGGTTTCAGCATTTTCCTCCGAAAGGGGAAAACACTTCGGACTCGCCCAGCCAGTTCGCCCTGCTCCCTTTAGGGAAGGGCCCGGCCGCGGAGCGTTCCCTGTCACAGCAGCACGGGCCCTCAAGGGTTAAGTGGGAAACCGGGCCGGCCATGTGCACCTTTCGGTATGAATATTAATAACGCCAGTTGTTGTAGGCAGGATCAGAGCATTAAAAAGTGAAACGACGTAAGGGGAGGAGAAAGGAAAAGGGCTTGAGCTCTCTCCCCGAGGAGCCGCACGGGACGCTGCGCGGCTGGGAGAGAGAACCCGCCTTCCCCCAGCGTTTTGGGACAGCTAAACCCAGGAACCAGTTACCCCAGCACGGCCCCCACCTCCCCCACACACACCAGCCCCCGGGAGGATCAGCACATGGGACGGCGTCCAAGCCGACGCGGGCCGGACTCCAAGGCTACGGGCTGCTTGGGAATGAGAGCGCAGGAGTTTCTGGAGAGGGGAGCTGGGCTGGACTCTCACCCGTGCGCAAGTCCCCGTCCGGGTGCTCAGGTCTGATCGGAGGCTGAAATCTTCGGGAGAAGGTCGGGCACCTGGGACAGTTAGTTCCCAGCTCCCCTCTGGGAAGTGAGCCCAAGACACCAGCATCCAGGAGATACAGGTGGGAGCTGGGATGGCAAAGCGCCCACCTGATGCCAGGATTAGCGGAAGGAGAGGAGCGGGCACAGAAAGCCAGGAGGGCCTGGCATCCAGCCGGCTGACCATGGGCTCCCAGAGCATCTGGTAAGAGTATTTCTTTCTTATTAACCCTTTGCAATCTGCCCTTCTCTAGCCCCTCTCGTCTGAAGGTTCTTCAAATGTGTGGCGAGCACTAGCCACGGGAGCCCCACCACATCCACAAATGTTATTAGCCCCAAATGTACAGATGGGGAAACCGAGGCACGGAGCAGGGACGTGATTTGCTCATGGTCAGCAAACAGAAACCCAGGAGTCCTGACTCCCAGTCCTCGCCCGTCTCTAACTCCTTGATCCTTCCCCGCCTCAGCTTAGAGAGAGTAACAGCACAGGGAATCGTCAGCCAGCAAACCTGAGGCAGGTCACTGAGATGGTCTGTGAGCTCCAACTGACCTGGGCTGGGGCAGCGTAAGGTGATTGCTTAAGGGAGGGGGGGGCAGGCTGCAGGGTGTGGTGTGTGGGTTTCACTGTGATTTAGAAGTGTGGAGGGTTCTTACCTGTGTGTATATATATACATTTATATATATACACACACACACACACACACACACCGGCCACATGAGAAAACTTGTCGTGTCCTGGGTGGAGTTGCTGTGATACTGAACCAGGAACAGTTCAGGCTCCGATAAAACCCGCTCGACCGGAGCCTGTGAGATCAAAGGAGAATTCCCCCCACCGTACCCCATAGCTTCAGATGGACTCCGTGGGTGACCTCTGCACATAGACGGCACCCCGTCCGGCTTGGCACGGGCCGCCAGTGTGCCAGGTGCTGGTGCAATGACGTTCAGTGCCCTGGCACATGGAGGGGTTGGTGATCTGCTGGCTGCAGTCTCTGATCACCTCCCGTGCAGTGAGGATAGGTGAACAAGGGCACCTCCAGGAGCTGGGGATCCTTGCCCCTCCAGCACCCTCACACACAGGCATGGCATTAACTCGCCAGCACTGGCACACCCAGAGGGCATCTCAGGGTGGTGAACGGGTCTGATCCTGCCACCTTCCCTCACCCAAGCCATCCCCCTCTGGCGTGAGTGCGAGGAGAATCAGGCCCAGTGTGTGTGTCCGGGGCCCTGTTTCTGCCTCATGGGCTGGATTCTACCTTCCTTCCCTGTGTATCACTGGAGAGCAGGGCAGGGTGTGGCCCAGCGAGTGAAACCATCACCAGCCCAGGCTGGCATCCTGGCAGGGCTCTGGCCAGCGTGTTCTGTTCTGGGGCCCGCAAAGGGACCAGACACAAAACTATACCCCCAGTCGTACCTCCGCTTGTTCCACGTCGGACTCATCTTTTGAACAACGTAGGGACTCCTCTCTGAAAGCTCCCTGCGTCCGCCAGGCAGGGGGAGCAGGGACGGATGGAGACAACGCCCCCGCAGGACTTTCCCGGCCTGAACTTCTGTGACTCTGCGGGAAAACCCAGGGCAGCCGGGGGTGGGAGGGGTGGTTAATGTAGAATTTTTCAAGGCAAACTCATTGCTTGTTCTCCCCTGCGTAGCAATGGAATCCCTCAAACCGGACACTGTTCTGAGGAGGGTTCTATGTTCTAGAGCGCCAGGAATTCTAAATGGGGTGCAGTCTAGAACCCACCGAGTTCGAACCCCCCCCGGGAGCATGTCGCTTCATCCCAGATCCATGTGCAGGCCTAGGGGACCCAGCCTTCTCGCACCCCATGTGAGCCCGTGGCGGCTACATTCTAGAACCCGGCTCGTTTCTAATGGGTTCTAAATTCTAGAACACGCATGATAGGCTGACGGGGGGGGGGGGGAGTTTGCAGGCTAGCGCTCCCTTAGATCACAAGCCCTTTGGGGCAGGGACGCTGTGTACCTGTGTGTGTCTGTCTGGGGTGCAGCACCAGGCACCTGGAGCCCTGCCCTGAGTTCTGAAATGCTCTAGAACCCAAGGTGAGCTGGTGGCATGAGCCTCCTAGACACTATGTAGGTTCTACACTCTAGAACAGGGGTAGGCAACCTGTGGCACGCGTGCCGAAGGCGGCACACGAGCTGATTTTCAGTGGCACTGCCCGGGTCCTAGCCACCGTTCCGGGGGGCTCTGCACTTTAATTTAATTTTAAATGAAGCTTCTTAAACATTTTTAAAAACTTTATTTACTTTACATACAATAGTTTAGTTATATATTATAGACTTATAGAAAGAGACCTTCTAAAAACGTTAAAATGTATGACTGGCACTCGGAGCCTTAAATTAGAGTGAATAAATGAAGACTCGGCACACCACTTCTGAAAGGTTGCCGACCCCTGCTCTAGAAGCAGCCTGCACATTCTAGAAGCATTCTGGTCTCGAAATTCTAGGGCCAGATCCTAGACCCTGGCAGCCTTTGTGCAGGGCTGGTTGCTGAGTGGATGTGGCGTTCCTCGTGCAGAGAGCCGAGGTGCCTCCTGCTTTGCACATCCCAGGCTGGCTGCATGACTCATCTCGAAGCCCGGAGCAGGTTGAGTGCCCTTGACTGGCCTCTGACAGTTCTATCAGCGGCTCAGGGTTTCACCTCTCCAGCAGGGGCCACGGGATCCCACCGCTGCCCTGTCCTGCCGGTGCCGCACGGGGCTGCGGGGGGAAGGGACGGAGCAGCCAGCGGCGCAATTCCTCCCCGTCAGGCTGTTCTCCAGGCAGGCAGAGCGGCCGGGAGCTGAACGGCCCATGGGGAATGAGAAGTGACTCGCCAAGCTCCCCCGGGGAGTGGCACAGACTCAGATTGAACCTAGATCCCAGTCGCAGGCCAGTGCCCGACCCATGAGGCCGGCCCGCGTCCTAGGCGCCTGGCCTCTCCACTCTTGTCTCCTCCGCCCCTCCCAGCCCCCACCCCATTTCCCCCCCACACACACTTCACACCCCCCCACACCTCCTCCAAGGTTGGACCAGCCTCCTCTTTGCCCGGTCTCTCTGCTCTCTCACCCAAGTTTAGGGTGGGCCTAGCTTCACCCCACCGTCAAACACCCCCAGATTTGTGGGGTCTGGACCTGGAACCCAGATGTGGATGCTTGACTCCCCCCCCCATGGTCTGAACTGACCCCATTTGTTTTGGAGGGGCAGGGGAGAGGGTCAAAATCTGGCCCCACATTTTTCATCCCAGACCCTCCTCCCCCACATCTCCAGTCAGACCGCCACCCCCATGACTTGCAGGAATCCACCCCACCTTGTTCCCCTTCCCGATGATCTCACACCTGAGCTGTCCTGTCTTGTCTTATCTCTGTGTGTCTTGTCTGGCTCAGGCCGAAATCTGGGGGGAGTGGGGGAAGGGCCGGGGCCAAGCCGAGCGTGCTTTGCAGGGATCCCGTCTCCCTTGTGTTTGCTATGCACCTATAGATATAAACGTGGGTAACTAAGGGGGGGACACACACTCCAGAGAGGGCCCCCCCCCATCCCTGTTCCCCCAGGTGCCTCTAAGAACCGGCCAACCTCAGTAGCTTTGGCTGCATCTCCAGCCCCCTTGAATCTGCAGAACTACACCAGCCTGGCCTTTCTCGCTGGCTCCCCCATGCCTGTCTGGGCTGGAACAGCAGCCTCGGCCCGTGGCATCTCAGGTGTGCCCAGGGCCAGCATTGTGACTGACGGTGGGTCAGGTACTGGATTGGGACCCAGAGAACCTGGGTTCAGTTCCCAGCTCCCCCACAGCCTCTCTGTGCGACACTGCAGGAGTCACTCGCCTCCCTGGGCCACACCCCCCCCCCCCATGAAATGGGGGTTCAGAATGTTTCCTTTGCCTGGTCTGCGTAAGTTCCATGGGGCAGGGAGTGTGGGAGCTTTTGCCTCCTAGCAGGGAGTTGGGGGGCTGACGTGCCGGGCAGGGCAAACTCTGGAATCCCCATTGAGTTTTCTCTCTGGCTTTTTGCAGGCACAGTTCCCTGGGGACCGTCCTGCTCTTGGCCTGGCTGAGTGTTGGCTGGGGCATCGGCAGCACTCAGGTAAGTGGAGGAGAAGAGACCATGTGGACAGGCCAGATTGGAGGACAGACCTTCACTGAGGCCTGGCCCCAGCCTGCAGCAGCGTGGGGGTCATGTAGGATCTGAACATCTCCCCAGATATCTGTCCCCGTTGATGCACGTTGTGGTATCACCACCTGTAACTGCAGGATCCCACCGACCCCTAACAGACAATAGGCCTAGATACACACCAAGTGAGGCACATAGGAACTACCAGGCAGGATGAGACCCACGGCCCGTCTAGCCCAGCGTTCCTTCTCTGACGGGGGCTGGCACCAGCTGCTTCAGAGGCAGGTGTGCGAAACCCTGCAGTGACAATAATGGACCAACCTGCCCCCTTGGAAATTTCCTTCCTGACCCCTGTGATTTACGGGTTGGCTCATGCCTTGAAGCATGGGAGTCTCTGGCCCTCCCAGAGCTCTAGAAATAAAAATAACTCTAAGCACTTGCCAAGGGTCCCAATGCAACTGAATCTGACTAACTGACAGAGAGCAATTCATCTGTCCTTATCTAAGCATTCCCACCCACCACTGCAATGCAGCCCCCCCTGGACTGAGAGCTGGCAGCTGTTTGACAACACAAAGCAACAACAGCAAGAGAGGGGATTTTGGGGGAGATAGGATGTAAATGTCGCCAGCTGGAACCTGGCCAGGATTCTGGGAGTAACAGACCCCCCCACACACACTCTGGGGGTGGGGGGGAGATCGGTAGCAGCCACAAGGGGTCAGGGCCCCATCTCCAGCAGCAGTGGGCCTCCGTTGCGGGAGGCATGTTCCATTTGTCATACAGGAAATAGTCTCTTCTCTTCTCAGCTGCTTTATTCCTCTGCAGCCAGAGTGGCTCTGTGTCTCTTTAACTGGCTGACCCAGCCCTCCCCTCTTGTCTGCTCCTAGGGAGGCAGGGTCAGCAGCTCGTGAGGGTCAGGTCGCTGGGTTGGTCCCCCCCTTTGGCTTGGGGGGGGGGCTTGGGAGACCCCTGGGAGATCCTGGGATCCATAGGAGACCCCTGGGAGACCCTGTCCAGGAGCAAGTGAATTGATCCAGCCAGGCCTGGCCATTTGCTTCTCTCCCAGTTGCCAGATGACCCCCCTTTATCTCCCTGTTTATTTCCAGCTCTGCCCTTAGCTCATTAATCCCGGCATCTGCTGCGGAGTTAACAGCCCAGCCTTGGGCTTCTCCGGCCGGCGCCCAGAGGGCCCAGTGCATTCTGGGACCCGAATGCCCACGGAGCTGATCCTGAGCGGCCCGGTTGTGTGGGGGTGTCGAGTGAGCCGCGGCGCAGGGCAGGTGTGACGCTGTTTGGGGGTTACCCAAGGCGGCCGGGAGGACTCACTACCCCAGGGCAGGGCCGAGTTGACAGATGTGACTTGTTCTCAGTGTGCATTGAGTCAGCTCGGAGACCCGCCCTGCTGCAGGTGACAAGGTTCTCCTCCCCCGGGTTTGGAAGCCAATATTCTGCGTGTGACGTATCTGTACAAACGTGTCTCACACTCCCCAAGAGAACACGCTGGGTTTTCGCTGGTGGGAGAGACCGTCAGTGACGTAGCGAGGTGGCTGGACACTGCTGTAATATTCCTTGCCAGGGCATATTTGTGTCCCAGAAGGGACTTGCTCAGAGCCACACAGCAAGTTCATGCCAGAGATGAACCCAGGCGTCCTGGCTCCCAGCCCCATTCCGCTCTAGACCCCCCAACTCGCCTCCCAGAGCTGGGGTGAGAACCGAGGTGTCCTGGCTCCCAGCCCCATTCCGCTCTAACCCACTAGACCCCCCCCACTCCCCTCCCAGAGCTGGGGTGAGAACCCAGGTGTCCTGGCTCCCACCCCCACCCCGCTCTAACCCACCAGACCCCCCCCACTCCCCTCCCAGAGCTGGGGTGAGAACCGAGGCGTCCTGGCTCCCAGCCCCATTCCGCCCTAACCCACCAGACCCCCCCCACTCCCCTCCCAGAGCTGGGGTGAGAACCCAGGTGTCCTGGCTCCATCCCGCTGCTCTGAGCGCGGGATCACACTTCACAAAGGCCAGCTCAGCTGTAAACTCCACGTGGGCTGGTGCCTGGGTTCTGAGCAGCATTTGCACTGCGAGGGGGAGAGAGAGGGAGGGTGTCACAAGGGGAGCCCGTCAGCAAAGGAAGAATCTAACCCAGCGCAGCAGTGGGAAGTGTGTGTGTGCGGGGGGGGGGGGGGGGGGGGGGGGGGGGGGGGGCCTGGGAATCCCATTAATAGGCAGCAGGTTTAAATGCGCAGACAAGAAGTAACCGGTGTGCGAATTACCAAATAGGCCTGCATCCTCCCCCACCCTAACCACAGAGGCAGGGACCCACTGTGACAGGTTGGATCACAGAAACCCCCTTGGGCGCTGCCACCTGATATACCAAGACTACTTCTATCCCTGTTCTCCCTGCCAGCTCAGTGGCTTCAGCACCCTGCTGAAGCCAGACACACCCGTCTGCTCCAACACAGACCCAGGGTCTGAATTACCTGCCCCAAAGCTGCAGGTTTACCTGAAAACAGCTCACAGAAGTGTGCTTGTCTTTAGCACTCAGCTGCCAAACTCCCAATGGGGTCTAAACCCAAATAAATCCGTTTTACCCTGTATAAAGCTTATGCAGGGTAAACTCATAAATTGTTCGCCCTCTATAACACTGATAGATNAAGACAAAATGGTGGGGTCGCCCACGGGTTTAAATAGACTTTCTCTTGTGGGTGGAGACCCCCCTCCTCACTCCTATGCAAAGTCCAGCTCCAAGATGGAGTTCTGGAGTCACCTGGGCAAGTCACATGTCCATGCATGACTCACCAGGCAGAAGCCATTGTCCACATGGTATCTTGCATGTCTCCAGGAAGACTTCTTATGTGGATTGGAGCCTTCCAAGATGCATTGTTCCCCGAATGCTTCCCGAGCGGGTACTTAACCTTGCGAATTCCTTCCTAAAGAAGCTGACCAAATGCCTCACAAAGCTCACTTAGAAATCAAGCAAGTTTACATAACTTTGAACACACGAATGGTGCCTGCATACAACTAGGATGAACATAACCAGTAGATCATAACCTTTACATAAGCAGCAAAGAATCCTGTGGCACCTTATAGACTAACTCTTTGCTGCTTTTACAGATCCAGACTAACACGGCTACCCCTCTGATACTTAACCTTTACATAGATATGTTACATGGCCTATGTAGCAAAACCCTAATCCAGTTATATCATACATACATTTATAAGCACACACCCCCATAAAGCCTTATGGGGTACGCTGTCACACCCACCCACGGCACTGAGCTCATCCCTCCTGTCCTAGGGCTGGGGGCTGGGTTAAGGACACAGGTAGGGTCTCCTCTATGCAGGCACGGCAGAGCTCTGCACCCTGGTGCAAACGCTCTCCGCTCACAACAGTTGTGCACTGTGTCCACTTGGCACGAGGTTGCAGGGCAACCGTGAATGGGGCCCTGGGTGCATCTGCCCCCAGGTCTCCTGCACGGGTCGCTCTGCCCACAGCTCCAGGGGTGGTTGAGTGAGAGGGGGGCTGAGCCCCCAGGGTCTGGCTGAATGCCAGGGGTGGCGGCTGCCCAAAGGAGGATCAGAGAGGCCTGGGGTGGGAGGCTGTGGTTTGCCACCAGAGTGGGCGACCGCCGGACCCTGGCACAGCTCNATGTGTGTGAACGATATGTGTGTGGCGTTCTATGTGTGCCTGCACGCACATGTGTGTGCCCATGCGTGTGAATCTGTGTGCTGGGGGGGGGGAGATTTGCATCTCTGCTTTTTCCATCACCCGGCCCCAGGAATGCAGCAGCTGGGAGTCCCAGAGATGCAGCAACTGATTTGGGCCTGGAGGTTCCTTCCAGCTTTTAATAGGCAGCAGGTTTAAAACAAATAAAAGGAAGTATTTCTTCACCCAATGCACAGTCAACCTGTGGAACTCCTTGCCAGAGGATGTTGTGAAGGCCAAGACCATAACAGGGTTCAAAAAAGAACTAGATAAGTTCATGGAGGATAGGTCCATCAATGGCTATTAGCCAAGCTGGGCAGGGATGGCATCCCTAGCCTCTGTTTGCCAGAAGCTGGGAATGGGCGACAGGGGATGGATCACTTGATTATTCCCTGTTCTGTTCATTCCCTCTGGGGCACCTGGCATTGGCCACTGTCAGAAGACAGGATATGGGGCTAGATGGACCCTTGGTCTGACCCATTAGGGCCATTCTTATGTTCTTATGTTCTTGCCTCCAGCTCTGGGCAAAGGGAGCACCAGTGTAATAGGTTCCTATCTATCTATCTATCTATCTATCTATCTATCTATCTATCTATCTATCTATCCCCATCCACCCCCTCATCTATCTATCTATCTATCTATCTATCTATCTATCTATCTATCTATCTATCTATCTATCCCCATCCACCCCCTCATCTATCTATCTATCTATCTATCTATCTATCTATCTATCTATCTATCTATCTATCTATCTATCTATCTATCTATCTCATTCTCATGGTGGTGGCTGAGCTCTCCTGATTCACACTCCTGCAGGCTGCTAGCATGTCCTCCTGCTCCCCCTGGGGCTGCTTAGCCAGGGGCAGTACAAGTAAAGGTGTATCCAACCTCCCCCACCCCCCTTTGGGAAAGTTCCCATCCAGATCTGGCTCTGGACTCTCCAGCCTGGGGCTCGTCTCTTCTTGCCAGGCCAGTCCCTCTACCCCCTCCCGACCACTGTCTGAGAAGGACAATGGATAGCAGGGAAGGGGACTGGATGGGGAGACAGGCCTGGCTGGGGGGGAGCCAGGGGATGGGAAGCCAGGAAGGAATCTTCATTCCAAACGTCGGAGCAGAGATAAAGCAGGCGCTGGAGGGATCCTGCAGGATTCAGTGAAAGGAGTGGAAGGGACAGAAACCAGAGAAGGAGACAATTACAGGGCTGGGGAAGGCGGGGCGG
Organism: Platysternon megacephalum; assembly: GCA_003942145.1. Lineage (NCBI taxonomy): Eukaryota > Metazoa > Chordata > Testudines > Platysternidae > Platysternon > Platysternon megacephalum. The sequence continues at coordinate 3,901,228 of QXTE01000096.1, forward strand.
GGTGTGTGTGTGTTGATTTCACTGGGTGATGATAACTGCCCTGCAAAAATAAAGATGGGGGCGGGGGGAAATCTAGGCTGTTGACTCCACCAGAGAAGCCATGTGGCCTGGACTCACCCCCCCCCCCCCCCCCCCCCCCCCCCCCCCCCCCCCCCCCCCCCCCCCCNCTGCCCCCCCCCCCCCACCTCCCAAGCCTTCTTGAGTGGCCCAAACTGGGCAGATTTCAGACCTTATTGTTATAGCTACAAGCCGCCCGTGGCCTCCATCCAAACCGTGAATGGAAACCACACGCCTGACTCCCAGCCCCCNGCGGGGGGGATGGGGGGGGCCGATAGCCTCTCCTGGTGTGGGGCAGGGGAGGATCTGGGGGGAGAGGGACTGAGACACCCCTCCCGGTGTGGGNCCCCCCCCCTCCCTGTTGTTCATTTGGAAGCAGCTCTCTCCAGCGCACTGCAGCTGCGCTCCCCCCATGGCGAGTGTCCCAGGATGCCCCACTGGCAGGGAGCCGGGGGGCCGGTGCCAGCTGCGCGGCGCTTTTCCAGGGGCTGTGTAACAAAATAACAGGGGAAGGTTCTTGGGGCTCTGCCATCTCTGCACTGGCCTGTGCGTGTTGGGAGTGGATGGACGTGGGTGACACCGGAGTGTCACCCTCCCGGTGTGGGGCAGGGGAGGATCTGGGGGGAGAGGGACTGAGACACCCCTCCTGGTGTGGGGCGGGGGGGATGGGGGGGGCCGATAGCCTCTCCTGGTGTGGGGCAGGGGAGGATCTGGGGGGAGAGGGACTGAGACACCCCTCCCGGTGTGGGGCGGGGGGGGATAGGGGGGCCGATAGCCTCTCCTGGTGTGGGGCAGAGGAGGATCTGGGGGGAGAGGGACTGAGACACCCCTCCCGGTGTGGGTCAGGGGGCTCCTATGAGAAATGTCGCTTGTATAACCGGAGGGGCCCAGGGCTGGGAGGGGCTGGCCCATCCGGGAGGGGTGACTTTGTCATCTTCCTTTAAGTAGGGGACAGCCAGCAGGACCCTGGCGTTCGGCCTGGAGCCTCAGCCCCGCCATCGGCGCCAGCCGGGCCGTGGGCAATGGACACCCTGGGGAGGCTGGAGCGCCTGCTCCAGTACGTGTGGGGACGGCGCCTCCTTTCGCACCAGGAAATGCATCCGGTGAGTGGGGGATCCGGGGGGCGGGGGGTCCATGAGAACCGCTCACCATGTCATGTGTGACCGAGCAAGGACCAGGCATGACAGCGTCCTCCCCCAGGGCCCAGACACGGGGCATCTCAGCCTGGTCATTACAGGGCCAGTGCTGATGTGGGGCCTGGGGGAGGTCCGTGCCCTGGGTGCGAATGACCCCTATGCAATGCACCGTGATCCAAAGTGACATGCCCAAAGCCTGTCAGCCTGTCAGCCCCTCACCTCCCCGCGCCCAGCATGGCCAGCTGCGCCAGTCCTGGGCAAGCGCCGGCCTGGATTCCAGGGCCCAGCCGGCAGGGATCCAAGGAACAGGTTTGATTTCTCGAGCGGCCCGAAAGGTTCTCATGGAAAAATATTTTTCTCCGGGGCATTTCCAACGACTTCGCATTTTAATTTGGATTGAAACTTTGCCGGAGGTTTCTAATGACAAATGTTTGATTTGGGGGGTTTTCCCTTTTTTTGGAGGGCGGGGGAAGGAGAAAAACAATATTTTTAGTTAATCTGAAAAATTCCTTAGAAAAATGTGAAAGGAAACTAATTTTTTGGGGGGCGGGGGGGTGTCCTGTATGTTCCCACCCACAAGAAATTGTGGATGAAATTTTGTAAGCCTCATTTGACATTTTGCATGGAAAATACGCAGGCTTGGCCTGATTTCTAGGAGGGGGAGAAATAAAAAAGCTTAAACTTGGGCAGAAGAAGCTGCCCCCCAACCCCCAACTATTCCTACCCCCACCCCCTCCCTCCAAGTGACTGGGCTCAACCTGACTCTGAGGATCAGACTAGATGATCCCGGTGGTCCCTTGAAATCCATGACGCACGCCCCCAAGGGAAAGCTGCTGGGGNGGCGACAGGGCAAAGGGAGTGGATGGACGTGGGTGACACTCCGGTGTCACCCTCCCGGTGTGGGGCAGGGGAGGGTCTGGGGGCAGAGGGACTGAGACACCCCTCCCGGTGTGGGGCAGGGGAGGGTCTGGGGGCAGATAGCCCCTCCCGGTGTGGGGCGGGGGGGATGGGGGGGCCGATAGCCCCTCCTGGTGTGGGGCAGGGGAGGATCTGGGGGGAGAGGGACTGAGACACCCCTCCTGGTGTGGGGCGGGGGGGGATGGGGGGGCCGATAGCCTCTCCTGGTGTGGGGCAGGGGAGGATCTGGGGGGAGAGGGACTGAGACACCCCTCCCGGTGTGGGTCAGGGGGCTCCTATGAGAAATGTCGCTTGTATAACCGGAGGGACCCAGGGCTGGGAGGGGCTGGCCCATCCGGGAGGGGTGACTTTGTCATCTTCCTTTAAGTAGGGGACAGCCAGCAGGACCCTGGCGTTCAGCCTGGAGCCTCAGCCCCGCCATCGGCGCCAGCCGGGCCGTGGGCAATGGACACCCTGGGGAGGCTGGAGCGCCTGCTCCAGTACGTGTGGGGACGGCGCCTCCTTTCGCACCAGGAAATGCATCCGGTGAGTGGGGGATCCGGGGGGCGGGGGGTCCATGAGAACCGCTCACCATGTCATGTGTGACCGAGCAAGGACCAGGCATGACAGCGTCCTCCCCCAGGGCCCAGACACGGGGCATCTCAGCCTGGTCATTACAGGGCCAGTGCTGATGTGGGGCCTGGGGGAGGTCCGTGCCCTGGGTGCGAATGACCCCTATGCAATGCACCGTGATCCAAAGTGACATGCCCAAAGCCTGTCAGCCTGTCAGCCCCTCACCTCCCCGCGCCCAGCATGGCCAGCTGCGCCAGTCCTGGGCAAGCGCCGGCCTGGATTCCAGGGCCCAGCCGGCAGGGATCCAAGGAACAGGTTTGATTTCTCGAGCGGCCCGAAAGGTTCTCATGGAAAAATATTTTTCTCCGGGGCATTTCCAACGACTTCGCATTTTAATTTGGATTGAAACTTTGCCGGAGGTTTCTAATGACAAATGTTTGATTTGGGGGGTTTTCCCTTTTTTTGGAGGGCGGGGGAAGGAGAAAAACAATATTTTTAGTTAATCTGAAAAATTCCTTAGAAAAATGTGAAAGGAAACTAATTTTTTGGGGGGCGGGGGGGTGTCCTGTATGTTCCCACCCACAAGAAATTGTGGATGAAATTTTGTAAGCCTCATTTGACATTTTGCATGGAAAATACGCAGGCTTGGCCTGATTTCTAGGAGGGGGAGAAATAAAAAAGCTTAAACTTGGGCAGAAGAAGCTGCCCCCCAACCCCCAACTATTCCTACCCCCACCCCCTCCCTCCAAGTGACTGGGCTCAACCTGACTCTGAGGATCAGACTAGATGATCCCGGTGGTCCCTTGAAATCCATGACGCACGCCCCCAAGGGAAAGCTGCTGGGGAGGGGGGGTGCATTGTGGTACCCGTCCCCTTTTGGGGAGTTCAGCGGTGGCTGGGATCCCAGGCAGACATGGGCGGGGTGGGGGCCTGTGGATTTGTCTGTGCCCGTTGGCCAGAGTCCATGGGTGAGCAGGTTCCTTATCTCTGCCCTGATTGGGGGGGTGGGGGGGCGCCTTGCGAGATAGGGCGTGATTCAGGGCACGCTCTGCCCTGCTCCCCCAGCCTCGGTGGGGATGTCAGCGCTCACCTCGGCTAGCCCCGGGAGGCATCGCTGGCTCGGCGGGCGTCTGGCTCCGCGCCATGCCTGGGATTTCGGGCACCTTTTCCTTCCCCTTTGTTTTCCCCTTGTGGCACGGTGATGCCGCCGCACATTTTCCGAGCGAGTCGTCACAGCTCCCGTATCCCACACGCCCCACCCCGGAGTCCCTGCCCCGAATGGGTGCGGCAGAGCCATCCCTGCCCCCCCCCCCCCGTCCCGCCCCGGCTCCCTCCCTAGGGCACAGGGCCTAGGATGGGACCCCCGCCAGATGGAAGGCCTGGCAGCTTGGGAACCACTGCGCTAAGGGGCTTTTACCGCAGGTTCCCTGAAGAGGAGCTGTGTGCGGGGGAGCCCCGGCAGTACCGAGTGTGCAAGCCACACGTGAGTGTGCACCGGAGCGACGGCGGCTGGAGCGGGGGAGGGGGGCATGTGACTCACTTTATATCCCCACCGTGATGCCACAGCAACACGGAGCTGCCAGCTCCGAGCGAGGCACCAGGGTGCTAGACCGGGATGGCAGGCACCTGGGTTCTGTTTCTGGCTCTGCCGCTGGCCCTGGCTGGGTCCCGCCTCTCCGTGCCTCAGTTTCTCCATCCGCTCCTCGCGTGAGCTTTGCAGCCCCCGGAGGGGTGGATGCCAGCGGCTGGCCCCTTCACCACACCATCCCCTTGGAGGTTTGTCCGTCGCTCCCACAACTGGATCGTGTTCCATCCCGTCTTGGTGGCAGACCCTTTGTGCCCCCCGCCCTCCCCCAGCGGTGGGTGGTTCCTTCCCGCATCGTCCAGCCCAGCCCCTCTGCTGTTCTGATCTCGAGCCTCACGTCTCATCTGACTCCCTGGAAAGACAGAGCTCAGGCATCCAGACCAGCGCTGGGCATGGGCATTCTCCCTGATTCTTGGCCTCCTGCAGTCCCCCCCATGCCCCATTGACAGGTGCCCCTGCCCGGAGCACCTGCCCGCTGGTCTCTGCCAGGACAGAGGGGACTCGGCGGGGCTTTGCCACTCCTTCGCATGCCCGACGGCCAAGGAAAGGCGGGTCGCCCTGTGAGGCTGCAGCCCTGTGCCCTTCCCTTGCAGGAGTGTCCTGGCGGCTCGGTGCCCTTCCGGGCCGTGCAGTGTTCCCTGTATGACGGCAAGCCCATCCCGGGGAGCCAGGCCAGGTACCAGTGGGTTCCTTTTCATGGAGGTGAGTCCTGGGTTCGAATCCACCCCCCGCGGTGGCACAGCCATTCTGCTGCCTCTCCGCTCTCAGCCTGGGGGCCCTTCTCCAGCCCCCCTCGCTGAACGGCAGGGCCTGCTGGTTCCCTGGCCCCTATACTGGAAACGCTCCTCGTAGCCCAGAGGCCTGCCCCAGTGTATTCCCCATTGGATGGCCCTTGTGACTGTGGAGAACAGCTGTTCCATGCCGGGGGGGGGGGGCTGTCGGGGACAAGAGTCTGCTGCGCTACATAACC